>VWYE01026727.1:0-14244 GCA_013398995.1 Alaudala cheleensis
TTTGCTCTCAGCTCAGGCTCTCTGTGTCTTGCCACGACCTCCAGCCCAGGAGCATTTCCACTTTGACCCATCTGGGCAGCTGCAGTTTCAGCTGCAGTTCCCCAAGCCAGGTTTCACTGTGTTTTGGTTTTGATTCCTCATGTTTCTGGGCTGTTCTCAGTGTTTACCACTAAACAGAACCACCTCTGGCCAGAGGGCTGCAAAGGTGGAGGAGCAGCTTTTCAAAGGCTGCAGGAAATCTTTGGGTGTAGGAGTGGAGTGAAATGGAGGAGAGCAAAGGGAGAGGAATTCTTGCAGTGCTGTTCTCTCTGTGGAGACTGAATCTTGCAGATTAGGGATGGGGAAATGGAAAGCACAGGAATATTTGCTACTCCACCAAAACTAGAATAAGGCCTTTGCTGGCAAGTAGGTGTATTTCTTGTTCTTGAACACCATGCACACAATTCCAGACAGGGAGCTTGGAACAAGATACTGGAGTGACCACGTGAGGAATGGTGGCTTTGGTGGTTGATGGTTTGGTGCTTTTTGCCTGTGCTCTCTTCCAAGATGTGTGAATGTAGGTGTTTGTATGGAAAAAGTGATTTTGGAGAGGCACAGGACACAGGAACAGTCACACAGTGAATTTATTACACATTCACTTGATGGTTAAAAACAGAAAGGTGACCCACCAACCCCAAACCTGGCAGGCACAGGAAGAGAGGGGAGTTAGAAAGCTCAGATCCATCAATCCTACACTGGATTACTCTCTTTGGATGGAGAGGCAAGGAAACAACATTTGCATAGCACAAGGGAAGGACAGGAATATAATATTCTCTAAATCCATAATTCAGAGTGCATGTTAGTGTCATGACTCAGTATGTAGATAAATAACCCAAGCCCTGTTTCCTGACTGAAGAAAGACCACTGTGATATGTGGTGTCACCTTTCACACACTGATCACTTAACTAGTTTTTCAGGCTTTTAAAAAAAAGGTAATTACAGTAAAAAGCAGAGGAAATTCAACCACAGTTCCCCTAAATTCTTTAATACTGATTGTGTGATCTGGTAAGACAAGTCATAAACTTCAAACATTCTTTAGGAACTTAAAAATAAAAGCTGAAAGGCATGGTAAATAACCTCACAGCTTCTCCTGTGCTGTGTTTTCCTGATTATCCAAAGGGATTAAAGACTCTGAGCTTTATAATGCTTTGGGATATGTAAAATAATTTCCTTTCAAATGAGTTATTCCTTTTACCTACCACACAGTTCTGAGCACATCCATCCTGTGCTGGGGCTGC
Organism: Alaudala cheleensis; assembly: GCA_013398995.1. Lineage (NCBI taxonomy): Eukaryota > Metazoa > Chordata > Aves > Passeriformes > Alaudidae > Alaudala > Alaudala cheleensis. Next base: position 1,278 of record VWYE01026727.1, read on the forward strand.
AGGGCAGAGGTGGCTCTCAGCACCTCACCAAAACCCATCAGCCTGTATTTGGGAGCTGCACACTCAGGTGTTGAATTGTCAGGCTCTTTCATGGTGCTTGGTGCATGGAGAACACTTCAGCTATGAATTTTTATATCCTGATCACAGTCAGGATATTTGTCATTTGGGCCTGATCACAAAATGGTTGGTTGTGGTGTTACCTCATTGGCCAAATTTAATCAACAGCATTTGACAGGAGTAGAATTCTGAAAGAGTAATCATTAATCATTAGCAGTGGAAAATATTAATGTGTGGGGAATATATAAAATATTCACATCTATATAGGGTAATAGATTTAATTTCAGCATTTCTGAGACTTTGGCAAAGGTTTGCTAATGAGAAATTTTTCTCTTTGACATTGAGCTTAACTAAATTCTTCATAAGAGAATAGTAGTAGAATCAGTCTGTGCAAAAAGCAGGGGAAAAAACAGTCTGCAAGAGAAACTAATGGTAATTTATGTATTGAAGTCAGTCTTGAGTATTGTTAGAAAGTTTTTCTTCAGTTCTTGGGTGTCCTATGTTAGGTTAGAATTAACAGCATTCCACATATTGGGATCTGTTCCAAAAGCTGCCTCCTCATGCTCTGGAGATCAGATTGCCAGACAAGAGATAAGAGAGCAGCAGGAACAAAGGCAGGCTGGCTGCACAGGTTTGAAATGCTCCTTTGGCATTGCAGTCAAAGGGTTTTGTCAAGACTTTTGAGAAGGAGGATTATAAATGTCATCGAGCTGAGTATGTCCTTCATAAATCAAGCAGAGCCTTTTCCCTTTATTTATTCCAAAGGAGCCTGGCTGTTGTGGTTTTTTGTATTTTTCTCACAAAGCACATTTTTATAAAAATTGCTGGGGGTTAACTTCTTGCTGTGACAATTCTCCATCAGAGTTTGTTGGGACTCAGAGGTGACTAATCAAGCTTCTTACAAAGCTCCTTAAGACAGAGACATGCTCTGAGAGTCACTTTGCCATCCCCTCTGTGCCTTAGACGGACGCAGAGAAGCACTCGCAGGTGGAGCGGGGCTCGCTCTGGTCCAGCGATGAGGTGAAGAAGTCGGACGGGGGCGGCTCGGACAGCGGCGTGAGGATGGAGCCGCGCTCCTGGCGGCGGAACCCCTCGGACGTGTCGGATGAGTCGGACAAGAGCACCTCGGGCAGGAAGAGCTGCTCGGGGCTTTCCCAGACGGGCTCCTGGCGGCGGGGCATGTCCGCTCAGGTTGGCATCACCGCGCCGAGGCCCAAAGGCACCGCCGCCGCCCCCGGCGCGCTAAAGACACCTGGGACAGGTGAGGAGCGGTGGGAGGTGTAAACAAAGCTCCCAAAAAAAACCCCAAAAAGCCTGCTCGGTGTGAAAGTTTGAATGCTTTGCGAGAGGCAGGACCTGAACTTCAGGTAATGCTGGCTGTGTTTTTAGGTGTTGCTTTAACCTGAGCAGCATCTCATAAGTGCACGTTTCTATTTCTGGCTGGAAATGTGTGTTTCAGATTAGTACTGCCAGTTGTTTTCATGAAAACTCTGGTCTTAAGTATTGATTATTATTATTTCTTCTTCACACAGTATTGCTGTGTGAAGAATAAATAATGCAATTTTAGTTTTTGAAGTTCACTGTTAACCAAGAACATACAATATATATGGTTGAGGAGATTTTTCCTTTTCCCCTTACTAAACAAGCATGTTTGTTCGTACTAAACATGATTTCTGGCTTTTTTTTTTCTTTTTTTTTAAGTGTACTAATAATTTTAGCACTTGCAGATGCGGGAATGAAAATTGATTGAATCTGCATAATCAACATATATGGTTGAGGAGATTTTTCCTTTTCCCCTTACTAAACAAGCATGTTTGTTCGTACTAAACATGATTTCTTTTTTTTTTTTAAGTGTACTAATGATTTTAGCACTTGCAGATGCGTGAATGAAAATTGATTGAATCTGCATAATCAAGCAATATAACTTAATACCTCTCTTTTTATTAGGTCTTGTGTACAATTGTATGTGGAAAAGTTAAAGTTAGATACTGTCTTGAACAATACAAATGCTTTAACAGAGCCTTTCAGGGAAATTATCCTATCAGCCTAACCCTACTAGTGTGTAATGACAGAAATGATCAATCTGTGGGAGCTACAGAGGGAAACTTTTTTTATTTTCTTACCTGTCACTGTTATGTAAGGCTGTTCTGCTTCTCATATTCTCGAGGGCAAAGGCACCACATGTTTCCTTTGGCAAGTGTGCATGTGTAAGTCACTAGAGTGGCATGAGAGCTGAGTGCAGACCAGATCAGAACTCTGAACCTCGCTCCAGTGGCTTTAACACGCTTTTGCTTTTCACGCTGCTTTTGAGTTTCACCATTTGCTCGCTTGTTCTCAAGTCATTAAATATTAGAATTCTTTTTCTATTTTTGTAGGGAAAACTGATGACGCCAAGGTATCAGAAAAGGGTAGACTATCTCCTAAAGCTGGACATGTTAAACGTTCCCCATCAGATGCAGGACGCAGCAGTGGTGATGAATCCAAAAAGCTCCCCACCAGTAACTCTAGGACAGCTGCTGCCAATGCTAATGCATTTGGATTTAAGAAACAGAGCGGGTCGGCCGTGGGCATGACCATAATCACTGCCAGTGGGGCAACCCTCACCAGCAGATCGGCTACCTTGGGGAAGATCCCCAAGTCATCTGGACTCATGGGTAGGACCACTGGTCGGAAGACTAGTGTTGATGGCTCCCAGAACCAGGATGATGGCTACCTAGCCCTTAGTGCTCGGACTAACCTCCAGTACCGTAGCTTGCCCCGGCCCAGTAAATCCAGTAGCAGAAGCGGAGCTGGGAATAGATCTAGCACGAGTAGCATAGACTCCAACATGAGCAGCAAGTCGGCTGGCTTGCCCGTGCCTAAAATCAGAGAGCCCGCCAAGGTAATCCTTGGGAGCTCGCTGCCAGGATTAGTCAATCAGACTGATAAGGAGAAAGGGATTTCGTCCGACAACGAAAGCGTGGCTTCATGTAATTCTGTAAAAGTGAACCCTGCGTCCCAGGCTGCTGCTAGCGGAGCTCAGAGTGCCCTCCAGCAAGGAGCCAAGTACCCCGATGTGGCCTCTCCCACCCTGCGCAGGTAGGCAACGCTTCCTCACTTCTGCAGTGGTGTCAGTGGGAGCTCAGGGGCTCTGCCAGCCAGGCCTGGCTCTGGTGCAGCACTTCAGTGTCCTGCTTCGAGGTCTGGGTGTATTGATATGGAATTTCACACAAAAACAGGTTGGCCAGTGTGGTTGAGGCATCACGTGACAGCAGTTAGAAGGGTAACGTTTAGGGAGAATAAATAATGCAATTTTAGTTTTTGCAAGTCACTGTTAACCAAGAACATAAAATATATATGATTTCTTCATTCAGGAAGAGAACCAAACCTGTCTAGCACAGTTTGTTATTACCATTTCAGTCTCCTTGTTGCAAAAACCATACCTGAAGGCTTTTATCCATGCAGATATCACAGGAATAAGAATTTTCTTACCTGAAGGTTACTTTGCACAGATGTATACGTAACAAACCTGGAAATATTCCAGTCGTGGATCAAACTAAACCAGCAACTGGAGGGTTATCTCAGATTTTCATGGTGACAGAGGCATTGACCTGCTTAGATTCACCCAAAACAAACTGTTACAAGTTGTGTGGATTAGCCCAGTACGTTGCAAGACTCAACATTTTAGCCTGTTTAGAAGAACCCTAAACAAACTTACTGTCTAAGCTGGGTTAAATTTTCTTATTTTAATACTATTTTTTGGACAAAAATCCTATGTGTCTTCTATTTCTCCAGGAGCACCCCCCACACAAACACTAACAAATAGCTGGTGAGAAGCTAACTTGTCGATGCAAAGCCTTGATATTGGTGAAAAACTTCTGTCAATATTATTTTCCAACTGAATTTGAGTAGCTTGTCTGTTCCAAGTTGCAGTGTTTTGCATTCCATTTTGTCGTGACGCCCATAACGCCCATGGCAGTTTTGCTCCATCATCCTGCTTCCAGTGATGTGAGAAAGCCACATTCCATCTGAAGCACCAGTGCAAGCATAATGGCTGTGATGGCAGCTTAGGCTGATGCTGCAAGCTGTTTTTTTTTTAGATGGGTGGTTTTTATTTGGAGAGTCTGTGTGAGGAGAGCTGAAAGATGCTTTATTTTTTTTGTACCTGGTTAACAACAGATAAGCCATGTACTTTGGAATGTGTAATTTTCATCAGTGGCTACTTAAAAACTGCAGTAGGGCCTTAAACTTCTGTAGGACACACAGTGGGAAATGCAGATTTTCAGTGATTTCAGTGATTTCAGTGTGCCTCAGGCACATTGGTAGCAATGTGATTGGGAATTTTTTTATTACTGAAAAGCTACACTGCTGGCTGTGTAACTGAAATGCTACATTAGAAATACATGGAACTTAAAGAGCAGACACTGAAGCTCAATTTAACAATTCCCTCCTTTGATTTACAGTTTCACACTTGAATTTTCACCAGCCTGTCAAAGTTGTCATGTGTTGAAATGCATCAGAGTTGAATTGGGCCTCGTCTGCTGATTTCTGGGATGACAGTAAAGAAGAATTTGAGTTTAATTTTCATAGTCAGTTGAGTTGCAGACATTGTTTTTTTGCATATTTCCTCTTGGCCCCTGTAATCTTTTTAGTGAATAAGAATCCATACCTTTGTAATGATGCACTTACCTCTATGTTTGAGAAGATGTGTAACTACTGTGGTGTTACAAACAGGGAGTAGCTTAAAAACAGTTTGTAAGACTGTTGTGTGGGTGTTTGGGGTTCCTTAAGCTGTGGGATCCTTTCAGCAAGAGTGGTTTCCCCAGTGCAGCTGAAGAGGTTGTATGAATACCTTAGGGAATACCCTTAGGGAATACCCTAAACTGGTACAGGTGCTGAAGGCCATGGAATTAGGGACTGGTTTGGATTGGAAGGGACCTTAAAGATCACCTCATTCTGCCATGGGCAGACCCCTCCCACTATCCCACCTTGTTCAAAGCCCCACCCAGCCTGGCCTTGAACACTCCCAGGGATGGGGCAGCCACAGCTTCCCTGGAAAACCTGTGCCAGGGCCTCATCACCCTCCCAGGGAAGAATTTCTTCCTTTTGTTTGATCTGAACCTGTCCTCTCAGCTGGAATTGTTGTCCAGGTGCCTCGTGCCAAGTGCCCAGCTCAGGTGTGTTTCTGGGAAGTGATGGACAAAGTGGCTTGGTGTCCATTTGTCCAGCAACCTGGGCATGCCCCAAAGCAGAGAAAGCTCTGCCTGGTGCACACCCACCCCTCAATCTTTAGGAACACCTGTATGGAAGTGCTGTAGTCCTTTATTCTGAGAGGTTTCACCCACAGCACTCCACAGTGAGTGATAAAAAAGCAAATCTGTGTGAGGAAAAGGTTCCCAGGGTGGTTACAGGAGCCAAGTGGCAGAAACACAAGCAATGTTTTGGGGTGGATGTTGAAGCTGGAGTGGAAGGTACACTTCCCTCCTCATTTTGGAGATTGGCTTTGGGATGATTGATGATTTAGCCCAAAGCATGTTTACTGCTAAGGCACTTGGGCACTTCTGAGAAGTTTCCTGTTGACTGTTTATGAGGGAACTGGGCTCTTGGCTCCCTTGGCAGTGCACAATGATCACAGGCAGCAGTGATGCTGCAGTCAGCCTCCTCCATCCCCTCCCTCCCGAGTTCTGCAACTCACTTAGTTTTTTACTATCCAGTTCCAGGTACCAAAAAGCAGGTAACATCACATTGTCCATTTAAAAAATACAGTTTCCAGCCAGCTTGGCTCATGCAATGAATGGTGGTTTGTGCAGAATTTACCTGGTCAGTAAACTTTCAGTCTCTAGTATTCCATACATCTCTCTGGTGTCCTTTTTCCTTGAGGAACAGAAGATGATATGATTGTGTCTCAGTGCTGTGAAGCTGCATTTTAGCTTTGTGAAAGTATTGGTTAATGATTCAGAGATGACACACCTGAGATAGATTTGAAGGTGTTGTAAAGCCTCTGGGCTTTATTGAAAGGGACAGTGAACACAAGCAGATTATAAATGTATAGTTGCATATGTACAATGTAGGATCATGTGCTCAATACTGGTTTTCTGAAGCTAAGATGATAAATATGGTCTAGATAGAAGACATCCTTGTGCTCACTGTTCCATTACATGCATTTTTCATGCTCTCTTCTTTCTTACAGACTTTTTGGTGGCAAGCCTAGCAAACAAGTCCCCATCACCACAGCTGAAAACATGAAAAACTCAGTGGTCATCTCCAACCCTCATGCCACCATGAACCAGCAGGGCAACCTTGACTCCCCATCTGGCAGTGGGGTGCTGAGCAGTGGGGGCAGCAGCCCCCTCTATGGTAAAAACACAGACCTCAACCAGTCCCCACTGGCCTCCAGCCCCAGCTCTGCACACTCAGCCCCCTCCAACAGCCTGACGTGGGGCACCAACGCCAGCAGCTCCTCTGCAGTGAGCAAGGATGGCCTTGGCTACCAGTCTGTCAGCAGCCTGCACACCAGCTGTGAGTCCATTGACATCTCCCTGAGCAGTGGAGGGGGGCTGAGCCACAACTCCTCCAGTGGCTTGATCCCAGCCTCCAGGGATGATTCTCTGACTCCCTTCGTCCGAACCAACAGCGTGAAGACCACTCTGTCTGAAAGGTTGGTGGGGTTTTTCTCTTGTTCCCATGTGTTTGGATCTTGGGTGGGAATGCAGCCCTGGGCAGCAGCAGCCAGTGCTGCAGGTACAGATCAAGTAATGCCTCCTACCTTATAATTCTAGTTCTAGAACATACACGTGAGTTATTCCAGGAAAGGAGCTCAGTTCAGAGCAGGAGGATGGGTTCAAATGAGGTTTTGAATTTGTCACAGCCAATGTGACAGCTTTTTTTTTGCTGCCAGATGGTACCTAATACTCGAATTTTGCATCATATGTTACCCTTCCAAAGATCTGCTGTCAATTGAGCTGATAGTGATAATTTTAAAAATCCTCCAATTTGGATTTGAAAAGTCAACCATTTCCTGTTAAACTTTTTGATTATAGAATTTGACAACTTTCAAACTGGAGGTGGAGCTGAAAAGACAAGTCCCCATCTCAGTGGCCACTTGATCCCTTCTCATCCTCTCCCTGCTGCCTTATCCCATCTCCAATTGCTCCCTGCATTATTTCATGTGAATGCTTAGTAAATCCTGTTGGAAGCTGGATCCTGATGAAAAACAATCAGCTGAATTTATTTCAGACCATCAGTTCCCCAGCTCTGTGAGATTCACTGGTACCTGTGTGGACACAGGGTAGGACCTGGGAGGAGGCTGAGCAGGGCTTTTCCAGCATCAGAGCTGGATTTGGGGCACACTGAGCTGACACTGGGGTCTCTGAGGAACCCCTTGTAGATGGCAGCAGAACCTCTCCAAGCACTGGAAATCAGCTCCATCCTGATGAGCAGTGATGAAATTCAGGCAGCAAGATTTTTGTAGCTGTGTCTCAACGGAGCAAATTGCACCTGAGTGTAACATTCTGACAGTTTGGGGTTCTGCTTGTGTTTTATGATGACTCCTTTTTTGTTCTCTCATCTTCTCATTCTAATCCTCCTTCTCTTGTTTTCTGTCTTGTTGGACTGCTCTCTCTCTCTAGCCCTCTTTCCTCCCCTGCTGCTAGCCCCAAATTCTGCCGAAATACTTTGCCCAGGAGGCAGGACAGGTAATGGTGTCTCAGCACAGCAGTGTGCTCAAGGCTGTAGGTTTTGTTGCCCATCTCAGTGAAGCAAATTGTTCTGTGCCAGGCTGTGCTCAGTGGAGTGCTCTGCTGTGTCCATCATCCAGGTGTGAAGTGACAAAGACATGCCAGTGAGAGTCCCTGCCAACCCCCACCTGCCCCCCCAGCTCAGTCTGGAGAGGGGCACGCAGCACACTTGGCATGTTGTTGGTGTTGCTCTTGTTTCTGGGAATGCCCTTTGGTTTTGGAGGGTATTTTTTAACCCACCCTTCATATCTTTGCCAAAGGCAATTTGAAAATCGTGCCCTTTTTTTTATTATTATTATTTTTTCTTTTTTTTCCCTATGAATCTAAACTCTCACTAGCATTTCAGCATTCCTCTGGCATGCTGCTTTTCCCACTGCCTTTCTGGCTTGTCCTTTTTGTTGTGAAGTCCCTGTGCCATTCAGTGTTGTCAGTCTCTTACTGCAGCTTGGCTCGTGAGTGTTTTCCAAGTAAATTCATCCTTGTACAAATGAGTGCTCAAGTTAGGAAAAGGTGACACAAATCTCAACATTCCCCAGCTCCCTTTTGCTCACTGATGTAATTTTAATCAGCCCCCTACTTTAACTTAGCTATAAGGATTGTCACTTAATTCATTTACTTAAGCATAGGGATATTTTCTTCAAAAACAAATTAACAGGCTGTGGGCATCATTTGTAAAAACAGAAACTGAAATAGCTGAGTTTTGGGTGACTGATGGGTCCATTTGACTTTGCTAATGGAACTTAGGCTGAGATTTGGAAATTCAATCACTCTGGCCTCAATACCTCTGTACAGTAATTAGCTGTGTTCCCTAAATGGTGTCTGCTGAAAGAAATGATGGGAAGGTGCTTTGGATGTGAAGATTCCCATCAGGTTTTACCAACAGCCTGCTGAAAAGCTTATTTTTAAACACCCATTTGATGCCTAAAGAGCCATTTTTTGTTGGTTGTGGGTAGGAGAAGCAGTGAAATGAGGTTGTGAACAGATGTGGTTCGTTGGCATGGCACCAGCTGCATGTTTGTGCAAACCCCACCTGGCTGAGGAGGTCTGTGCATGTTTCTCTAGGGAGGCACAGCACCTTTTTTGTCTGAAAAGGTGATGCAGATGTTTGTCTGTCCTTCGTCCTGATCTTACTCCTTCCCTTTTGTTCCTCTCTGAAGTTCTTTTCTTTTAACTTTTCTGCAGCGACCCACACCTTGATAGGAACACTTTGCCTAAGAAGGGACTCAGGTATTGGTGTTTCCACGTGGTTTAACATCTTCTGTGGTGCCTTTGGAGTTTGCTTTGTGTTTCTGTTGTGGCTGGTGGTGATGGTCGCAGTTTGCAAGAGGTGGCAACAATACTCCTCCTTTCTTTTTTCCTCCTTTCCTTTTTCCTTCTTTCTTTTTTCCTTCTTGCTTTCTTTCTTCTGTGCTGTGCATCAATCCTCAAAGAAAGCCACTGACAGCTGTGCTTTCCTCATCCAGTGGCCTCTCTGCTTGAGCAAGAAATGTGATTTTTGCTGGCTTAATTGCTGAGAAACATCTTGAACCATCCCTGGGCTTGATTTAAAAACTGTAATGTTGCTGTTTCTGTGGCTGTTACATGGAATGGCCTGAGATCATTTTAACCCTTGGTGTTGTTATGTAAATAGAAAAGATTTTAAAGATCATGCCAAACCTTTCAGGATGAAATTGGACATATTAATTTTTTTTTTAAATTGCATCAGCATATGTAGGACTCTGCTCTCATAGAAAATAACAAAAAAAATCATCAAATCAATTTTCAGCACTTGTCTTCTCACATATTTTGTACATATGTAAGGCAGTGATTTTTATAACATCCTTTTATTTTTCCATGATACAAGCAATTCTAGCCAGAATTACTATTAGCTACGTTAATTAAATGCTTTGCATGTTGGAGAATTTACAGAAGATGTCTTTGACAATTTAGGAAATTGCAGCTTCTGAATTATTTAATGCAGCTTCTGGGATCTCTGCCTTGCAACTGCAGCTGTGATTTTTTTTCTGTGCTGTGCATCTTGTTCTTCACAGCAGCCTTGTCCCATGAAGCTGAGTACTAAAAGCCTTTCTTAAAATGGCAATTTGTTTTAATGTTTCTGTGGCCCTCAAGTCCTAAATACTCTCCTCTAAGACCAAAACATTTGAGTGCTGAAGAGGTAGGTATTAATGCTGAAAACAAAAATAAATCTGTAGTGTGTTAAGGTAACATGGCTGTTTAAAGCCCCTTTCTAAATAAACTGATTTATAGGTAAAGTTGAAGAGATGCAGATTGTCAGGGACTGCTGCTGAAGTGTTGAGGCATAAGCAGAAGAACTTTTGAAAGCAGTTTGACTTTTCAAATTATTGCAGTGTTCCCATTGCTTTAAAACAGTCTTAATAAGTGATATCTCACTGTAGGGTATTTACCTGAAGGAAATCTAATTAATTAAATAGTGTCAGCAAATAATAGGCTCCAAGTTTTTGGAAGGAGAGCTAGTAATTCATAAATATTCGTCCAAAGGTGATGGCAGAGCCCAAGACAGACAATAAATTCCATCAGCAAAGTGTTTCCATGATGCTCTGGCTGTTGATACCTGTACCTATCACACAGCTCACACAACACCTGTCCTCCTAATTTTCACTCATATACACAATAAATCAAGCTGAAGCTGAAGCCAGTGGGTGTTTTGCCACTGATGTTGGCACAGACCATGCTTCTGCTATTTTCATTGCCTTCAGAAAAGCCTAAACAGAGTCTCCTTTGTGATGTTTTAATACCCTGATGTCTGAACTAAATGGGACAGACCTCCACAGGCCTTACATGAATATCTCTGGAATATCAAATACTGGGTCACAGCTTGTTGAAAAAAACCCTGATGTCTTTGTTGACTTGAATTTGGTTATAATATCACAAAAAGTCAGCTAATATTATTGATTTACTAAAATATTTGAATAGTGTTAGAATTTTGGCATAACTTAGGGGAAGGTTTTCAAAATTACAGTTTTATTTTTAAATCATAAAATGTAGTACACAATACATTTTATCCTACAGTGCCATACTGCACAACCTGTAACTTTTGGTTCACTCTGGTTTGGTTACACCTGAAACCATAGGAAAGAAGTTTGTGATTTATTTTTTTCCCCCCAAACAGAGGTGAAATGAATTAGGAACATGATGACAGAGCTTGGAGCAGCTCCTTAATTCAGAATTCTAATTGGTTTATACTATTTAATCCTTTAATTTCCTATGAGGATTCTTCCACTTTTCTTTCTCTCTCTCCCCCACCCCAAGCCTTGTGACATTTCATGGTTGGGTTTTTTTTTTAACAAAAAAAGTCAAATAAATACCAGAGTTCAAAGTGACAACTGTTTTTGCAGGTACACTCCATCCTCCCAGCTCCGCAGCCAGGAGGATGCCAAGGAATGGCTGCGGTCCCACTCAGCAGGAGGACTGCAGGACACTGCTGCCAACTCCCCATTTTCATCTGGATCCAGCATAACATCCCCCTCTGGAACGAGATTTAACTTCTCCCAGCTTGGTGAATAATTATCCCTTTGAATAATCACAGCAATGTCCTGAGAACGAGCACGTTACACAGGATGATTTCCTTTCACAGCTCCAAGGCCCACACTGAACCTGAGGGAAGCACTTTGAAATGAGTGTGACTAATTAGCAGCATTATTTCATATGCCCAAAGGTGCCATACTTGGAGTAACTTTGAAACTGCTTCTCTGGGAGCAATCAGAGTCCTTAATATAAATTGTGAGCCTTATAAAATGTGCAGTAGAGCTGTTGGTTAATGTCACACATTGGGGTTAGAGGATGTTTTCTGCTGCACAGCAATAATTCTCTAAAATCCAAAAATTTTATTCACTGTATGTGCCACTCTCATCAGTTTGGTGTTTTATCCAAGTGTCTTGTAGGAAAATTGCAGAAAGCTCAATCAAGCAATATATAAAAGTCAGGGGAGTTTCAGAAAAACTGCCATTCCTTCCCTTAATTTCATTGATAAACACATTTTAAATGAAGGAAACAATTAAAGGTGATTGGCAGGATCCAGGAAGCATTGCAGGTTTTAGTTGACTCTATCAGCAGTTGAAATAACCCAAATTAAAGTGCTCATCTCTGGTGGGCTGGTTAAATATGACTTGGTTGCTTTGAAATTTCTTCAGGTTTGTAAATTTTGTCTTTTAAGTGACATTTGGAAAGGAAATGCCTGTTTGTTTCTGACTTTCAGAAGCCCCTCCATAATAATTACTATTATTATTTAAAATAAATATATTTTTCATGGTAGCTTCTATATAATAGATGTATATAATAATTATGTGCAAAATAGTTAAGCAATNTGCAGGTACACTCCATCCTCCCAGCTCCGCAGCCAGGAGGATGCCAAGGAATGGCTGCGGTCCCACTCAGCAGGAGGACTGCAGGACACTGCTGCCAACTCCCCATTTTCATCTGGATCCAGCATAACATCCCCCTCTGGAACGAGATTTAACTTCTCCCAGCTTGGTGAATAATTACCCCTTTGAATAATCACAGCAATGTCCTGAGAACTAACATGTTACACAAGATGATTTTCTTTCACAGCTCCAAGGCCCACACTGAACCTGAGGGAAGCACTTTGAAATGAGTGTGACTAATTAGCAGCATTATTTCATATGCCCAAAGGTGCCATACTTGGAGTAACTTTGAAACTGCTTCTCTGGGAGCAATCAGAGTCCTTAATATAAATTGTGAGCCTTATAAAATGTGCAGTAGAGCTGTTGGTTAATGTCACACATTGGGGTTAGAGGATGTTTTCTGCTGCACAGCAATAATTCTCTAAAATCCAAAAATTTTATTCACTGTATGTGCCACTCTCATCAGTTTGGTGTTTTATCCAAGTGTCTTGTAGGAAAATTGCAGAAAGCTCAATCAAGCAATATATAAAAGTCAGGGGAGTTTCAGAAAAACTGCCATTCCTTCCCTTAATTTCATTGATAAACACATTTTAAATGAAGGAAACAATTAAAGGTGATTGGCAGGATCCAGGAAGCATTGCAGGTTTTAGTTGACTCTATCAGCAGTTGAAATAACCCAAATTAAAGTGCTCATCTCTGGTGGGCTGGTTAAATATGACTTAGTTGCTTTGAAATTTCTTCAGGTTTGTAAATTTTGTCTTTTAAGTGACATTTGGAAAGGAAATGCCTGTTTGTTTCTGACTTTCAGAAGCC
>VWYE01026730.1:1448-12800 GCA_013398995.1 Alaudala cheleensis
TATATATCCTTAAATATATATGTATTAAATATATTAAAAGGTATTCTTATATATTCTTATATATTCTTAAACAGATATAAATGTATTCTTATCTATAGCCTTAAATATATTCTTATATATATTATACATTCTTATTCTTATATATATATTCTTGTACCTATACAAATTCTATATGGAGAAATTCAGCCAGACATCAGCATCTCTTGACAGGATGGGCTCATTTACAGCCTTGCAGTGGCCCCCTCTCCTTTCCCCACTGTGTTAAATCTCACTGCTGGGCCTGCAGACTGGTATGCAATGGAAGCAGCTGGCCTCATCACCATCCCAATCAGATTGAAAGAGCCAGGGAGGTGAAAAAAGTTAGTGCTTGCTCAGGCACATTTGACTGTCTGAGATGATTACAGCCTAAATGCTTGAAGGGGAGTTGATGTAATGTATCAATTTATGCAGTGAAATGACTTCTAAAACCTTTTGGGAAGAGGCTCATAACCATGTAACACTACTGTTAGATGATTGCCATGTGATCTTAGGTCAATCTGCCCAAGGGTTCAGGCTTTTTTTTTTGTGGAAATGTCCCACTCAAATAAATGAAGTCATCTGTCATCTGCTAATACATGCCAAATGACTGCTAGCCTATCAGTGGGAAAGCAAAACATCCCAGGCTGTGCGAATGCACATGGGAGCCATTTACTCTGTCAGGACCCAGGAGCAGGGAAAACAGACAGTGGCCAGCTCATATCTGCACTTTCATTATGTACAAACATTTCATTTACTTACCTGTGAAGAAAGCAATGGACTTGACAGGTCTGAAGCATTTTTGTGATAGCTTTGTCATGGTTTAGGAATCAGGAAGGCCAGAACTGTTTGAGGAAATTCAGGCATTCCAGAGAGCATGGATTCCCCATAACCCACAGGAGAGCCCAGGTTTGCAGTGATTCAGCACGCCTGGGTCTCTGCAGCTTGAGAGTCTGCCTGTTTCTGACACGAGCTGCAGGGACTTACGTGGGCTAAATCATTTCCACGTGTGGCAGGAATGGTGCAGAATGCCCAGCTGGTGATGGGGGAAGTCCTCCCTCAAGCCTTCCACAGCCAGCCAAAGGACAAAGCTCAGCATTGCCTCCTCACAAAAATCCTCGCTGAGTACAGCAGACCTCCACACAAACCAGATCTGCTGGAGCCATCCAGCATTTGGAAAATTTACAGCTTATTCTGTTTTTCCCTTTCTGTGCTTGCAGACTGGAAAATTTTTTGGTGCAGTGGATGGCTCAGTGATGACCCAGCTGCTAAACATGGGCATGTTCAGGCGGTAAGTGGGGGATCTCCACTCTGTACTGCTTGTTCCTCACTGTGTGTGGGTCAGAGCATGTTGGTCCCTCTCAGAAGCACTTGAGCAGGGAAAATGCACATGCTGATGATGCATGTGACTCTCTTACTCAGACACAAGAGCTCCTTTAGCTACCTGCCCCCTCTGCTGACTTGCTCAGCCATCATCAGCACACAGTTTCTCCTCATCTCTTGCTCTTCCACCTGCTGCAAAACACAGAGATAGAAACTTCCAATTTTTGTGTGGCCAAACAGCAGCTGCTTCTCTGTCTTTACCAGGGCAAGATGTTGTGTGAAATATTTCTTGGCATTTTGGGAACAGAAGTGCTTCAGCCTTTCTGAGGAGAGGTTGTCTGAGAGCCCCACAGATGCAGCATTGCAGCTGGCTGACCACATTGCTCTCTCTTAAAAATACCTCTGTTCATCTCACTCCAGTCCCTCAGCTAATGTCGAAAGACAGTTCAGAGTTCCAGTGGCTTGAACACAGGAACTAGGGGGACCTGAGGTAGCTACAATTACAATTCCTCTGCTTCATAGCCTGCTTTACTCACTGTGAAATTAGGGACATATTTCCTCCTGTACTGACCCAGTTACATTCATCCAGAGCCTGTATTTCTTGCTCTGCAACATCCAGCACTGGCCAAACAGCACAGTCACGTGTGAGCAGGTCACTGCTTTAGTGACTCCAGGAAACAGTTCATACATGACATTTGTTGAGGAAAAGCTGACGTGGCTGTCCCCTGGGTGGCTTCATCACTTGCTGCTGAGTGCTTGCTTGTTGTGTTTTGCTTGCAGAGTGACCATGTATGACTACCAGGCAATGTGCAAGGTGCCCTACCACCACCACAGCGGCGCCCGGCCCCTGCTCAGCGTGAGTATCTGTCACCTTGCAGCCTGCCTGGGCTGGCCTTCCTCCTGCTGGCCATCTCCAGCATCCCCAAAAGACTGCAGGAGATGGCACTGTCCAAACTCACCTCAGGCACATCCCTGAAGCAGTGGTGGCCACTGATGTTGGTTTCCAGTGTGGCTCTCTCTTGCCACGTAGGATCTCACTGAAAATTGGAAGGGCCAGGGAAAGGATGAGTGAGCTTGGAGCAGGAGAGAGTGAGAATGCTGCTAGCCCAGGGAACAAACAACAGAGTGAAGGGTTTCACCAGTACCCAAATGCAACCTCTCTGGAGGCTGATACAAACTCATACTCTAATCCCACTCCACCTCCCTAACCTTGCCTCAAACAGGCAGAACAAATTACTCAACACTTAGGCCAGTTCAAACTGCTTGACACAAACAGGGATGTGTTCATTATTGTTATAATCCTTTGATACTGGAAGGAGTGCACGAAGTACTCCTTACAGTATCACATTGTCTTTTTTTTTCCAGTGAAAGAATTTTCAACAAAATATTACCTTTTATCAACATTCTTAACAATAACACTTTTAACAATGTCTGGTTTGCAATGGCTGTACTTAAGCTGGCTAGATAACAAATGGTGATTGCAGTGAAAATACTTGCTTGATTATACCCTCCAGTTCTGATCACTGAAAGAAATGTCACAAACCATGAGCTGCCAAAAATTAGGTGCATTAGGAAGAGAATTAAAAGGTGAGCATCCAGCCTCCATCTCTCGCCTTCCCCTCTTAACAAAACCCTTAAAAAGGAAAAAAAATCAAGAAAAGTCAGTTTTTTATACACAGATATAAAAATCAGTCAAATTCCCAACCATCTCTACATTTTACTATTTGCTGACTTATTTTGGCTGAAGAGAAGTAATCAGTAATGGAACATTATCCTGCATCCCCTGACTACTGCATCTGGTTTGGGTTTGAGGACATGGGCATGATTATGAGAGGGGGAGATGAGAATTAGATGTGGTTACCACAAAGAAAAGAAGCAGCAGGATCCTCTGCAGATGGATTGTCCCTGGGAT
Organism: Alaudala cheleensis; assembly: GCA_013398995.1. Lineage (NCBI taxonomy): Eukaryota > Metazoa > Chordata > Aves > Passeriformes > Alaudidae > Alaudala > Alaudala cheleensis. Next base: position 4,699 of record VWYE01026730.1, read on the forward strand.
AATGCTGGATTTCCAATTTGCAGCTGAAAAGCAGGAAGATGATAGAAGTTGTGCCATCTTGAGGAAAAGCTGGATGAAAGCACAGTTAAGCATAATCAATCAATGGCAGATAATACTAAATCCTGGGCAGTGCTGTCACTTGTCCCAGAAACACCACTTGCTCTCAGAGCACAAAAGCATCCTTAAACTGGTGGTGTCCCATTTAGCTGTGTTTCTCTTCCCTCCTGCTCTGAGCTCTGAAGGTCATCCACACTGGAGAGAAATCATCAAGCAATTACATCTTCAAAGTCCTTCATACATTCCTGATAAACTCCCTGACCCTGATGGGAGGGGGTGAGGAGGTATTATTAGTAGCAGGGCAGCTCTGCTGGCTTTTGATGTATTTTGAACATTTTCCAGTGATGCCCAGACCTTGAATTTCCAGCCTGTCTTCAAGAGCTCTGATCAGTGGAGGGTCTTGGTCTAAAATGTGGGGTGCTGCATAACAGTTATAAATTCCCTGGCCAGTTCCTTATGATATTTCTCATTTCTTCTTTTGTTCTCCAGCCAATTTATGCCTTTGTAGCTGCAGTGAAGTGGCTGATAAGTGATTTCCTCATGTGAGTACCAAAGGATGGGGGTGTTTGGGAGGCTCACACCAGCAGGGACAAGAGCTGGGGAAGCTGCAAGCAGCAGTCCTGGCATAGGGCACTGCTGTCAGCTTCTCCTGACATTCAGCTCTGCTCCGTGCTCCTGGGACACTCAAAGCTATTACTAGTGCCATTTTGAGAGGCAGAGGCCCACAGTGGGTCTGGGATTCACCTGAAATCACTCAGTACAAAGTGCCTGAGTCAGAAATAGCACTTGAGTCTCCTGGGGCTCTGTGCAGCTCCTCGGTGCCGAGTCCTCTTGCCTGTCTCGTTTGGCTGTCAGGAGCAAATGCACATCTTCCTCTCACAGGGGGAGAAGGCAGCCAGCCAAGCAGTCAGGTCTGAGTGCCAGGCAAGGGGGGAGAGAGGGGAGGCTCTCCTCTGGCTTTGGGTTCACCTCAGACTTCTGGGGTGAAGGAGAGTTCAGGCTCAGATGAGGATGGAAGTGCTGCTGCTCAGCCTGCTGGCTGTGAGAGGGGACATGAGGTAAAGGCCCAGCTCTGAGGGCTTTCTGTAGGTACAGAATCATTCCATGTGCTTACCTCCAAGCAGCCAGGGTCTGGGCTTCTCATGGCCATCATGCCTGCTCCTCTGGTGGGTCCCACAGTGGCTGGATCCCCTCCCAGCCTCAGGGCCTGCCACTCTTGTTCCTTCCTACACTGGTGAGCCCCTTGCACAGGATTATACTTCAGGAGAAAGCCCATTCAGATCATCCACAGTACAGATCCCACAATACACAGCTACATTCTAGCATGTGGAGAGGGGGAAAAATAATTAAAATTAAAAAAAAAAATCAGACTCGCACTGACAGAATTTTGTAGTAAATATTTTAGAACTGATACTCACTGGGTGACAAGGCCATCTCCCTGACACCTGCATCCTTCCAGGCTGCTGAAAAAGCATCCTCTGTTCTTGCTCTTTTGACAGCTTCCTTTTGGAGTTTAACATGAGTAGCTTCTGGCACTCAGACAACTTGGCAGATGGTGAGTACATGAGAGTCCAGCCACCCCATAGCACGTGAGTGTTGCAGCCACTGGTGGCAGAAGAAGCTGCACAGGGAAGCCTGGCCTTGTGCAAGGAGCCTGCCCTCTGTCCCACACCCCTTCCTCCATGGATTCTGGAATCCAGCTTCCAGATCCCACCATCTCCCCCCATTTCCACCCCCATTCCAGGCTGCCACAGCAACAGGGTGCTCAGGGTGAGCAGTGTGTGCTGCTCAGAGCACACTGCTGGCTTCCATCAGGGGAATCTGCTGAGGAGAGGGGACACACTTCTTCCTGAGGACCCCTACCCTGTGTGCAGTGGGATGAGAGAGGCCATCAGCTGCAAAGAGCTTCTCTTGGAAAGCCTCCCTTCCAGTCTGCTCCAGGACAGGACAGAGCAGGGGTGGAGCAGTCTCTCGAGAGCCCAGCAGAGGTCCCAGGAAGCCAGACAGAAACCTTAGAGTTCAGTAACACACAGAGAGTCTTCACTTACCCACTGGTTGTGCTCTGGAAGAGAAGAGGATGGTACTGCACATGGTATTGCACAGCAGCTGAGCTCAGCACAGGGCTGTGTCTGGCTTGAAACGCAGTGACCTGTCCTGCAGCTGGAGTGCTGCCTGCTGAAAACAGCCCAGGAATCTGCAGTCCCATCCCAGCCCCTGCAGGCAGGGGGATGTTCATGGCCCTGAGGAGACTCAGCAGGGAAGGGAGGTGTGCTCTGCACAGCTGTAATTACTCTTGCTAATTACTGATCACTAGTGGTGCCTTTAGTGGGGACAGTGGTGTCTTCCATGCCAGCTGTGGGGCTGGGTCTTCTGCACTGAACTCTCCTGGCATAAAGAAGAAACAGTCATTTTGTGAAAGCAGAATTCCCCTCTAGAGAGGGAGGTCTGTGGGTGCTGTTTAGGTCCCACTCTCCACCTCCCAAGAGCTGGCAGCTGTATAACACACATCAGGGTAACAGGAGTGGCCCCATGCAGAAATTGATGAGGAAGAGTCAGATGAACAGGTCAGTACTCACAGGAGTCCTGGAGACACTGCTCCTTCAGGGGAACAGGCTGGTGTGGTGCTTCTGCTGTGGATGTTCTCTGGCTGCAGGCTGATTTAGTCTGTGCTTGAGGACAGCAAAAAGGGAGGGGGGTGTCACTGATGTCCTGCTCATCACCATTTCCTTTTGTGCTTCCTTCATCTCCTTCCCACATCACCTCCATGACTGCTGTGTGCACATTCCTGTCTCCATGTCACTGCCATGCTGTGAAACTGCCACGTGTCTCCATCATCACTGTGTGTCTGTGTGTCACGGGACTTCTCCAGCCAAGGCTGTCTTCCATCACTGTAAGTAGAACACCTAATAGTTTAAAAAAAGAGAGAGCTAGAAATTCCTAGGCTAGGAAAGACTTTTTTCCACCTTTTGTACAGTGGGGGACTTGCAGAAAGGCGTGACAGGGCCAAGGCAGAGGCTGGCTCTGTTTCCCTGCTCTGCAAAGAAGAGATGCTGTTGCTCATTTAGCTGGCTGAGCTGGTGATTGAAGGCCTGTCAGTGAGAAGCTGATAAAAGAAGGAACACACGAGCCTCCTGAGGAGCTGCAGGCACAGACAGCACCATCACTCATTGCTGTGGCCTGGCTGGGCCTGTGGCCCATGTTCCATGGCATGTCCTTCACCGTGCTTCCCAGCTGGCCCATTCTTCTCAGCTGTTATTCCCAAACCAAGGACCAACCCCTGCCTTCTTGCAGGAGAAATTACAGGGGTCTTGGAGACCTCAGTTATTAAGTAACTTAAGTCTTCTTTTCCACACACCATGGCTTAGCTCCTTCTGATAAATCCCAGCCCAGCTCTGGGATAATGCAGGAGGACTTTGAAGCAGTTCAACTGATAAGTATGTGCTGTAGCTCATAAATCCACTCCTACAGGCGAGTTAGAAATTCCTCCAAGACAGAGCCCAGACTGTGGCTGTGTTTGTATCTCCCTGCTTCCATATCTAGCTTGTTTGCCAATTTGCTCTCTGCCCAGCAAGACGTATGTGTGAGACAGAGCTGGAGAAACAGAGACAGTTGGAATGTGCCTTGCTGGATGGAGAAGAGGAAGAGCAAGAGAGGGTGTCTGCAGATGAAAAAAAATGAGTGTCCGTGTGTGGGGGAGTAGCAGGGTGGAAGAATACTATTGGGGCTGGAAGAAATGGATTGCACATGTTGTTGAGAAGGGGCTGCAGATTTTTGCCAGAGACGTTAACGTTTCCTTGACTGCGCGCCAAGGCTGGTGCACGCGAAAAATATGAGGAGAAGGAGACATTTTGTGAGAGAGAAATTGAGCACACGCATTTTTTCCGGGTTATGTGCAGAGGAATTAACAATCAGGGAGCTAAAGCTCTCCCTTGCCTCACTGTGTACCTCTGGCTCTGCAGCACTGAGCCTGTTTCTGCTTCCCAAGCTCTCTTGTTTTTCGGGAAGGTGAGACTTGCTGTTGGAATATGGGTGTGATGCATTCAGGCTGCACTCGTCACACAAATCTGCTTCTCAGACGTGGTGAGAAGACATGTTTGCTGCCACAGATTTTTCTCTTGCTCTCAGCATCTCAGTTTCTCTCTGTGTTGGTAAGGCCTTCTGCTTTTATGGACATCAGCAGAGGTTTGAAAGCTTTTAATTAAGCCAAAAATACTTCCAGCCAAGGCAGGCAGCCTAGAAAAAACTATTTCTAGAATTCTGTAGATCATAAAAGTTTCTCTTTTTTTACTGCATGGCAATGTGCACAGAAGATATTTTACAAGATAATTAGTTAAATTCTATGTTTTATACTGGTGACTAGGTGGCAGATTTTGTCACATGTCCCAGAGTAAATCCTCTGACTGGAGTGCATGATTTATGCTGGTGGGAAAGAGTTCACAATCTGGGCTCTCTGGTTCATAACGAGGCATAGCAACTGCCTTTGCTGCTCAGAAGGATTGGTTGCCAAATGTCTGACAAAGTCTTTCTGGAAGTGCAGATGGTAGCAACGACAGCCTGGAATTAACTCACTCTTTGCTATAAAGTTTGCAATTTGTTATCAGCTCCTCTGGCTGTTTACTAATCCCTGACCAGCAGGCTCTCAGGGCACTGATAGCATTTTGATGTCCAGCATGTGCATGCAGAGGCTCAGGCTGAGCCTTTTGCTGATGATGTACATGCTGCTGGGCTTCTCTGAACCTCTCAATCCTGCTGCAGCTGCATTGCTTCCCAGCAAATTAAGTGGCAGTAGGCTTAAGCATAATATCTGTCATAGGTCTTGTCTCTGTGCAGGAGTTGGATTTTAAAGCAGCTTCTTTTCATTCAGCTGGTGCCAAAGGAAAAAAAAACAAAAAACTTAAGGCCTATGCAGGCCACTTCTGCCAGTTTAAAAATACACCTTGGTGCTGGCCAAGTTTATCCTGGGTGTGGTTCATGCAGTCTCTTTAATTGACTTTTCCCTGCTTCTCCAAGCCCACCAGGACAGCCCTCATCCAACCCTGGCTGAGGCTGAGAGGCCTCAGATCAGCTTCCATCCTGCCTTTTCCAAGCTGATGGTCTCATTCACCACTCCCTGCACCACTGTGGTTGCTTGAAGTCCATCTGCTTCGATGATGTTATAACAGGAGCTAGTAAAGGATATGGTATTGAAACAGGAGCTAGTAAAGGATGTCATTCTTACCAGGGACAGGAGAAAAATGAGGTCCTGGTATGTCAGGGCTCTTTGCCACTCATGACCTGAGCCATGTGTTAAATTCTTGCAGGCAGTTTGCCACAGCTTTACGAGGTCACCTTTGTTTCATCACAGGGATTCTTCTGAGCAAGAACTGCCCAGTCCTTTGCCAACAGCTGTGCTGTAAATCCAGGGGCAGCTCCACAGGACTGTGATGGTTTGTAGTTGAGGGACCAGTGTGTGGTCTTCCACAAGCATGTCCCTGAGAAGGGCTGTCCCTGGTCCAGCCTGTGATGGCCTGGCCACCTGTTTCAGGGTTTGGAGCTGCTTTCCCAGCTCCCAGGACAGTGAATTGAGGCTGAAAGAAACGCTGCTCTGTTTCTCACACTCCTTTAAGTCTTAGTTTGGGGACTTTGCTGGCCAGAATACACTTACCAGTCCTGCAGCTGCTCAGGGCCAGAAAGTGTTTGCAGCTTCTCTCCTTACAGTATAAATGGGGATGTTCTGCATGCCCCATCACAAGTGTCTGAATTCACCTCAGAAACAGGGTCACCTTCTGCTCATCCCAGGTCTCCTCAGCACTGCCAGTCCCTGTGACAGGTCCCAGGCAGAGGCATTCTCCATCAGCAGAAATGGGAGAGGCTTTTCCCTGCCTCTGCAGCGTGGGGTTTGCACAGGACAGAAAATGGTGGCAGAGCACAGCCAGACAGCTCCTGGCTGGTGGCAGAGGTGCTGCCGGCCCCAGGAATGACAAGTTGGGCTGATGAATTCAGTGTGAATCCAGGGTGAATACAGAACGAGGCATTGTGCTGCAGTCAGCAGGCTCTGTGTGCTTTGAATCTGTGCAAAATGAACCTCACCATGTCACCAAAAGGTGGGTCCCATAGTCTGGGAGGATTTCAGCAGGGGGCTGCCTCCTGAGTGCTGGTTTTTGAGACTTCTGAACAAAAGCACCAAGTACAATTACCAGAGACTCTGCACTGCAGGGAGGGGTTGGAGTGCCCATCATATTCACCTGGCCAAGGCATTAGAGGCAAGATTGGGCTGCAGCTCCTGGCTCTTAATGGATGTCTTGTGTTGCTGGATTGCCATGGTGGAGAGAGAAATCAGAGAAAATCACGGCGTTTTTCTCTCTCCCGTGTGCTGCACATTGTGCAGACGGCAGGGGAGGTGCCTGCTGCTTTCTGCCTCTCCGCCGGGGGAGAGGAGACCATTGCTCTCAGCAGTGAGGGTTTCACAGTGATGCAAATCGCCCATCCAATCACGGCTGCCCTCTTGACGCCTGCTCACCATACATTTGCTGATTAAAACCCAGGTTGCTGCATTTTTTTCTATAAATCCTCAGCGTTCCTGCTGCAAGGGATAAGCTGGGCATCCTCCAGGAGGATCCCCTTCCCTGCTGCTCCCCCAGGAGCACTGCCTGTGGCTGCTGTGTGGGTGGGGGCTGCAAAGTCAGGCTTTTGTGCTCAGCCTCGAAGCTGATGTGGAAACCATTTCTCCTACTTGCTGCTGGCTGAGCCACAGCCACCTCTGCCGTAGCAACAAAGCTTCACATTTCCATCAGCAGCAGTCCCCTGTGTCCTACAGAGGCAGGAGCTGGCTCTGCTACCTCCAACTGCAGGAAATAATTGCCAGAAGGGCCCAAGGCAGTAGTTTCAGGCAAGATGGATTTTGCTGAACTCCTAGAAAGAATGCTCTTGCTTCTTGAGGGAGGCTTAGTGAAGTGGTTCAGCTCCCCCTCATCCCCAAATTAGTTTGGGAGTCCCACCGAGGGTGACTGATGAGTGATGGAGCAGCTGCTCCCTGCAGGAGCCAGTGCTGTTCATTAGCTGGGTCTCTGCTGCTCCTCCAGAGCTGTCATCTGTTTCCCTGTGCTCTCAGGCCAGGTCTGTTCGCTGCTGGTGTTTTCTCTTTCACATGACACGTCTTGAGCCCCTCCAGTTTCCTGCTGTGGGCTCTCTCTGAGATGTCCGTGTGCTCAGGAGGGGTGAGCAGCTGGTGAGAGCCCCAGGGCAGACAGGCAGGGCAGAGCCGCTGGCACAGTCACAGAGACCAGGTACAGGTTTCTGTGGTTAAAAGCCGCATGAAGCAGGGCTGGCTCAGGCGGGGGGGATTTCACTGGCTCAGGAGGGCCCCCGAGCTGCTTTGAACAAGGGGTACCTGTGCCCCAGTGTCCCTCCTGCCTGGCCGGGGGGTCCCTGCGCTGCTGCGGCCACTGCGGCCCCTGGGCTGCGGCACGGCAGTGGCGGTAACACGCGTTTCTCACATAGGCCGGTTTCCCCGCACCACCTAGTGGGAGCAGGGCTCACTGCCTGCCTGCTTCTGCAGCACCTCCTTCCCTTCTCCTGCTGCGGGCACCTGCTGCAGGGAGCTGCTGCTCCAGAGCCCATCGCCACGTGTGGGGCACGGCCGTGTCCTCGGGCAGGTGCCGCGGGTCCTGACGCGTGTCCCTGTGTGTCCCCCGGCAGCTCACAGGCACAAGAAGCACGACACGCTGCAGCCCTGCGACACCGAGTACCCCGTGTTCGTGTACGAGCCGGCCATCAGGGAGACCAACGGGCTCATCGACTGCGGCGACTGCCAGAAGTAAGAGCTGCGGCTCCCCGGCCAGCAGGGGCCGTGTGCGGGGCTGCTGGGGACAGCAGTGACGTGGGGAGGGAACATCACCTGCCCCTGTGCCCGCGGCCACCACGGCACCCACTGCTCTGGCCACAGGGCCGTGCTGCACAGAGAGACGTGAAGAGACCAGGGTGCTTATTCCTAACAAAACAAAACCAAAACAAATAAGACAACAAAAAAACACACACACAAAAGACCCCAAAAAACCAAACAAAAA
>VWYE01026730.1:15766-63727 GCA_013398995.1 Alaudala cheleensis
GGGATTTGGAGCACCCAGGGGACAGGGGCCCCCGCCTGCCTGTCCTCAGTGGGAACCACCGGGATTTGGAGCACTCAGGGGACAGGGGACACCGCCTGCCTGTCCCTCAGTGGGAACGACCAGGATTTGGAGCACCCGACGCTGGAAGCAGCGTGTCCTGGCCTTGGGGAGATCCTCAGGCGGGACCCCGTGGGTGGGACACGGCACCAAAGCTGACCTGCACCAACCTCAGCTGCAGCCGGGCAGGGGGAGGCAGCACAGCTCACTGCAGCCACACCAGCTCTGCCGAGGACACCTCTCCTAACACTGCTGGAGCAAAACCCAGGTTCTTGTCTGCATGTGGACTTACCTCTGGGAAGGGGTTTTGTGTAACCCACCAGAAGAGACCTACGTGCTCTCTTCACTGCAGGAGCAGCTCAGGAACAGGCTCTTTTCCCTCAGAGCAGCTGCCCTTGGTTGTTCCCTGCCCTGGGCCTGGCATTCCCAGCTGCTGGGCACGGGCCATTTCTCACAGAGCTTTACAGACAACAGCTGGGGAGCACCCACTGCTCTTTTTTCTTTTTTGTATGAACTGTTCCACACCATCTCATTAAAAACAGACACATGGCATATTCTACATGGACACCACAGCTTCAGCATGCCTGGTGGTCATCACAGCCCTCCACAAATCCCAGTGGGGACAGGGGGTGGGTGGAGGGACTGCAAACACAGCTGTGCTGGCCCCAGGGCAGTGAAGCAGCAGGGCAGGACCTTTCCCTGGTCACTCTGGGAGCCTCCTGGTCCCCTCCAGGCCCCCTGTGTGGCTCCTCACAGCAAGTTGCCACCTCCTGCAGGACAAGGGCCTTGCCTGACAAGCAGCACTGCCCACACCTGCCCTGCCATGGGGGGGCTGCTGGCTGCTGTCCAGGGCCACCAGCCCACCCACTGCCACAGCCACCAGTGCCACAGCCACCCCAGAGAGCAGCTGGGTGGGAAAGGGCTTTATCCTCACTGCAGCTCTGTCCCTGCCCTGCACAGCAGGCACCCACAAATGCACTCCAGGTGTGCTAGGGATGTTGTCCTTCTTGTCACCTGACAATGAGGGACAGGATCAGCCTACCCAGGTCCTGGTGGGACCTTGCAGGACCTTGGAGCTCCTGGGGTTTTGCCTGGCTGGAGGTGATGTTACAGCAAAGAGGAGAGGAACCACAGCAGTGCTGGAAGTCAAACTGGAGGTGGAGAAGGTTCCAGGCTGCAGAGGCAGTGACCTTATCAGAGCCAGCAGCAGCCAGGGAGGATGAAGGCAGACAGAGGGAGAAGGGGCAGCTGTCAAGGCTGAGGAGCCAGGAGCTGCTCACAGATGGAGGAGACACGGCTCCCACAGCCCCACGTGCCTGCCCCTGGTGCTGCCCTCCCCAGGCACCACTCTCAAGGATGACCTCCCTGTCAGAAAGGATCAGCAGCCCCATGTCCACTCAGCCTAAACAGGACATAGATATGCACATGGCTCTGCTGGGGATGAGCCACGCTTGGCTTCAGGTGCACTAATCCACAACAAAGTCCTGCAGAGATACCTGCACTGAGAGAGGGAAGGCAAGAGTTAGACCCGGCTTAGTTGGCTCAGTGAGTTTGTTGTGCTACCTGGAGGGAATGAGACAGGGGTGAGAACTGGATTATTCCTTAAACTGACAAGCAAAGGTTTGCCTGACTCAAACCCTGAGCACACACCAGGAACAGCTTCCTGGGGTTTTCTTTTGCAGCAAAGCAGACCATAAGCAAACCTACCCAATTCTGGGCTCCAACACGGGGTTAAGCAAATTCCATTTCATGCTCTGACAGAGATAGTGACTCACGGCCCTTCAGCAAGAGAAAAATCCCCAGGAAGAGCAGCTGCCTTAGCTTCCAACTTCTTCAGCCATGTGCTGGGCACAGCAGATGAAAATAGGTCAGCAAAAGCAAACAGCAAGCTGAGGCTGGAGGATCCCAGCAGCTGTGAGAGGAGCCATCTCTCACCTCCAGCTGAGCAGCATCCTGCTGCCATCCTGATCCCTGAAATCCCAGCTGTCCCTCCTGCCTGTCAGCACACAGAGGCAGCAGGGTTTGTTCTGTGGGGGGAAGATGCAGTGGGAGAAAATTCCTGAGTGGTGCAGGGCTGTCCCTCAGAGCCACCTCTCACTGCTGCACACTGCAGGGGCTCCTCCAGCCCGGGACGTGCAGCCCATTTCCTCACAGGCAGGGCCACAGGGAGCTGGGAAAGGCCTGAATTCTCTCCGTGACACTCCCTGCAGGCTTCAGAAACACCCCGGTGCAGGCTGAGGTAAGGCTGGCACTGCCCCAGGCGCTGTGGTGGGCAGGACTCACACCTTGCTCAGCGTCACACCGTGCCCTCCCCGGGCTCAGGCTGGGCACAGAGCAGGCTGCTGGCTGCCTCAAGTGTGGCCACACAGCCATGACTTCATTCTGCAAAACGGTGGGGAAATCAGCCCTGGATTTACAGCAGCTGTCTGCAGCTGGGAGCAGGCACAAAAGGAGGCTGGCCCGAGCTGGCTTAGACTTAGCAAGCACATGGCAGGCTGGGCACAGCAGTGACACAGCCACATGCTCCAGGTGTGTTAGGGGGTGTGAGGGGTGTGTGTGCCCCATCTCTGAGTCCCACAGCTCTGCTTGGTTTCATGCACACCTCAGGCTCCTCAGGGTATTTTCCAGGATGCTTTTCCTGCTGGGAAAGCCCAGTGGCACTGTCAGCACAGAAACCCTGGGCTCTCCCAATCCTGTGCTTGCAGGGGAGGGGGCTGAGAGCAGCCTGATGCAGCACATACTTTGGTGCTCAGCAAAGTCTCCAAAGCAAGCAGAGGAGCATCAAACACCCGTGTGCCAAACACTCCATCACCAGCTGGGCCTCGCTGAGGGGGAATGGCTGCTCCTGTCCCTCCTGGCCACTGGGGAGCTCCCCCATCCCTGGCACAGACTGTTCCCCCACACCACCTCTGCCTGCCCTTGGCAGAAACCTTGTCCCTGCCCCGGTGGCATCAGCCACAGCCACAGCACTCTGGGCTGGCCCCACCCGGACCCCACCAGGCACGTTCCTGCTGCAAATACCCGCAGGAATTTCCATCAGCCCTTCCTGCCTTGCTGCTGCCTCCGCTGTTGGGAGGCCTGGCAGCCCGCCCTTCCCCAGGGAGGTCCCTGCTGGCAGCAGAGCAGGGCTGGGCACTGAGCCCTGTCCTTAGGCTCGGCTCTCCAGGGCCCGGCAGCTGCCACTGTCCCTCCCTCGGGGAGCAGAGCCCGTGTCACACCGCGATGTGCATCTGCTCCCTCGAGGGAAGGCTGGGGACAGTGGCAGGAGCTCAGCCTCACTGGAGGCCACCACTGCACCAGGGGCTGGCCTCTCACGGGCAGCAGGGAAAGCAGGGGAAGCCCCACAGCAGCGACACCGGCCAGCCCCGGCTGCTCTCATTGACTCTCCTTAGCCCCTGGCAGCCGGAGCCTGCTGTCACCTCCTGCTGCCCGGCCCTGGGGACACAGCATCGCTTTCCCAGCTGCCAGGAGGCTCCCTGGCACGGGCAGCGATGCCAGCCCGGCTGTCCCTGCAGGAGCAGGGCGGGGGAGCTGGGCCGGGGCCAGCGCAGAGCCCCGGGCTGGCTGCCGCGGCCAGGAGCCGGCAGGGAGCTGGTGGCAGCGCTGCTCCCTCCCAGCAGGGCTGGCTTCCCCTGCCAGCAGCAGATGCCACCCCACAGCCACAGTGCCAGCCCTGCAGCCTGCCACAGCCACACAGAAACTGCTGGGCTCAGCTGTGAGACAGCCCCCAAAACACAGGCACAGGTTGGGCAGGGTTAGAGGTGAGAGCACACAGCCACGGGAACTGGCTCTCTAGGGGAAACACAATTGCTCTGGGAACACAGCCAGGCCAGCGATTCTCCCATCTCGCCTACAAATACACCACTTCAGTTTCTCACCTGTAGAGACTCTGTGCTCAGTGGTGCCACTACAGAGATGAGGCTGCTACCAAACGAGGCCATGGTGAATCTCCAGAGTAATCATCTCCCAGCTCAGCAACACCAATGCTTCTGTAGTTTAAACATTAATTTTACTGGAAAAAAGCAAAGGTGAAGCTTCCAGAAACACCAGAAAATTTAACTACTACGAGGGTGGTGAGACACTGCCACGGGGTGCCCAGAGAAGCTGCGGCTGCCCTACCTGTGGAAGTGTCCAAGGCCAGGTTGGACGTGGCTCTGAGGAACCTGGTCTGGAGGGAAAGGTGTCCCGGTGCATGGCAGAGGGTTGGAACCATGTGATCTTTAATGTCCTTCCAACCCAAACCATTCTGTGGCTCTAGGATAAGATCCAGCTGGCAGACCAGCTCTGTGCACTCACCCCAGAGTGCTGGGCTCCCCTCCCACCATCCCTGCCCAAGGAACCAACCTTCAGTGGTGAACAAGGGACTGCTTGCACTGCAGGGCTCTCACAGCTGCCCAGGTGATCACACTTCTCCTTCACTGCCCATCGTTCCATCAGCTGGAGATGACCAGGTGTGACATTCTCCTCGTTGCCATGCACTCGAGGCCAATATTCCTTCAAGAGCAGTGTGCACCTAGGAATTACCACATGCACTCTCCAAGGAGTCAGTCCTTTTAAACAACTTAATTCAAACCACATTAGTGCTCTGCACTCCTGGAAACCAGCCTGGAGAACTCCAGCTTGGGCACTGACCCTCTCTTCCCCCCAGCTCTTGTGCTTTGCACCCTTGTCCCCTCTTGCCCCCACAGTGCACAAAGACACACACCAGACAATAATCAATTTGGTTCTTTTATTAGCAGAAGTTAAGAATACAGCAAGTAATAAGATCCCATCTTATATGGAACCATCACCAGAGTCCCCAGCCATCAAAACCCCAGAATGTGCTTCATTGCTTCCAACAGTAAGCAATTGTTAAAAAGAAATATACTGAACAAGGCCACTATTTAATGGGGAAGGAAAGAAGCTGTAGGTCCTAACTATTCTATGGCAATAACCTGCACACAGAGCAAGCAAGCCTCTGACTGCTGAGAGTAAGGCATTCAGGTGCCAACCTGGGAAGAGTTCTCAGCAAAAGCTACAGAAAAGTGCACAGCTAGGTTGTTTTTATTGGAACACACAAACTTCTGGAACAGAGGGACTGACTGGGTTAAGAATAGCAGGTGGAGTACTGTGTTTTTGTAATAGTTCTGTGCTGTGTAGGACCAGGTTACAATCACCCTTGGAGGAGTGAACATGGGATGACCCAGGATGGAGGCTGCTGCTTCTGCTGGTTCTGTTCAGAGGCATCCCAAAGCACCTTCCAGCCAGCTCTGCTCTGATATGTACCACCCTTGGCTCACACCTCCTGCAGGCACCTAACCCTGTCTGGGGTGCCAGTGCTACCAGCCCTTCCAGCCATGGAAACACTGCCCTTTCCTTCACTGAACCACCACAGCCCTGGCACCAACTCCTCCAGCCCCACAGGCATCCCGAGTCAGCATCCTACTGAGAACACACCCCTCCAAAGCTGCAGGCTGCTGCAGCACCTCCTGCAGCTGGCCTTGCTCTCAGAGCCTTTACTGCACTCACTAAAGAATTAGTGCCCACTCAGCTTCAGGAGAGCATCCTGCTTCTACCTGACTCCATCACACAAAGCAACTCCCCTAAACACACCCAGGGTATGGGAAGATCTTTGCACTCCATCTCTTTCTCTTGGAGAATGCAAACTGAAACTTGAGGGAATCTAAAAAAACAAAACACCAAACCCAACAACAACAAAAAAAACCACCCCACACAACAACCAACCACCCTTTCCTTCCTTGCCTGTGAAATACTGCATGGTATGAGCTGTTTAACTCATCTGTGAGAGAGGTAATTGCTCTGAATTTCCAGCTAAAGCCTCCAAGCAATACCTGTGCCATAACAAACAAAATGTTCAAGTTTCACCTTAGACTCCAAAGGTTCTCCTTCAGTCTGGCTCCTGACTGGGCTCCAAAGCTCAAGCTACATCAATTACACAGGAGAAGGGTATTTGCCTGCCCTTATATAGGAGGTGTGTCTGCTCCACAGCAATCCAGCTGAACTCTCAGGTTTAGGCTGAAGAAATACCAGCAGTCCCACTGCTAAAGCACAGATGGAAAGCAGACCTAAGGACAAAAAAAAAAAAAAACAACAAAAAAACCAACCAAAAAAGAACTGCACTGGGCTGGTTATAGGGATCTATTCCTCCTAAAAAGAGAAACCTGCAAACTGCCTTGGCATGTGGAGCCTGACACACATGGTAATGTGCCTGAGGTCTGCAGTGCCTCTTAACTCCTCCTGGAGCACACAGCTTCCTCTTTCCAGCCCATCTTAACCCCACCTCTGTTTCCCCTCACATGCTCAACGCTCTGCTGCCAATCCATTGCCACCACCCTCAGAGCACACCACGGCCCATCCTCTCCCGGGGCCTCTGGCTGTAGGCAGGCACTGATGGAGGGGGACTGGCTGCCACTTCACGGGCAGTGATCCCACCCAGCTCCAGCTCCTAGGATGGGACCCAAACCGGCTGCAGGATCCATTGCCCCAAAGCTCCCACTGCACACAGCTGGGAATGGGGAATGCAGCTGTCCCCACACTGGGCAGGGAACACCTTTCCAGTGACTGCAGCACATCGTTCTGCTCACACTGTGACCATGTGCTAACACCATGATTAACCCAGCCTTCACAACCCTCGTGTGCATGTCCTGAACCTACTCCAGGTGCTGGCCAGGACCCCACACTGCCCAGGGCACGCTGGCCACCAGGAAAATCCACAGGGCCAGCGTGCTTCACTCCTGGGAGTTTTACCTGGTCCTCCTGCAATCATTTGTTTTGTGCAAAATTGAAACAGTGTGTGGTACTTGCATGTTGCATTCTTTACAAAAACCCTTTTCCCCCCACCCATTGTTTAAAACATTTATATAAATTTTATTTAAACAGAAAGTTAGAAATCTTATTTACAATTTGTTTTTCTCCCAAAACAGCATCTAAAATCAACGCCCAAACCCTCCAAGAGGATATAAATTTAACCTTGACTTTTTTCTTTTTTTTAAAAAAAGGATACTGCTAAGCTATCCCTCCCCAATTCTACAAATAAATATGGCATTGAACAGAAGCCGATTTGGAAAGGGTCCTCTGTAGCTCAATCTGTAGATCCCAAGAATAAATTAGGTTTTCAGAATTTCCTGGTCTTCAAATTGATTTATTCCATTGCTTGAGGTATAGAATTTATCTTGGTTAGTCAGAATCCCCATGAAGCTCCACGCCTCATCAGCTGAAACTTGGATTCTTCTTAGGTATTCCTCTTGCTCAGCCCGGCTGCTGGGCCCGTGGCTCTCTCCTGGCTCGGGGGCTGCAGGCTCCTACTGCATCCCCTCCTCCTCTGAGCAGCCCCCTCCCACCGTGAAGCGGAACTCCTGCAGGTTGGAGACGCCGTGGAAGTGCACGAAGGCGCCGGCCACCACGAACACGTGGAACAGCTGGTGGGAGTGGAACTGTGGGGAGGAAAGAGCTCAGCCCTGGGGTCAGCCTGCCCCACTGCCCCTGCTCAGCTGAGTGCAGACACACAGCAGTGCTCACACCACAGCTGCAGGGCTCTCCAGCCTGGCTGCTAAAGCCCACCCCGCTATCTCATCTCATTCTCTGCACACACACATCCTCCCCACCCTTCAGAGTTATCTGAACCAGCTGGGCAACCAAAAATGCCCTACAGAACTGCTGGAACTCATCTTTGGAAAGGGATAAGGACAATTTCAGAACCTTGACAGGACACTTTTACAATTGGTTCTTCCACAAAACACACTGATGGTTCATGGATAAAAAGGGTCCTCTCATACCCACCCACTCAGAACCCAAACTCTGCTCTGGCCACAGGTGTAAGTTTTACCAAGGGGATTCTGCATGCTGGGATTTTATTTCTTTACCACAGAGAAACGTGGTATTACATTAAAACCTAGAAACAACTGGCTGTTCTGAATGAATGCCCAGGATGTCACTGACTGGAGTAGAGCAGAATGAAAACTATGAGGGAGCTACATGACAAAGCCCAGCCCTGTCTGAGGGAAGCCATAGCAATATGGGTAATGCTCCTGAAATATTCCTACAAATGTGCATTTGCAGGCTTCATGGGAAGCTTGGAAAGGAGTTGGGAGTACACCAGTGCTTTTGGAGCTTAGCTCATTAGAGTAACAACAAACCAAGCAAACTGGTGCTGTGCACAAGCTGCTCAAACAAGCCAGGTCTCACTTTCACTTCTAGGCTTCTTTAGGGGTCTTAAACTATCCTAAGTGCAAGTACAGTGGCCTTCCAAAGGTCCACTTCCCCTCATCTCCACTCTTGCCCCACCCAGCTCCTTTCCTTACATCTTCCTCAGGTATTTCTCCTCCAGCCTTTGTGATTCTTTCCCTCACACCAAGTTTCCCCCACCCACCATCCCTTCTGGGCCAGAGATCCCCCCAAGGCCCACAATCCCTGCCCAGCATTCCCACTGGCTGTACAAGATGAGGAGCCAGACATGGGGAAGATCCCAGAGAACACACTGAACATCAATGAAATAACAATGAGTAAGTACTGCTCTGCACAGAAACAAGGTAAAGACGTGTCTTTGCAGGATCCTCAACACACACACACACACAGATGTCTGCAGCTCCTTGCCCATCTGTTAAAGCTACCCTGGGATGTACTGAGGTGACTGTGCACACCAGCAGTTACCTCAGACCAGCCAGGTGGTGACAGCCTGGCAGGAGAGGCAGCAGCTCAGCCAGGCTCAGAGAGCCCAGAGCCCTTTGGGCCCTGAACACCTACAGCCTCTGGTGCAACAGGGACACATTGACACAACATCCCTCAGGCTCAGGGGGAAGCAGAGTCCCTCTGGGCTCCTGCAGCCCCTCAGCAGACTCACCCAGATGTCACACTTGCCAGGGAAGAATCTCTCCGGGATGCGGGCGGCATAGAGAGCAGCACCAGTGATGTACAGGCATGCCATGAGTGCCAGCCAGCCTATCTGCCCCATGGTGGCTGCCTTCAGGAGCCCCTCAGAGATGACAAAGTGCAGAGTGGGGATTACCCCACTAAGCCCCAGACCTAGAAATACTCCTGGGAGGTAGAGAAAATGCGGGAGAGTCAGGTTTGGACGCAGTGCAGGCAAAGGGACACAATGAAAACACAAAAGCTACGGAAGGAACACTCGGGGTTTGCCAAAGCAGCAGAGAGGTGACAGCTCCTGAGGCTGCAGCTCCCCAGAAGAGATTTACTGGAAAGGAAGCTAAAGAATGCACAAACTTCCTTCATGTACCAGTTGTGTGTTCCAGCAGAGAGCTGGGATATTCAGTTCCAGGCTGTGGCAGCCCCACGTGAGGCCAGTTCTGCTGCCGGCCTGTAGAGGGAACTGAGACCACACAGACACAGCCTCACTTCAGCTCAAGAGCACGACAAGGGGACACAACAAAGACACTGGTTACCATATTCTGCACTCCTAGGAAACAGAAAGCACCATCTGTGCTCATCTGCCATAGAAGAGAACACTGCTTATTTGTTTAGGTTTTAGCTGCAAGGACAGAGAACTTGTAAAAACAGTGGGCAGGGGGGAATAATCATATCCTGTACAGAGATTTTTAGTTTGGAAAGCTGAACACTATGGAGCTACCCAAACCTGTCCAGGAAATCTAGATTTACTGTAGACAGCATGTGCAGGTTAAGAAACAAGAAATATTACTACTCAACCCAGCTGTGTGCACATTCCACAGCTACCCCCTAAAGCTCTCTTTCCTCCTACCTCAAAATGTGAAACCAAATCTGGTTTTGTTCTTTTGATAATGTGAAGAGAAAAACAGTCTTTAACTAACTCTGTGTTTTATCCAGGCAAATCATTCAGATTAATTCAATCATTCAATGATTTGCTAATGCTATCAGAAAAGCACAAGCACAAGTACACATACACACACCAAGCAGTCAGTCAGTCATTTTTTGAGAGAGCAAAGTTTCTGGATGCAGCAGGAAATCCTCTGCAGAGCCTTTCCTACTGCATGTGTTACTGTCCATGTCAGAATGCACTGCCAGGACTTGCACCAGCCCTCATCTGTGCATCCAGCTGGGTACAGTAAATGCTGAAAGAAAACCCACCAAGCTCCCAACTCAAGATTATTAGGTCTACAAAATTAAGCTCTCCTAAGACTTCCCAAGGTGTTTTTTCCAAGTGGCAAGTAGGAAGCAGGAAAGGCAGTCAAGAAGCAGAACAGTTAACTCAGGTCTTACCTGCCCTTACACCCCGGTATTCAGGGGTGGCAAACATGTCCCATTGTGAGACAATTATGGCTGCAATGCCCAGGACACAAATCACAATCAAGTAGATGAAGCAAGGCTGAGGGTTGCAGTAGAAGGAGTAGTACAGCCATGGTACAAAGCTGCCCATTATGAGGAGTGCAATGCCAGAATAATCCAGCCTAGAAGAAAACAAAAATCAGAGTCATGAGAAGTGAGAACCTTAGGAAATCCTCACAGCCACACACTCTTCTTTAGCAGAGCACCTCTCTGCTTGTCACTGCAATGACATGACTCTCACTACTGCAGCCAAGGTCTGATGGCAGCTCCTGCACCTACAGTAATGATGACCTTGACAGACAGCCAGGGAGGCCATTTTTGGGACAGCCATCAGCAATACCTTCAGCAGCCTTCAGACCAAAGCTTTCTGAAGAAAACCCACATTTCAGTTTCAGAGGAGGAAAAAAGCAGTGCAAGAGCCCTCTAAAGACAGGGCACACAGGATGTTCTGAGAACACAGCCAAGGCAAACACTTCAGTATCTGACAGGAGTGAGTTACTGGGGCAGCAGCTTCAGTGACCGCAGTGGAATAATACTGCAATTTTTCAACCATGCTGGGTTTTTGTACACCCATGTAAGAAAGGAAATCCACAGCCACTGCTTTTTACCACACCCTGACAAAATACTCCTGCAAAAGCTGATTTTTCAGTAGGGGATTTTAACTGCTGGGCTGCTTTAGAGGTGGTCCTGCAGATTACAGAACCCTGGGTTGAGCAGTCTTAGGAAATACCAGATATTCAGCAGCCAGCCAAAAAAGAACGTGCATAAAACCAAGAGACCAAGACATCTTGATACACACTGTGGAGCTGCCTTACATAAGTTTAGGGTTCAAAGTTAGTCAGAACAGCTGAAATGACAAGAAGTAATGGCTGCACTAGAATTTCAAAGTCCTGCAACTAAGCTCAAGGCCTATCACTTACAGCAGCAAGATGCAGGCACATGCCTGCCAAACAGCAGAAAATGATGGAGTTTTAAGACTCAAATGACAGCACAAAAACTCATGCTGAAACAAACTCTAATTAGAAGAAGCTGCATTAAATCTCTGCTCAACTCTGTTCCAAAGTACATGCAGTCATGAAATGAACAACTCCCACACTGGGGCTCCAGGCACAAATCCCAGCCCTGTTTTCCCACCTGTTTCCTATTTGGCCTGCCCTGTTCTCCAGGCACTTACTTGGAGAAGAGCCTGGAAACACCTTCTGAGTGGCAATAAACTGTGTGGAAGAGCCATGAGAAGGAGAGGCAGAGGATGGCTCCCAAGAAGAACAGGCCAACCACCACTTTCTCCTGCACAGGTGCTACGAAGGACATGTTTGGCCGGAACATGTAGAAGATTCCCAGACAAAGGAAGAACACACATCCTGAAAAACAGCAGGGCACAGAGGTGTCAGGTTCGTGCGTGCTGAAAGCTTTTCTCCCTACAAGCATCACCACTTCCCTTCGAGGCTCTCTCGAGTTGAAACCACTCAGAGAAGCTGCAAGTTAATCGTGTTCCTGTGGCAATCCCAATTAACACCCACACTTGGGAAAAGAAGGATCTAACAGTAATTTATTAATGATTAGGACATGTTTAGTGCATTTGTTTATCTAGTATGCCATAATTAAGCAAGTCCCATCCAACTCTGATGGGATAAAATTGGGAGAGGGACACCAAGCTGCTAATTGAACGGTTCCTAGTGGAATGATAATGCTGACAACCCCACAGCCCTTTCTGTCTTGCTCTGTTTGAGGATTTAGATTAGATGAAAGCAAGCTGAGAGTACCCAGGAGATGTGTCCAGATGTTGCCCGTCTCCGTGTGTATCCTGAAGATGCTCCTGAAGCAGGCCCTGAAGGAAGGCATGGGGGGCCTGTGGCCATGCAGCAGGTAGTCATTGTCCTTCAGCCAGTCGGGCAGCACGTCGTGGGGAATCACTCTCCATCTGCCCTCCCACACCTGGGGGTACAAGAGCTCACTGAAATGCAGGGAATGGCTCCAGAGTGCACACAAACACTCACAACGCCCCTGTCAGTGAAAGTGCTGCAGTGAACCTGGGAGTAAACAGGAGGGAGCTGATGGAACATCTCTGGGGAAAAGGTTTTACACTTGAAATACCACACTGAAGTCACTGTTCCCAGTTCAAACTGTGCCATCATGAACTGCACCATCAGAGGAAGAAATACTCCAGGCATTCCATCTGTGCTCATCTGCCATCTAAAAGAACACTGCTTATTTGTTTAGGTTTTAGCAGCAAAGACAGAGAACTTGTTAAAACAGTGGGCATGGGGGAATATTCATGTCCTGCACAGAGATTTTCAGGTTGGAAAGCTGAATGCTCTGAAGCTCCCCAGACCTGTCCAGGAAATCCAGATTTACTGTAGACAGCATGTGCAGGTTAAGAAACAAGGAATAGTAGGAAGGCTATTGGGCATTTTTACTGCTGATGAAGAAAAAACATTTAATTCCCTTCCATTTTCTGTTATTTTACAGGCCACCTTTTCCATTTAATTGCAGAAACCCACACCTGGTTCTCTCCAATAAATAAATATTGTTCCTCCACCACAAGCCAACCTGTCTATCTGCCAGCACTAGGGGCAGGCTAGCAAAAGGAGCTAGCACTAATTAGCACTAATAGGGGCCAGAAAATGTGAAAGGGTGAGAACCCAGCAAGAAGAGTCCAACCCCTTCTTCAGGTTGGGAAAAAAACTCTTCCCAAGCTCCCAAACAAACAGTGACAGAGCAGTTAAGGCAAGAGACTCCTGACTCTCAGTTCCATGTGATCTCTTCTGTAAGGGAGAGGG
The DNA here is from genome assembly GCA_013398995.1 of Alaudala cheleensis. NCBI lineage: Eukaryota > Metazoa > Chordata > Aves > Passeriformes > Alaudidae > Alaudala > Alaudala cheleensis. The sequence goes on from VWYE01026730.1 coordinate 28,861, forward strand.
GGTTTGTGCACAGAGCTGTTCCTGCAGCTGGCTCCAGAGGCAGTGAGTGTGCACAGATGTTCCAGCACTGCTTCAGCACCACAGGGCTCAGGGAGGCTGCAGGGGAGCAGGGAGCTGTGTATGTACCGGGGCTGTTCCTGCAGGGCTCCTTGGGCTTGCTGGCTGCCTAGGGTTACAGGAGCAAGGCTGGAGGTTCCTGAAACACTGAGGTCAAAAAGCTGCATTCTTATTTCAGTTCCAACAACAAGAGCCCAGAGGTTTTGAATCAATTCTCCAACCTCGAGCACAGAAGCAAAACAAAGCCATTCAGAATAACCAGGCCAGTAAAAGACTGGGTTCTTAAATACATTAAACAAGAAAATGACTGGTTTAGTTCATGAACAAGAAGTGTGAATTGAGGTAGAAACAGGAGGGAATTCATTTTACACAATCCACCCTTTAAAAGAGGCAAAGATGCATAGTAAAAAAAAACACCAACAAAAGCAAAAAACCAACATGACCCATACACAAAAGACCACCAAGTAATCCCCTGTAAAAATATCAAAAATAGTTCATAAACCCAGCAGGAACCAGTGTATAAAGGGGCAGCATTCCTTTCAGCAACAAAGGAGGGCCAGAGACTGACACAGCCCAGTGGCTCTAAGAAGTAGCAAAAACTGAGCCAAGGTCAACAACTACAACATCTACAATGGATTTACTCACGGATGGTTTCAATACAGCATTGTTTTCAAGTCAGGGACAAAGCTTGCTCTACAATAGATGCAAATGGTGCTGGAAAAGCAAAATATTTGCAAATCTGAAGAAATCTGGTTCAATGACCTTGTAAGGCAAAGTGCCTGGAACCAGAAGGCTTTTGTCCTGCTCTGCACTCACAGGTGCTCCTCAAGGGACACACCTGAGCTGCATGAGCAGCTCTCAGCTGTCAATCCCTCCTTTCAGTGCAATACAATTCAATCCTGTGTGACAGACAGGTGCTGAGGAAGTGCAGAACTGCTGCTCAGAACAGCAGTGCCCACCTGGGGACAGTGAGAACCTCCCCTCCCTCACATTACACACAGCCTGCTGCCCACTGGAGCTTCCTAAAAAAGGAAATGACTTCAGCAGTTTCCAGTGCCCTTACCTTACACACAAACTCTTCCATCCTCTCCATGGCATGGTGGGCTTGTAGAAGAGGGGACATACCCATAAAGCCTTCATCTTCTTGAGGTGGTTCATCATGGTGTTTGTTATCCTCAGAACACTGGGGGGAAAAACAAACAGAGAGAATGCTTTGTAGAAGGATGAACAGAGGAAGGTGATGTTATTTTCCACACAAAACTAGGATTTGAGGTCTTGGCAAATAAAGAAGTCTCTCCTTGTTCAGCACTGAAAAGAATTCAGAAGAACAAGCAGAAAAATGATTACATTCTTAGGTATCTGAGAACAACTCACATGTCAAATCCATTGTGCATGTGTTCCCAGCAGCTTTGGGAGCCAGCACTGCTCCTCTAGTCATGCTTCATTAAATCCCAGATATGGAGTCTGAGGCTTGCAGCCTCCCCACCTCTAGGGAAGGATTACTCCCTATTTCATGTTTCAATGTCACTGTGCTGCTGTTAATGCCTCTATAATGTATCTGCCATTTCAGGGCAATAAAAGGTAAGCCAAGGAGAGGAATCCCTTTACCTTGTTAGAAATGTTTCACCTCCATTTTCAGTCTAAATCTGAAAGTCTATTCTGTTGAACTGACACCTCTGTTCAGTTTGTAATCCAGTACTGGAATTTACTCATTCCTTTGACTCAAGGCATTTCAGAAACTACAGTGAAACTTCTGCCAGTCAGACAAAGGCAAGTTATCAAAGAAAAGCAGTAACAGGGATCAGAGTTTTAAGCAAAGTTGAAATAAAGAGAAACATCCACACCCTCAGGGTGTACCAAGGGAATTATGAAAACTAAAATAATCCACTGTGCTGGGATACATCATTAATAACTTCACAGGCACAGTGTGGTACTTTTCTGCTCTATCAGGACTTATCTTCTGCATATTTTGATCCACTCTGGCTTCCCATGGAGGAGAAGAGCAGGGGTCCATGGAAGTTCTACATTCCTGTTTGCTCCCTGCAATGCTCAGGGCCCATCAGAGACTCCCATCAACACTTCAGCTTCCAAGGGAAACAAACTGGAGGAAGCTGGGAAGGAGAGAAGGAGCTTTTTGCACCCTTCAGACTTAACCAGAGAGCTGCCAGCACCCCATGGCCACACCAAGAAAGCTCCTCAGGCAGCACAGAGGGACACTGGCTCCAGACTTCCCAGAACCTTCCCCCTCCTATTCCCATACCATGGTTAGCAATGTTAAAATCAAGATGCTGTATCAATAATAGCATCCAAAGTGGTTGAGAATATAGTACATAACCCCACTTTATGTACAAATTATTATCAGTAATGTTCAGATTCATGCCCTGAACTTCCAAGCCAGGGGTGGGAGCTGGCTGTGCATTTGTCCCACATTAAGCTCTCTCCTGTGTCAAGCCTTATTAACTATTTCTGTCAGGTTAACTCAATAAGCTGCTTAAAATTTTCTTTTTTGAATAAATAAAAGGAGACTTCTTCCAGCCTACAGTGAGCTATCCAGAGCCTTCAATACTTTGGGGGGTTTTGACAGAGAAATGTCACATTCATTGCAGTTTTGTACCCAAGCCTTGCAGTACCCACTGAAGCCTCATCTTTCAAAGAGGTCCCATCCCAGTTCTTGACCCAATTTTGCTAACCCAGAATGCAAATTCTGCTAGGTAACACACAGCACACATCCTTTAAGTTTTATGTGAGATCACATTTGCCCACACTAGGAAAACTTGATTGCCTTAACAAATTTTTTGTAGATAAACCCATGTCCCTTGTCCTGTCTACTCAGCTTCACTTATTATTCCAGTGAGCAACTCCTCTGAACAGTATCTTGTATTTTACAGCAGTGATTGATACATTGACCAGCTCTAAGCAGAAAAGGACAGTTATTAAATACACTCACTCTGCCTAGGTTATCCCATTAGTCCTGTTCAGAAAGGCACCAGGCAACAGCAAGAGGCAAAGAGGTTTAATATCCTCCTAAAACAGGCACAATTCCTGCTAGGCACAGGAATAAAAAGCACATTTGGTTTCATTCTGACTCAACATTCACTGACATTGTTTCCCCACACTGTCAATTTTACTGGCTTTTTCTACTAATGGAGCTCTCTGGAATCCTCAGTTTTCAATATCATAAATAATTAACTCAAGGTCACAGAAACGTGGAATGGCTTGGGTTAGAAGGCAGCTTTAAAGATCAACCAGAGTAAGTGCCCTGCCATGGGGGTCTGCAGAAGTTGCTCAGGATAATCTGCACAATTTGGAAGCCAAAGGAACCTTTGCCCTATGGAAAAGCAAGGCTGGCATTTCAGTTCCAGAAGAAGAACTGCTCTGCCTTTCAGCTGCTCTAGAATTCCCTGCCCCAGCAGCACACAATAACCAGCTCAAATGGGGTGAACAAGTCTGTAACCCTCAATTTACACAACTGGCTGGTCTGGAGGAAAAAAGGTCCCTTATGGAATCAAAGCCTGCATTCATTGCAGTCTGCACAGTGACTCAATGCCAAAAAATGCTCATTTCCCCCTCTGCACATACTCCCATTTCTAGAATGATGGGAAGGCTTGAATTTGAACAGACTGTAAAGCTTGAAGAGCACAGCTATTTCTGAGCTAGTCCAAAATCTTTGCATTTTGGCCATGTGCCTACAAACAAATCATTACTGAGCTTCTTTTGGTGATAAAAGGAATTCATATCATATACACAGTCCAGATTACTGCCAAAAAATGGAATTGATTTTACTATCTCCTTCCTGCCATTAAACTGCAAAATTAGCATTCAAGGGAAGAAAACTAAAGCTCAGCTCCTTGGTCCTTTTCTTGCAAAGGAGGCAAAAGGAGCTGTTCTGGAACAGCCATCCTGCCTTGACTCCCTCCTGTAATGTCTCACTGGGAGGAACAGGAAACTGTGTTTGTTGAAAGCCAGAATTCTACAGTGGAGAGCTCCACCAACACCACATTTCATTGGGAAAAAAGGGAGTCTGTTGACCTTCAGCTCTCAAGGCAATGACTGAAAGGAAAGAACACCACCCTTCTGCCCAGAAGGCACATTGTAACATTTCCACTCTGAATGGTTCCTTCCTATCTCAGCACTCACATATTTTCTCCTCTTCAGCTGACTGTATCAGAAATTCATAAGTAAATTCTAAACCATAACAACATAAGCAATCAAATTCTCTTAGGACAAGTTTTCAACTATTTCTAAGTCCTGCCCACAGAATCCCATTTTGAAAGGAGAAACATACTGGGTAAATAATATCACTTGCCTAAAACTGTGCAAGAAGTGAGAGCCTAGAAGAAAACTCTGATGCTCCCACTTTTAATGAGCTATGGTATATCCTGAATGAAGTGCTTCAAAAGTAACTTTTGCCTTTGTAGACCAAAGGCCAAAGGGATTTTCACTCTGCTGATGTTTCAGATCTTTTACATCGTTTAATTCACTCAACTTCTTTTAAAGTATCTCACATTTGACCGAATAATTCTGTGAAGTCTTCAGAGCATTTCAGAGTATCTTTAAATAACCCCCCTGGTTTGTAACAAGCAAGCTTGTTCCAATCAGCAGCTGCCACCCCTCTGCTGAACACAAGCAGCAATGCCCACAGTCAGTCTCTCACATTAACCAAAAATTGTGGCTTCTGGGTACTCACACTCCAAAAGGTCTGGACACAACTCTATGGGAGTGCCAAGCAACCATTCCAGTTTTAGTCCTACTCCCTCTGCAAATTCACAAAGTGTTAAAGCTGCCAAAAACCAGTGCAGGTACCTCTGAGATGGAAACTATCCAGCAGATGTATAAACACAATCTGAGCTGAGTAACTGTACCAAAGAATGAAATCAATCTGAAGGACAAGTGAACATATCCAGAGGAACCAGCTTTACTGGTTTATCCATATTCACTTTAAGTGTTACAGCTTCTTTTGTGATAGCAGTGACAGCCTGTGATCTGAATGTGAAGGAAAAGGCAGAAATCAGACTTAATTGTATCACTTTCTACAGAGAGCCAGCCAACACACTTCCAGGGACAGACCATCACCTAAACAAGAGTTCCAAAGCATATTCTGGTAGGGATCAAAAAGGTTTAATACCAAACCCAAGACTTAGAGCACCAGAGCAAACGAAGAGCAAGAAACCCAAGAGCTCAATTGCACAGAGCTGATCATTAAGTTTAGCAGTAAAATGTCATTTTTATAGCAATGGCACAAAAGGTAAAAAAAAAAGTTTACATTTAGTACAAGAATTTCTCATCTGAATGCAGTCCAGCAATGTCAGATCACACAGCCAAAGATCCTGTTACAGAGAAAAGTGCAGTAAAACCTGCTCTAGTAAGTGCAACATACTTCTCTTGTCTACTCCAGCAGCTTATCCTTCTCACACAGACTAACAGTTTCTGTACAATCACTCTCAAATCTGTGAGCAGACACGCTGTTTAATAATGGCCTTACTATGGAAAACCTGTCAGAAATCAAGTCACAATTGCAGAAAAGGATTCCAGAAACATTTTTCCCACCTTTGACTAAGTTATGCTCAATGGACTTCAAGCAAAGTAGTCTGTAGTTTCTTGATGTCAGTTTAAAGATTTCTAGGGAGTTTCAGAGTTTGCACTTGACTGCTCCTTGCAGTGACAAGTTCTGGTTCATCACTTCAGAAAGTGCCATCAGTGTTGTCATTTGAGTGTGCAAACTAAAAGGTAGATGAAATCTGAATGGAGCCACCTTTTACTCTAAAAGTGCCCATCTCCTCCCTCACAGCCACCTGGCCAAGGCCCATCCTGGCGCCCAGCAGAGACCAGCAGCTCCCAGTTCCTGTACTGGGCTCCATGTTCCATGGAATTTCCCTCGGGCCAGTTTGTGTCAGCTGCCCTGGCCACGCTCCCTCCCAGCCTCTCCTCACTGGCAGAGCATGGCACACTGAAAAATCCTTGATTTAGGGGTACAACTAAAACATCAGGGTGTTATCAGTGCTATTCTCATCCTAAATGCAAACCACAGCTCTGTACCAGCTAGAAGGAAGAAAATCAGCTATCCCAGTGGAAACCAGGACAATCAGCAACTGCAATAAACTCTCCCAAGCCCCAGCAAGGGCACAAGTCTTGTGCAGTGCAGTTTCTTTTCAGGCAGTCATTACTCAGTTACCCAGCAGCCAACTGACCATGCACATACCTGTGTAGTATTAAGCTCTGGAGTTAATGAACTCCCATGGCTCAAAGTTCAACTGTCTGTGATGCCAGTTCACCACCAAGATGTCACCAGTGCCCTACACCTTCCATCACAGGAATTTTCAATGATGCAGTCTGAATCTGTTCTAACATTCTTGCTTCCCTCAGCTGCTGACAGACACTCCCCTCACTGTGTCTTCATCAGTGCCCTGACAAAGCTCTGTGCCTTGGTAGGGACTCAGACAGCTCAGAAACCCCAAATGTCTTGATTAGCACTGAGTCATGGCATATTATATGACACAGTACTTATACACTGTTTTCTTCCTAAAACTCAAGTTACAAAACATATGTTGCTGCATTTACAATACCACTGTTATCCCCCACATTAAACCGAAGTCACAAAGTCTAGACATGACTCTGAGTTTTTGCTCTTGTTTATCTTGATCTCATCAGATGAATGATTAATAGTGCTTAACATGACATTCAAGTCATTTTATGCTCCTTGGGGCAGTGTGCCAGATTCAGTAATTTGAGAGCCTGCAGCACAATGGCCAAGATACGTTCAAGGCTATAGTATGAAAATGTTATTTTCCCAATCTCAGTGCTGGAACATCCCTTTCAGCTGGCCACATTGCTTTTTTGTCAGCAGCAACTCCTCTGTGCCCATTCTGTCAAGTGACCTTTTACCAACCAGCCTTTGGGAAGGGGGAAGCAGCAGTAAGTGCTGCCATGCCATTTCTCCTAACTGTTGCACAGTTTTCAGAATTTCATCAACTTATCTTCTTTGGGTTATAAGAAATTAACTGGAAATGAACAGCACCATAAAACTTTCCCTGACTTCCCCTAACTTCTGCACACACCAAGTTATTTTAAAATAACAGCTCTGTCCTTTAGAATTCCCATTCTCCCTGACAAGCCTGTAAACACAGCCACACCACCCTCTCCTAAAGGCTGACTCCACCCACCCTCTAAGCAGGGTGTCAAAGCTGCCTCTGCTGTCACTGCATCAAAAAAAGCCTTTCATTAGCACAGTGCCAAAAACCCTTTAGGCCTATTGGTCAAAATGTCAAGCACTTGGAGGTTCCTGGAGTTTTGTGTTTTTCTTTTGTAGGTCACCTTCTCATAAAAGATACAGTCCATTGAATACAGCCCTTGAAAACAGCTTTACACAACTGCTCATGGGTGACTGCTTGCTGGCACTCATTAAAAACAACCACTGACATCCAAAACCCATTGAGCAAACAGTCCTAGGACAAAGTCACATTTGGGTTTCAGCAGCCTTGCTAGAACACTCTGATTAGAACTAGCTCCCTTCTTAAGGAGGGATGAAAATTCAGGTGGACAGGGTCTGTTTGAGTCTCTGAGCAGCAGCAAGCTCTGATTTTCTGTCAGTGCCCAGTACCTAACGAGGGCCCAGGCCTCAATGCCCACATGTGCTCAGCAGCAGTTTGGGGGAGACCCTGCACAAATTGTTTCTGCTGCAGAGAAGTCTCATGTGCCTATTTCTGCTCCTCTGCCATTGTTAATCCTGACAGCAGAAAAAGAAAACAAGCATGCTGGGCTTATGGAAAAAGAAACGCTCTGTTACAAAAATAAACAGAGATTGAAAGTGTACTGCTGAACTTAACACAACAGCAGAGTCAATCAAGCTGAAGCAGTTGGAGGAAGATGCAAGTTAACCCAGCAGTACAACACTATTTTTTCCTCTTCTATCACTGTAAAAGGTTGACACACACCCCACTGCTGCCCAAACCAGGCAGGAAGGATCTCCAGGAGAACAAAGGCAAAACCCCTGGAATCTAACCCCTGTGCAGGGAAACTGTTGTGCCAGTGAATGACAAACACAACTACTCCCTCTCTCTCCCGGTTTCAACACACAGCACAGCAAGCCCTGGTTACAAAACCTGCTGGCAGCAGCAAGCTGAGCACCAACACTCCCCTCCCAAAGCTCAGAAACAGCAACAGGACACAGCTGGATCCAGCAGCAACTCAAACCATCACCTAGCACAAATTCCCTGGCACTTCAGGGAGAGTTTTCTGTATTTCCTACATGCCCTCAGCCCCCTGGGCACTGCCCAGCCATGGCTGACCCCAGTTTGCCTTTGCTGCAGCCTTCCAGGCTCTGACAGTCTGTTCACAACCCAGGCACATCAACTGCCAGAAGGGAGGCACCAGCAGCTGAGCAACCCTGTGCAGCCTGGAAACCATCTCCACAAACATGTGCCATTGTCTTCACAATGTCTGACTGGGAATACTTGGAGATATTCTGCTCTGTGTATCCAGAAATGCTTTTCTGTACAAAAAAAAAAAAAAAAAAAGNAAAAAAAAAAAAAAAAAGACTATATTCAAGCACCTATTTCTAGCAGTCTGAGTAAAATTCACATTACTTCCAGTTCTTAGAACAGCAAGTGAAGGAGAAATGCAGATGTTAAGATCTTTTGATCTGAAGAAAAATGTCAACCCACATGCTTTCAAAGAAATAACATTTCTTCCCAAGAGTTGCAAAAATGAAGGAAAGGAAAAGGTGATAGAGAAATCTACAGAACAACAACACCTGAACACAGTCAGCTTTAAAACAAAATGAAATGTGCCTTGGTGAGACCTTACACTTGATTTTACCAGGCCTCTTCCATTCACACTCTACCAACAAAACTGCAATGCAATGGGAAAGAAGGCAAATACAGAAGCAAATGCCAAGATTTCAATCCTAACTCCAAAGAACCAACAGAAAAATACCAGACTGAAAAGAAAGCTGAAGGGTTTGAAACTCAGAAGTAGATCTACAAAGGATGAAATTTCACACAATTAGAATTTATAAATACTAGCTCCAGAAAGATTATTCTTAAAACTCAAATGTCTCCCTTGGACCTTCAAGACTTCACCTGTCTTTTTCATTGTGGCATGCACCAGAAAGTCAAGGAAACAATTCCATTTATTTACATGCACCCTTGTGCAAGACCAAAAGTCTGTCTGTAGTCTGCTTTTGTAGATAACACACAAACACTTCTCTAACAGAAAGGGTTTTGAGTAAGTTCTGTGATTCAAGTTAAAAGCCTTGAGTCATTTGCTCACCCTCAGTTACTCTAAAAATTCTCTTTTGCACCTGAAATTCTGTTACATCCTTCTGCCTTCCTCCTTCAAGTCACTTTGGTATCTATGCTCTAGAAAGACCCCTGTAGGTACATGAGATATGAAATTTGTCAGAGGTCCACTAAGTTCTCCTTTCAAGCCCATACTCAGTGAACAGCAATCCAGAGGAGCATGCCCCCAAATTCTTCTGCCCATTCAGATGATCTGAGGGCTACACAAACCTCCCAGAACCTGGCTGGAGGTTATCAAACACCTCAAGGCAACAGGTCTCCACCTTATGGGCACATTTTGGTGCCATGGGACAACTGCAAAACACAGCTCAGCTCCATGGGAGATGAAAGGAATCATCATCCAAGCAGGGAAAACCCTATGATTGGAAAAAAGGCAAAGAAAATGTTTCTTTTGTTTCCCTCCTGCCACTGACAGGTTAAAGTACAAAAGGAAAGAGTCAAGCACAGGGGTTGGGGCTGCATAAAGAGCCCTTTCATCACAAGGGGAGAAGGCACATGCATTTGATTGTGTCAGCTTAACAAAGGCACAGTAGGGGAGATTTCTTGAGGAACTATCACTGCTGGAATGACAAAGGCACAGAACCTCTGGGGCAGGAGAAAGGATTCTGTCCCAAAGGCAAGGGACCCCAGGATGCTACAGCAGGGAAGCACCTGCTGCAAACTGCCTTAGTGTACACATTTAGTGTACACCAGAAAAAGGAAAAAAGGTTAAACTGCTGAAGGAAGTAAGGAATTATGCAGCTTACTCGATCCTTTTCTCATCATCAAATGCTCATCATGCAGACAAATGGTTATTTTGTGTCCAAGCTACAGGAGGCTCACCACTCCCCTGCCACTGCACTCATCTCACCTTTAAACACAGCAAGATGTGCACCCAGTCCTGGAAACTGCTACTGGGAAGAGGGGATAACCTATGGACATAACTGCACTCCAGGTGAGAACAGAGTTATGGAATAAAATACAGACTGAGAGGTTTGGGTATAAAAATGATATTGATGCTGTATGGTTTGTATCTTCTCACAGGAATCATTCTAAAACTGGCAGGTGAACAGCACTGGCACAGCAGGTTAACAGCACAGCTGAGTTATTAATGTTATTTTAAATAAGCATGGTCAATATGGCTAGTCATTCTTTGCTACATGGATCTACTGAATGCCCCAATTTACAGAAAGAGGATCTTTAATTTTTAGTTCACAGCTATGCAACCTCCAGGCAGGTTGCTTAGTGCCAGGGTCAAAAGCCTCAGGGAAAAAAAAAACTTTTAGGAGTAAATCTTATTTGTTAATATCATCTTCATTTTCTTAGCAAAAAAAAAATCTTTATTAGTTATGAAGACCAATATTTTGGCCCATCAAAATCAGAAAAACATAGTATACACTGCAAGCTGTGAGGAAGATTGAAATTAATTCTGAACAACATAATGACATGCTTCCATGCCTTCCTTCTTAGAAAAGACTATTAAAATAACTCATCAAAAATTCATCAGCTACTACTTCTTAAGAGCTCAAACTGTTTGCTTCTACAAGTGGAGCAGGAAGTGGATACACAAGTAGGGAAAGGAATCCTGTATAGGAGAGCTTGGAGAAGATTTTATGTAAGTAATCACAGCATCATGCTTTTTTCCAGATTATTTGGAACACTGAAGAATATCACATAATAAAGGCCATTTGGCAAGTACCATGTTGGTACTTTTGACAGCAAAGTGTTTTGGGATGATCCATTAGAAGCATCAATTATTCAGCCTTTTAAGACAAAAGCAGTTTAAAAGCATCATACTAACAAACCCAAGAAATCACAGAGGACAAGAATAAAAGGATGGGAAAAAATTCAAAAAAGCAGGAAGCCATACTTGGCAGAGAAAGTGATGCAGATTAAGATGTAACAGCAAGGCCCAAATGGCAAAAACAAATTTCTGTGACAGCACTTTAGAAGACCAGGAAAAAGAAAAGAAATCAAACATGAGAAAGCCAAACATCTGTAGTGAGCCAAAATGAAAAAAAACCCACAAACTTTTGTTGTTTGAATGAAAGCAAAATATCAAAATCACAACGTGCTACAAATGCCTGAAAAAGAGAATGAAAGTATTTCAACCATTTCATTGCCAAAATGTTAGAACTAAACACTGATTCATCCAGACAATTTCTATTTAGTTAAACAAATGTACAGAAATAATTAAAGCACATTATCAATTGTGGACTTTTACCTGGGGTATTCCACCCACAGGCTACAGGTAACTCTGATTATTCAACCAGCAAAGTCAGAGACAAGAATGAAAACAGCCAAACACACCAACAGATAAACATGTAAATTCAAAATATCTGCTAGCACAGCTCTTCTTTTTCTAACCAGTCTTAGCCAAGACTTTGCACTTTAAACACATGCTTCACAACCTTGCACAAAATGGGAAAAGACTCTGGGTGTTTCCAATATGAGGATACTGAAAATGTCCTGGAGAAGGGACAGCAGTACAGCTGTGAGTGCACTGGCTTGGCTTAGCAGACATGGACACCAGTCCTGACTCCTCCTGACAAGAATGCCTGGAACTAAATTCTGTGAGGGCTCCAACTCATGCAGCTGAGCAGGCAAATAGCAGCTCTCATCAGCTGATCCATGACAGTGGCCATGCAGTACCCAGAGCTTGTGGCAAATGCAATCACAGCCACAGCCCAACACACATTAAGCAGCACCAGCATGTTCTTGCTGCTGGCTAAAACCACATGGAGTTGATAGAGTAAACTCATTAATCCATGATAAATTGGATAGTGAGCCTAAAATGAATGCCTCTCCCACTTAACTATGCTGATATCCATCTGAATATATCCTGGGAGAAGCATTATTACAGTTCTGGAACTCTCTAACCTGAAGGTTGTCCAGTGCTGGGACTTTGCCTTGGTAGAACACCTAATGAAGCTGCAGACACGTTTCTGTTGCTGTTGCTGCTAAAACTTACAGACATTGCCACTGCCTCAGAAAATCTGTGAGCCACCAACTGCTAAAGACTGGGAGAGTGTCCCAGGCAAGTGACACAAGGTGCTTCCCTATGCTTTTGCTCTTCCTTGGGAGTCTCTTCCTAGCTACTGTCCGAAATAGGATCATGCACTGTGCAGTCTAATTCCAGCATGAATCCTTGCAAACAGATTTTTCTGTCCTAATCATCAAAAAGATACCAATTAGCCAAGGTTCTGATTACAGGCAACCAGAGCCAATGCTTCTCCTTGCACTTAAAATTAATTGAAAACTACAGAACAAAAATCTTTTCGTATGAGCAGCATCTCAGCAGAACACAAACCAGTACAAGCCCCATTTCTCTGAGGACAAAATCAAAACATAAAAGCTGGTCAAATTAGTTATGCCCAGTCTTGTCACCCAAGTTCCCATACATTCAACTGAGTACTTCTGGAATCTTCCTGGTATTATCACAGTTATTTAGCAGGCATTTAAAGGTTGTACAATCCACATTTCCAAACGTTATTTAAAACACTGACACACTTAAAACTCATTTTTCCCAGCAAACCTAAGAGGCAATCAGTGACATGACTTACATCTTGCTGGTCAGAAGAGAGTGGTGGCTGCCCTAGCAGCAGGCTGTGCTGGGAGCTGTCCCCATCCAGGGCTGGCTGTGCTGCTGCAGGGTCAGACATGTGTCCCCTCCTGAGCCGCAGGGCTGGCTCTGCACATCCGGCATTATCGAGTTCCGTTGGCTCGTTCATGAGATGCTGGGAGCCTTCCCAAATCTCCTCCTTCCTCTGGGTTCAGCTTGGCTGGTTGTGTCTTGGCTCTGAAAGACAAACCACTTGGGTAACTCAGCTGAAGTTAAAAGGAGGAGTGCAGAAGTTGGCTGGAAGGAGAGCTTGCTTACAAGCTACCCAACAGCTCTGACAACTGCTTTTATATGTGCCCAAAATCCCACAGGATCAATTACACTGATTTCCACACTGCTGGATAATGAATTCTCATCTTGAGAACACTCAGAGTTTCATAGCCTAGCACAAGTTAAACACAAGTTTGAAAGATGACAGAAAGTGAGCTTCATGAAACAGTAAATCTACAACACCACAGCCAATTTTTATGAATTATTTCTACAGCAGGCTGTTAATATTATTTAGAAATAAACTACTTATCACAGGTACTCAATATTTATTGTATTTTTACAGGTATGAAGCTCATACCCAAGCTTGATCATCCAGACCAGGTTTCACCAAAACCAGGACATCAAGCACAGGTAACAGCAATCAAGCAGAGCTCAAGCAGCAACTAATTTTAGACAGGAGGGCAGCAGTTCACAGAGCAATTCTGCTTCCCTTGCTTCAATTAACATGGTCACAGTCATTGCCAGGAATGGGTTTGTACCTTTACTTGTGCAAGGAATTAGAGCAGACAAATTTAAACACTGTTTGTTCTATCAGAGCAATCAAAAACAGGTAAATCCCCCAGAAGACAGTACCCATGATTTCGACTCAGAAAAGTAACTATTTTACATTTACAAAACCGCAAAAAGGATTCAGGGTAAATTTACTTTAAAATGCTGAAGATTTGATCAAATTTACAGAAAATTGATGACAACTGTTACTCTGAGCCTTCATCAACAGCATCATTGGATACCCATTTGTTTTGTACATCCCTGTGTGGTGTCACTTTGGCAGTTCAGACAGACCTGTTTGACTCTGGCAGCTTTGGGAGGCACAATCTCCAGACAACTTTGCAGTCTGAGTGCCAGAAAGCATCAGAATGTGTTCTGAGAGTGAAGCCACAGCTGGGGCTTCAGAATCACTCTGCATGAGGATCGATTCGTTTTGCACTAATCACCTGGTGTCACTCCTATTACTGCAGCCCCTAAGTGCTCTGATGTGACTGGCACAGAACATTAAGACAACCCATCTAACAAGGTTTAACTTGCCAGTATGCATAATTAAATTGGAATTTTAGTGCCCAATAAAAGACACTGAAATTTGTCATAATGGAGGAGGGAAAATTAAAAATATAAGATGGGGAATTGATATTGGCAGTTTTGTAATAAAATGTCACCTCCAAAAAGCCAATAAATAATGTATTCTGTCCTTACAGGAACTCATTTCATTTACATGTGATCACTGCAAGATAATTCTCAGCTCTGACAAATGGGCTATAGTTAATTTTGCTGCAGCAGTTTGTGGTGTTATATCCCCTCAGCTGCCTGGCAATCCTCAGAGGAGAGAGCTGCTAATGAGCAGGTAACAGACTCTGCAGAGCTAAACGATAGCTCAAGTTGTCCAGTTCAGTATGGCACGGTGCTTTAATCACGCAGGATGGGGAGGTGACAATGACAGTGGAGCAGATGGCATCCCCACCTTGCTGCTACCTCCACTACAGGGTCAGCAACATCCATCTGAGAGCAGCACCTAAAACTGCCACAGCTGTTTACTTGGTAAACACACAGCCACAGGAGAATTAAGAGGAGGTTTAGAAACATCACACAGGAAGCTCAGTGAAGGTTGAGCAAGTAGATTCTAAGAGCAGGAACAAATATTCAAAAAGCCACTGAACTGAAATCTTGACTGTTTTTGTCGTATTTCAAGCAGCCAATTCACAATTCTATTTTTATGCAAGAAATGTGAAGACATAATCTCACTGCCATTTGGCAAAACTCATGTAAGAAAGCAAAGAGTAAGCAACAACTACAGTTTGAAATGTAGCTAATGGACATCTTCATTTAAAAAGCAACCTATAAGAGACAATTTCAGTACAGTACTATGCTGGAGTAGAGCTGATTTTCTTCCCAAGTAACCATTACCTGTGATGGAGCCTGGCTTTCCTGGGGATGGCTGAGCACCTGCCTGCCCATGGGAAGTGGGGAATGAATTCCTTGATTTGCTCTGCTTGTATCCACAACTTTTGCTTTACTCACTGAACTGTCTGTATCTGAACCCCCAGGCTGTGTCTCCCATCCCTCTGGGGCAGAGGGAGGCAGCAGCTGCGTGGGGTAAGACCACAACAACTACATAGAACCAATGTGATGCTGCAGCTCAAACCAGAGAAATGCAAGTGAAGCAGAGCAGCTGTTTATAAACATCAGTTCCACACAGCACACCCCTGCCTGCTATTCCACACATCTCAAACAGGGAGTCAGGAGCAGCAGCCCCACTTAGTTCCACAGATTGGGCAAGTTCATGAGATGTTTAACCAGCAAGTTCTACTGGTTCTTCTTTCAGCCTGATTTAAGCAACAACATTGCCACTGTGTGCTGCATTACCAATATTGCCCAATGGCTGTCCTTACATCACCTCTGTGACATTGAGGCAGCAATGCTCTGGGACACAGAGCAGCCACAAACAGGCCGAACCACACTTGGCCAAGATGCTTGCAAAAGGCTCTTCTAATACAAGATACAGGAGTGCCAAGAGACTTTGACATCAGGCCTTGAGGATTTACTTCACCAGTGAAGGCTGCCAAGCATTCACTAAGGTTAAAAATAAAAGATGCATTTCACCTCCAGCGAGGCAGATTTGCATTCAGCAGTAGAGCTGATCTTCAGCGCTCTGCAGAAATGAAATAGAAGTTGCTGTATCTTGAAATTACAGTGTGATTGTTCAGTGGACTAAGATATTTCCATTTCATTCATGCAAGATCCTCATAGTGCTAAATAAGCTTGCCCTAAATGAGCATGCAAAGGTGAGCAAGATAAAAGCTAATCCAAAAAGCATCACTACTGGGTTTTATTCTTTTTTAAAATGTACTGCTGACTGAATGCAACTGGAAGGTGCCAACATAGAAGTGCAAACAGCCTGAAATATTTGTTCACAAGTGAAAGAAAGCAGAGAAGATTATGAAGAAGAAAGGCACAGGTGGTCTGTAAGTTCTGTCACAGCTTCTATGACTCACATTTCAGTGAAGGGTGACCTTTTCCTAAGGAATTAGGAGATGTAAGTATGGCCAGTAGCATCTAACCAAAAGATGATGGTTGAACCACTGTGAGGACATTACTGCCCCATTCTGTCTAAGACTGCACAGTTCACAAAAACAAAAACTGGAAAATGGAAAGCTATAGAACACTTGAGCTCATGGAAAATATTGTTTTGTGTCTCACTGAGATTATAAATCTCATAAATGAAGTCCTTCAACATTTTTTGTAGCATGCAAATTAAAGGTTTCATTAAAATTAGCTTCCATTTAAAGAGGAAGTTGCCATTATGACTTAAAATCTACTTAATGATTGCATACATAATATCAGCAAGTAGATGAATCAGTGAGTTCCTGCTGTGCTTAAAATAAGCTGAGAAAAGCATCTACAGAGTTTGGTCTGCTGGGTTTTTTAATACAGAAAACTTCTAAATGCTCTGTCAGCTTTTAGAAAGGGCTTAGCAGTTTAATGCAAGCAGGGTTCTAAACTCAGCCTAAAACACAAAATGAGGCTTGAGCCCATCCAGGGTGCTGCTGCCTCGCCTCAGCTGCTCCCTGCAGCCCAGTTCAGCAGAGCCAACCCCACAGGAGGACAGGCTGAGGCTCAGCCCTGCCACATCCCCTAACAGAACCAGAAGGTAGTTTTATTTCAGCATTCACTGCACTTGTGCAATGTCACAGGAGTCAACACCCACAGCTACAGCGTATTTGGGACACTGCTTCGCTCCTGAAGATGATAAGGAAGGAGCAGTTACACAAACTGAAGCACCAGGGGATAATGCTGTTATTCCCTGCATGGCACTCCCTGGGATAAGCACTGCAGCCTTGTAACCTCCCAGAACTCACCTGGCACAAGCACTGATTTACTGCCCCAGCCAAGTGATGACACACGGTAGTAAAACAAAGAAAACACATTAACAGTAGTGTCTGTAATTAAATTTACAAGGTCTGTCACTCCCTTCTGAGGATAAAACACAGTCCTGGATGTCAGACTGCCTCCCACCGCCCCTAAGCAAAGCAATCCCTCCAGTACTCCACTCCTGTCATATGTTCTTTCCTGTAAGCAGCATGAGAACGACCCTCAAAAGGTACTGAATTCTGTCTGGAGTTGGTATTTGGAAGAAGAATGAAAATTGCCTCTCCCTACAATCCCCTCACAACTGCCTTACTGGCAGAACCTTTGCTGTTCAGGTAGGCAATGGCATGCACTGTGTGCTCTTTCCTTGCTGATCCTCTCCCAAAGCATCCATTAAAGCAGCATAAACAATGTGTACACAGTGGACGATTCCCCCTAAGATCAGCTCATTCCCCCTAGCAGAACTGAAGTTACCAAAAGAGCAAAAAGCCCATCATGAAAATTTCAGGCTACACATTTCTCAGAACATTCATTAATGCTTAATGTTTAATGAAGGGCTTGAGTGCCCTTGTAGGAGCTGCTGTATGAACCTACAGCCTCAGCCTTGCCTGTGTCCATGTGCCAGGACAGCCACAGCCACGCCGGTGGAATGGCAAAGCTGAGGTAAGACCTCACCAAAGCCCAGGCTGTTTAGGCAAGGTCTAAGGAGCAGAACAGGCACAATTCCATCCCCAGCACTGCCAGCACAGGTACAAATGGCAGAGCACTCCCACTACAACCCCTGGACACAGTGACTGGGATAAGAACACAGCCTGTATGGGCTGATGGGCAATGCTGTGCCTATGGAACAGTTCATTCTGGCTACCTTGAGTGAAATGAGGTATTCTCACTGAAATGCAGCTTTCTTGGCACATTGTATTTCTACTACTATCTTCTGCTAGGGAGGTTCTGTCACAAGTAGTCCCACACAAATAGTACTGCAACACCAACTTGAAATAAGGGACTCCTAACTTCCTTCTTTTTTTCTTTTTTTTTTAATTTATTTAACAGGATCTCAACGACTGAGCTTTTTCAATTCAGGAGTTAAACATTCACAGTTACCATTCCAAATATTCTCTAAAGCTACAGTCAAAAAACAAAGCAAACAAGTTTATGTATGAACGGGAGGAGAAGGAAATTCTCACAGAAGACTTTGTTTTCTCAGTGTATCCTAAAGGAAAAGCAGGAATCAGCCTGTAAAAATTCTTTGGAGGTCATCTTTAACAATGAGGAACAATGAGGAAGTAATCCAACACCTCTTTTCTTGATGTAATTTCCCTAGATAAAGAGGCATCTACAAAACAAAGATTAGACTCCCGCAGAGGGTCAGTGGCCAAAAAGCTGTCTTTGTAACTTGTGAAGTGTCACTGGACGCTTCAGCCGCAGCTATTTCACAGCAGGCTGCAGAGGCAAACAATCAGGCACATTCTGATGCATTTGGATGCAAAGAAAGGGAACAAGCCAGCAGCAGCCTGCATTATCGAAATGCTTCCATTTCACAGGATCCCATTACATTGTTACATTTGTCCAATTTGTACTGCAAATTGGACCCCTTTTTTTTTAACTGGGTTAGGAGTTATGTCCGAAATGCCCACCCCCAGAGCTCAGTGTCTGGTCCTCACAGACTGCATGGCTGCTGTAAATCAGCTCTGCCCTTCAATACACCAAAACCAAGGGAATTGTCACCAAAGCTGAGCAAAACTGAGAACGGAAGTTCAAGTTCTTCACACATTACATTCCACAAATATCCACAGCCTAAACCTGGAAAACTTGCTTTTGGTTCATTTCTCATTAAATGGCTCAGCTTCTCCAAGTGAGAAACATCCCATCTTTGGCTCTTTCATGATTTTATTTCTATGGCACGCT
Organism: Alaudala cheleensis; assembly: GCA_013398995.1. Taxonomy (NCBI): domain Eukaryota; kingdom Metazoa; phylum Chordata; class Aves; order Passeriformes; family Alaudidae; genus Alaudala; species Alaudala cheleensis. Next base: position 47,851 of record VWYE01026730.1, read on the forward strand.
ACTCACACCAACTTGCTTCATGGCTGCCAACAACAAGAAGATGCAGCTCTTCTCTGTTAGTAACACTTGGGATCACAGACTGTCTAAAAGTGAAAGACAAATTAAACATCACTTTCCTCTTCACTGAAAATTCAGAATAGATACTTTTAGCTACTGCCTCAAGGACATCCAATTGACAAAACTGTTGGGTGAAGATGAAGAAACCAAAGTATTTGGAGCAGGCACTAAATCCAGAGCACAAACCTGAGGTTACATTCCTTTAACCACTCTACAGACAGAATCTTTGCATGGGAATGTAAAGGGCACCAGGACAGCAGCAATCCAGGGGCAAGCACACCCCTACCCTTCCCCCTAGGAAACCTGAGTTTCAATCTTGAAAAACTGAATCAAGATCTTTTACTGCTCAAGAAAATGCTCCAAGGCTTGGAACAATTGTACAAAAACAAACACTGCACTTTTAAAACCAGAGGAATATGCACGTTTTAGGCTGCAAACTTTCAACAGCAAATCATGAGAACAGCTGCCTTCAGAGCTTCTTACAGGACATCTCTTTATTTAGATGGCATCACTGAGCAGATTCAAGGCCTGGCTGGTGCCCAGAGGGGGCAGCTCCACTTTCCTCTCCCAGCTGCCCACCCCAGAGGCACTCTGCTGCTTGTCACAACCCTTCCAGGTGACTGTGGACAAACATGGAGCAGGGGAGGGCAATGAGATCATCATTTACCACAAAGGACACAAATGCTGTGAACTGCACTGGCTCATTGCATTTCTGGGGAAACAGCGTGGCCAGCGTGACAAAGGGCAGCTCCCCACCCCTAAAGTCTGACTGTACAGATTACAGGCACTATTTTCCTAACCTATGGAAAACTGGCAGTTATCTGTTGGCCCTAACCTTTAATTGTTATATATGTGCACACCGTGGCCTTTAGTACAAGCTGCTGACCAGGGGCAGAGCACACGTGCCACAGCAAACCAGACCACTGATTTTAACAGAGGCTGGGTTGTAAAAAGCTGACACTCTTCCCTCAGTTTTTGAAGCACCTGCTTCCTAGTTTTATTGATAATCTTGATAATTTCCCTAGATAAAGCTTTCCCTTGATAAGCTTTACTCATGAGGCTGTGAGCCTGCTCATCAGTGTTTTGTGGCCGACAGGTTTGGTTTACAAAATGTTGGCATTCTCATATTAGTAAAAAACCAAGAATGAAGCAAAGCTACTGCTTCCCTTGCCCTCAGCAATGGCATTTCTTCAGCTGAAAGCAGCACATGCCCCTCTCCTCAAAAACCATCCTGTTGTTCTGCCACAAGTCGGACAACTCAAAAGTTGCTACTTTGCTGTAGCAAAAATGCTACAAGAACACTGTAAGAAACAGCATCCACAGAATTGTATCAGACTAGGATCAAAAAAGTGCTGCATTATTTTCATATTCCTTCTTAACAACCAGAATTCAAGGAAAAGAAGCAGATCCACCATAACTGGATCTAATTAGACTGAATATAATTGATGCCAGTTAGAAGCAGATTTAGTCAAGTGGCTGAAGTTCCACCTAAGACAGGGTAAAGCAACTTATTAATTACTTTACTTCCTTAATGCAATAGCCAGAGAATAATTTTGGTTTTAAAAGACAGATATTGTTGAGAATTAGGAAAAGCTGATGTGAACATTTAGTCTCCTCTACATTTAGTGCCACTCCCTCAGATGCAGATTTCTCTCCTGGTAACAAAGTTCAAAATCTTGAATTCTGAAACAGGACCAAGGACACAGATATCGTAAGACACCACTGATGCAATTTAAAAGTAGAAATGTTAAGTTAATCTTTTACTTTCTACTGTCCTGTGACTAAGGAGAGATTTCAAAACACCCACAGTCACTTATGAGAATGCTAAAATGAAGCAGGGCTGTAGCTTGAACTCAAAACACATCTGCAGGTCCTAGACCAAGAGACTGACACAAAATGTCATCTTGCTGTGGTTAGTTTGACCAAAATACTTTCTGCTAGTACTACTGAGGTTTTGCTGCAGTCTGTGGTCTAACCAGTGCAGCTATCCCAGTGTCAATTCTGAGTTTGAAACAGTTTAAGATCATAAACATGTTTCATGTTAACTTGCAAGTAATCAGGAAGCATTTTGTGAATATACATGTTAGATGTTTTCCATGACTTAACAGCACTTACTGGTGCATTCAGATAAACATTTTGGGATGGGGGCTGTATTTGTGTCATTCATGTCTCTTTCAACTCAAAAAAAACCCCCAAAATAAAACCAAAAAACCTCAAAACCAGAAAAGCCCCCAAACACACAATGGGATTGATGGAAAAAAAATGCTGTAAACGAGCTGGGCAATGAGGAGCACTCAGCTTCTAGATACTTTCAGTGCAAACAAAAATATTGTGTCCCTACTTTGAAGCATGTAATTGTCATCCACCTTTTGTAACAGAGCTACACTCATTGCAAAGTACAATGAGGACTGCCTGTAACATTGGATTAGTGACAATCAGCACCATTCCAGGAAAATAAAGATTATTTTTTCCTGTCAAACTATTTACAGAAGATAATTTACAACATAAAACTCCAACAACAGCAGATTAAACAAAAAAATCCTCAAGGGAAACAGACACAAAGTTTACACTTACAGAAATCTCTTATTACAAAACAGGAATAAAGGTTTAATTTCACATCAACAGAAGAAGTTAAACACCCAGGTTGCCTTAATCATGGGTAGAATACAGCATTTGCTCTAATTATGCAATCCACAAAACACAGCATTATGTGAAGCATTTCCAGTAAGCTATGCTGGATATATATATATAGTTATATATACATAATTCTGGATACACATATATATATATATATATATATAGTTAAACACTATTGTCTACCCTCACACCTACACAGGTCCCCACAAGGCAGGGTGAGACAGGAAAAACAGGATTCAGGATTGCTGCAGAGCCTGGAGTCATGAGAGGGTCAGCATCAGCCTTCCCAGACGTGCAGGTGACATGGCAGGAGGGGAGCCCACAGCCATGCAGCCTGTAACTGCAGCAGTGCAGTGCCAGCAGGAGCCCACGTGCTCCACACCGAGCCCCAAGGCCAGCACTGAGCTTTACTCCTCTGTCAGAGCCTCAGCTTTGCTGCAGTTTAGCTGTGACAGCAGCTTTTGCAGCTGCCCAGATGCCGGTTACTTTTGTTTACCTCGGTGTGACATAACCTCCAGTTACATTGCACAAAGAGGAACTCGCAGTGATGTTGAGAAATGCTGGCCCAGCGTGCCAGCAGTGAAGCAGGATGCAGTGCACAGGAGTGCAGGCATGGGATGTGAGACAGGACACAGCCTTGCCTCCAGGACACCCACAGATAAAGAACTCATTCATGCACAGTTCAAAAATGCAGACCTGCACCTGGGCTTGAGGGGTAACAAAGAAATTGTAACACACATAAAGGCACTGTATATAATAAATCCAGAGAGAACCTGAAGCTTTAGACCAATGAAGAAAGAAAAGCATACTAGCAAAGATACCAAGGGAACTCAAGTGGATCCTTGAGAGAGGAAAAAGAAACAGGCACAATCAACAACATACTCCTCCCCACAAATTACGCCCAGGGCTCTGTTACTCTCTCCAGCAGTCCCAAGCTGCTGACCTAAAGACCCAGAGCAGCAATGGAAGGGTGAAAATAAATTACAGAGAAGGGACAGAAACCAGCAAGTCCATGTGTTACAATTTTAGCTGCATTTGGCAACATTTTCATGTGTGCAACTGCAACATTCTTCTTAGAATCATTACTCAGACATTCCTAAAGAAAAATGGAGTCCCTCTGTTAAGATTTCCATTGTACCAGCAATAAATTCTTGCCCTCACTTGCATGCATGTTACTTTTATAAACAGACACATGCACAAGGGGTACTTCCTCTTTGACCATAAACAAGAACATAACAAAGGAGAGGGAATGCAAGACTCCATCCATTTTTGTCTTCAAAGTGTTACAGGAAAAATGGAACAACAAGGTCTGAAACAGCCCCAGGAAAAGCAACCAAATGGGCCACCTGAAGTGGGGGCATGCTCTGCCCAGAGAGGGAGCAGTGTGCTGGGGTCACTGTCAGGGCTGGTTTGTACCCAAGGGCCTTTCACACACGTGTATGTATTTCATATATGTACACACACGTTCCTACAACAGCACCTGAACACACAACAGTGAGCCTGGCATCCACTGTCTGTGCTTTCTGCTTGCAGAAAGGCTCTCTAGGTATCACAGGAGACACTCCATTTCTTTAAGGAACCCTAGGAACAGGAAGGAAACATGGCTGAGTCGATAAGCCTTCACGATTTTCAGAGCAGGAAGGGAAGGAATTTTGGTTGATTTCCTGGACAAGGGCCCAGACAGGAGGAATACGAGCAGAAAGCAAGAACTGGGTCAGCAAACTACTGAATAGTTATTTGTCCTAGTTTTCAAATACTTACTGAAGGTACTCTTGCCCTAGCCCAACTGCATCTGTAAGGGCTGTTAACACATGTAGAGCTACACAGATAAACTGTTTTGGAAAGAAGAAATAGCTTAGGCTGACACAACACCTACTGTCAGTGGAGTTAGCAAATAAAGGATCTCATTCTAGCATGAGTTTGTTCTCTCTCTGTAAGAAAAATAAACTATGTAATGTAATTTTGATGTGAAAACAAGCTACCATATCCAGGGGTGTGATCAAGGTGCAACACAGCTCTTTAGATTCACCATGTGCACAGACAGACAGACAGATTACACAGACCAAGCCTCTCAGCAGAGACTGGGTGCTACATACAGAAGGCAGCCACTGATTTGTATGCCAAAGGTGTACGCAGTTCTGAGCTCTGGCTGAGAGCTCCACGCAGGGGGTCAGAGCTGAACAGAGCAAAAACCACCTTACCCACTTGTATCCCCAGGTACACCACTATGGAGGGCATGAAAGGCTCCTCCAGGATTGACAGCACAGTGGTGGCACACACGGTTTTGGAAAAAAAAGGAGACATTGACAGGCTGTAAGTCCTAAGGAAAGTCAATAACCAGTGCTGTGAATGTAATACATCAGAGAGAGCAGAAGGAAAACCTTGGAGGACCTTCGACCTGCCCAGATAACCAGGCAAGTCCTGAGCAATGCAGATAAGCAAGCAGCTGCACTAAGTAAACAAGTCAGAAGTGAAACAAGCCTTGAACTTATGAAATACAAAATCCAATATCTATTTTTAATATGTGCTAGTTAATGTGTGATAGTTTGTAAGTTTTACATCACATTTTACACATTTACTAAATTATTTCAGAGAAAGTTTCCTTTGTGATAGGAAAGAAAGCTTTATGTGAAACCAGAGGTGACCACTCAAAACTGCAGTTAAGATTTCAACACAGCACAAGGTTTCCTAATCTTTGTGTCTACAACAACTGCACCCTCCCAAAGGACAGTAAGAAAAAGTGAAGATACCGAGCACTGCCCATGAACCAAGGTAAGGTCACACAGAGTCAGCAGATCAGGCTGGGTGACCTCAAACACAAAAAAAGTTGTTTTTGACACAGCAATAGGCAAAACCTTGGAACTTTTTGCTACAGGATGAGGATTCACAGGGGAAATGGACAAATATATAGGGTAAGTCCATCAACAGGTATTAAGCACCTTTAGCTCTAAAAACCCTGGATACCAGTGCATGTCTGTCTTATGTTGCTTGCACACTCATGCTTAGAAGCTGTTTTATTCCTTAGGGGATGGGCATCCTCACTAAAACCTCCCTAAAAGAGTTCTCTCTGAGGAAGGACAGCGAAGGGCCTAATGCATACAAACAAAACTGTGAGGAAGTCAAATTATTACAAGACAGAAAACAAAAAACTCTGTAGCAGAAAGCATGAGGGCTGTAACAGAAATTTTCCTAGGGAAACTAGGCAAAGCTCCCTAAGAATACCAACAGCTCCCCATGGGCATCCAAGAAGCCAGCAGGCACTACCCTGAGAGGCTCTGGCCAGTAACTTATGTAAGAGGACAAGGGGACAGAAAAACCCTCTGGCTGCCAGGCTGAATGGAAGGTGGCCCTGCAGCTTGGCCAGGCTCCACACTCCAAGGGTACAACTCAAAAGGGACAGAGCACTGTCACAGGCTCAGTCAGAGGTGCTGGCACATTTGGCACAGGGGTTCACCCTGCAGCAGGGACACATCAGTGCCATGAGCACAGCCAGGGCACAGCTCTCACACCCTCGGCACCAGTGACACTCAGATCTGCTGAGCACAACCAGCCCAAAGCTGCCCGGGCTCTGCTTCAGGGAGCAGGGGTCACTCTGAGCAGGGCTGACACACAGGGGCAAGGAAACAGAGCGAGTGAAGCACAGGAACACAAAGATGTTTCCTTGGAGGCACACGGGTTGGTGTCACACAGCCTGTGCTTGAATTACACAAGAGGGTGCTCAGAGAGTCCCAGGGGGCAGAAGCCTAAGCTGCAACTCCACAATAAAGGCAGAATCTTGAACCAGAGGTATTTTTACTGGTTTATGTTATAACTCTCCTGGAATTTCAAGTTTTGATCAAATTAACTTGCTTTTTTTCCAGAGGCCTAAAGAAATCAAAACTCTCAGATTTAATCAGTGTGCCCCAATTTTTCTTCCTACATACAGATTAGATAAAATCTGTTAACTATGATTTTTGACTTCTTTCAGGGATAGTGTTTTGACTGTCACACACCAATTTGATTTCACTGATTTCCACTGACAAAAGTCAGAACAGCAGGTGCAAATGGAAAAGAAAAAACTAACAAAAAACCCCCACCCAATTAAAAACAAAAAACCAAAAAACCAAAACAAACAAAAAACCCAAATTCACAAAACTGAAAACCAAACAAAGTAAGCCCTTCAAAAGTTCACTACTACAGTTTTCCTCCTGAAGGGGAGAAGAATGACATCTTCCAGTCCTGTCTCTGACTGCTTTATATTCTCCTGCAGCTCACCTCAACAATCAGCTCCAATTTGGAAGCCCCACTTGTCACACTGTCACCCTGTTACAGAAACATTCAAATTTCTCCTAAGCCCCATTTCTAGAATAACTACATAATACATTTACATAGAGAGGGAAAAAAAAAATCTGAAGAGTATGAGTCCTACACAGCAGCTTGTAAACATTTACATCACACTGATGACAAAACGCACACATTCATCTAAATTAACATCATCCCATTTTTGTAGGCCCACTCACCCAGATAACTTTGACTTAAACTCCACACAGTTACAGCTAAATTGCATAAAAAGGTTTCAGCACAAAAACCAAGGAAAGCAGGAAATTTTCAACCATCTCCACTTTATCATTCTCTACAAAATGTTCAGCTTAACTCCAGATACCATATCTTATCCAAACTCTGCCAAACAAATCTCTGCCTGGGTACTTGCTAAAGCTGATTTATTACTGTCAAATACATTAATCTGCATGTTAATCTGCCTCAGGTCACTTGAAGTTAGTGAAAAGGGACCTTTGTCAAGCCATATAAAATGTTGCTTTTGGTCCACATGGGGGTTTGAAATCAGAGCTTGGGAGAGATCCTCTATGACATAAATATTACAGCATGAAAACAGCAAGGAACAGAAGACTTTTCCTGTAATCCATTTGCATTTTCTCTGTTTCACTTCATGGCATGTTGTTAAAGCCTAAAAATGTCCCTAAATGAGGGCTGAGTTTATCTCAGGCTCCTGTGTCACTGGAGTTGTAAAGCACCAGTGTGACAGCTCCAATCTGACATTCCCTGCACTCCAGTGGAGGAGGCAAGGCTTGTGATTTACACAGCCTACTTCATCCATACTGCAAGTAGTACACAAGACAGAAAATCTGGCTCCAGCATTACACACACTACATTATGTACAGTGAGTGCTGGTAGTATTTCTATACAAAGCCTTACATCCAACAGCTTTAAACCTCCCCAGCTGCAGGCTTCCTTATTCAACATTTCCAACAGAAAGCAGAACTGGTTTTTACCAGCAGACCACTGGCTTCCTAATGTAATCAATTCTCTAGACAACTTACCAGATGATCCGAGATTTCAGTACAAACAGATCAAAAGTTCAAAGATGAATGAAGGCTGTTGGGCAATCCCTGCAGAGAAGCAGTTTAACACACACAATCCTGCATGTGTGCTTAGCAACTGGCTCACCACAAGCAGCACAATGTATGGGCACTGCTCTATTACCTGTCACACCCCCTGAAGCAGCAGTCTCGATGCAAACAGCAGCAATGAGTACATCCCCCACCTTTCCTTTTTATGTTTGCCTAGTAATTAGCTTTAAGTGCCAGCAATTCTCAATTGCTCCATCATTAGCGTGACTAAATGTCATTCTACAGACAGGAATTATGCGACTGTGCTTTGGTCAACCCCAAATACCAGCACTGTTACCTGTGACTCTGAATGTTGTAACAAATGACATGCTTATGAACTGCTTATTTATTACAAACACATTACTTCCATTACTGCCCAATTCTGGAGTCCCTTTGGCTTGAAATGAGAAAGTGTCACCTCCAAACAGGATCTTCAAGAAGGAAGCACTGAGCTTTAGGGAAGTTTTAATGCCTAAATGTGATAGTCTCTCAAAATGTGATTTTGGGTGGTAGTGCAAGAGCTACTGGACACATCACACTGACTGCTAAAAGAACAGGAATGTGCAATTGTGCATTTCAAGGATGGCCTTAGCCTACAGAAAACACTCATGTGAGTCTTGCAGGCAGATAAGCCCTCAGGCACTTGTATAATAATGAACTATTGAAGCAGAGCCAAGACATGAGTTTTCAGAGGAAAACAGTCATGGGTTCTGCAATCATGCTTTGTTTCTCACAATGACTTCACTGTGATGTGTAACAAGGGGCCGTTTGATCCAGTTAAACCATCCAGAAAAAGTCAGCTGGAAAGGGCTTACAGAAGGAATGAAAAACTAATGTGCTTTGAGAGCATCTTGTACCACCTTTCCAAGAGCACTTTAACACTCTGCTGCTCCCAGCCCAGTGCCTGCCTTGGCTACTGGCAGTGCTGCAGAGCTGTACTGCTACACTGACCTCAGCTGGTATTTGGGGCTGGGGAGTATCACCCCTGACAGCCCTGTCCACCTGTGCCCACACCGACCTGCACCCTGGAGTCCTTCCAAAGCAGTTGACACAAGTGGCATTTCCAACAGCATCACGCGCTGCTTGGGACACAAACGTTTATGCCAGGCCTCTGGAACTTGGGCAGCTTCTCTTCCTGACCGTCAAGGACAAGCTTAACTTAAAACTGAGTTTGCCTTCAAAGCAGAATGCATCCTACCCTTAAACTCTAGAGCATAGGTTCAAGGCCAAATTAGAGTTTTACAGACAAAGCAACTAAAACCAATAGACACCTTCTCAGATACTTTAGCAACAAGTCACTTCCTACTGAATCAAAGATTTTTTTTGTAACCCAGGAAGTTTTAACATTTTATTCCTGACCTTCTTTCTTTACAGTCCTGGTTGATATAAGAATGCCAGGACACCTATGAAAAATCCTAGCAGAGAGAAAGGAGGCTTTAGCAAATTATACTCTGTATTTCTGGGGGATGATCTAAAAAGAGAACAAATAATTGGTATATATTTTTATTTAAATAATATCATATTTATACTTAAATTTCCTGTCCTATACCAAAAATGTATTGGAAAATTGCCCCTTGAGAAATACCTTACAAATCAAGTCTGAGCTACCTAGCAACTTCCTTCCCTGCATTAGTGAAGCTCATAAAAAGGAAAGGGTTTTTATAAAACATCTATTATTGAACTATTTCTGTAATGCTGCAGACTTCACATGGTTGCCAATTATTAAAACATCACAGAGCAGGAAGTCAAAGAGCAGCTGCACTTAACCATGCACATTAAGATAACCATGACACAAGCCTTTTTCAGCATCCTCATTCTAGCCTGGAATAGATAAAGGTCAGAAAGCCACTAAGTAAAGCTTTTGTTGACTTTGTTATGCTTTTCTCAACTCTCAGAACACTCACCTCAGACAATAATCCATTTTGTTCCCCACTGAAGGTACAGCAGGCAGAAAGCCAGCAGTTGGCACTTTGTCGCCTAGCTACTTTATTAAAAATTATGAATAGGCTCTTACTTTTATTTCTGCAGTCATGTTCCATTAAAACAAAAAACTATTTGCCTGAAAGATTAATCCTGAGAACAGCAGAACGTTGCTGTGACCAGCCTTGCAATGCCATATGCTATTCTAGGGAATACACAGACACACAAATAATTCTTAAACTAACACAATTTGCAAAGCACATTGTTCACCAGCAAATTGGCTGTAGCATCTCACAGCATCTGAAAGTACCAGATTCCACCACCACTAACTTACCTCCACAGCTTCAGTATTTGCCTAAGAAATACATACCCACAAATTCCACCAGCCACAGAGACCAACACATAAATTAAAGCATTAGGGAAGCAAACAGAAGAAGTGAATCCTTCAGTTTACACCAGGGAATGGCAACTGCCCAGTCTCCGGAGCAGCCCACCAGGAAATGCAGAATTCATGACAAAACCATACCTAAGCTGTCAGCTGAGAGATGCTGAAATGCATGTGACTCTTCAAACCAGGTGCTAATGGCCAGCCACTTCCTTGTTCCAAATGCTGGGATCCCTTTCCCTGCAGCTAAAAGCCTGCCAGGACTCCCAGCATTTGAGACACAGCCGGTCTCAGCTCTGCTTATCTTTGCACTGCCTGGCTTTTTCAAACAGCTCCCACTGCTGTCCCTGGCACACAGATACATTTCTAGTACAAGCAAGAGTTAAAGATTAACTAACTTAATTTCACCACCAGCTAAAGGAATTTTACTATTCAGATTTAATCTAAGCAGCCAGAGTTGGTATTTGCCCTCAAAAGACAGCTTTTACTGCTTCTGTTCAACTACCTCGTTTCCATCACAAGTTCTGCATTTCACAAAAAACAATGTACAGACACATGGGATCTTGAAGTCCTTATCATGGTTACACCTCTCAAAATCTAGTACCACCTACCAAAGAGTGTGAACATGAAATCAAAGGAGCACAAGTAAGTGCCTTTAATGAACTTGAATTACATGAAGAAAGTATGTCATATAGCAGGAAGGCCCATGGCTCATTCCCTCCAGGAACAGCCTGTTATTCAAATATCCAGAAACATCCCATTTACACACTTATGACGACATGCTGAGAGAAATCAAACTTGACAAGTAAAAAAACATCCATCAGTAAGGAGCTAAACCAGGAACCTCGCCAGAATGCTGTCATTAAAACAGAGAGAAGCCCACTGAAAGCTCCTACCAGCAAAACGACCCTTATCTAGAAGTTGTAGAACTGCTTAACACATCCAGTGATCTAAAAAATTCCACAGCACATAAACTGTCATCCTCTAGACCTAAACAGAGCAACACAACTGACCTTGGCTTCAAACAAAGAATGCCAGTCTCTGCAATCCACTAAGCAGATGGAACCAACATGCTGGGGAAAAAGAGCATTTCATTTGGTTAAGAGAAGGAGGGAAACCAGATGAACAGATATGAGAAATGGCTTTGGTGTGCTTTGATAAAGCAGCCTAGTGACACCCTATCTTTGAATATACGCAGATGATCTCAGATACCCTCAGAAAAACAACCATTCCACAACAACAAACCAACTCCTGCAGACAGCTGGACTCTCACAGGATCCATTCAAATGCAGCAACATTGTAAAGTTATGACATCGATAGCTGGTGTATGTTGGTTTTCACCACTGGGGGAGAAACATGAACGTGTAGCATTTTGAAATAAAATACCAGCAGAGAGAAGAGAATAAAACAGGGCAAAAAAAAAAAAAAAAAAAAGGAAGTAGCCTTTCCAGCAGCAGGTTTGCAGTGCACTTAGCTGTGCTGGCAGAACACAGAAATACCCACTTGGAGTATTCAGAGATGACTTCCAGCCCATTCTGCAAGTAAATTGTCTCCTCTCTTGCCTACTGCTGTCTAAAGGTACCTCAGAGCCAATGATTACAGCTCTGCCTGTTCCAACACTTTCCTCCTGTAAATAGTGCCTGACTATTTTCTGTTCTCACAAGGGCTTAATTAGTCCTGCTCACAGAGTGCTCCAGCAGCTGGCACATCCCAGCAGACTCCACTGCATTTTCACAGCTATTGAAATCCTTCTGAAGCGTGCAGCAGATTTCTCTACACCAACAACTGCATGTCCTGTGAGATGTACACCCACCTACACGTTTGAAAACCCCTTTCTGCAGTCAGTTTAACCACAGGACAGCCCTGATATGTTCCAAAATCACTGACACACATGCAGTTCACAGAAGTCCAAAGAATCCTGCCTGGTCAGAGAAAAAGACTCCTCCACCAACAGAGCAGCAGAGATCTGCAACTCCAGAATACATGGGTAATCATGTGAAATCAGAGAGCAAAATGCTATTCAGACAAACAATATTTGCTTTTCATATTTCTAAGCACCCTAATTTTGCCAACTGGCTTCAAGTTCTTTGCCATTTCTCAAATCAAGTAGCAGCAGCATGAGCAGTGTGGCACCTCCTTTCCTGAGAGAGGCTGCCTGCAGCTGCCACATCCCAACGGGGTGAGCATCCTCTGGAAACAGAAAGTCTGTCCTGAAAGGGAACCTTGAGGCTCATCCTCAAACTGGACTAAGATTATATTTTTAAGTCAAACCATTGAGACAAACTTTCCAGAAAATGTATGTCATCATATATAGTTCAGTTTTACAGTTACAGGCTGGCAGAAGTCTGCATCTCTCACTCCACCACACAGAAGGCAGGAGGTTGTTCTCTCCAAAGCTCTGTAACAGGAACTATGTGAAACAACTCACCTCCTGCTTTTTATTAGCTTACACTGATCTGCAGCATCCTGCTTCAAACATCAAATGTTCCAGCAGTAGGAGCATATTCAAATAAACAAATGAAAGTTAAAAATGCTTTCAGAATCACTTTCCTGAAGAATCAGAACCAGCATCTTATTTGTTTCCATAATCTTAATTTTTGAAAACCAGTTTCTTTGTTAACTTGTCTTGACAGAATGCTTTAAAAATCAGAGGCAGCCAGTCACCACGTTAGGCACCACCAGCTGAAATACCTCTTGTGCAAAGACAAGGCATTTAAAACAAGTTCTAGCAGAAAGCAATAGTTTAAAATAATAGTCCTCCCCTTAACCACTGTCCCAAATAGTTTTTCATAATCACCACCATTATCTTGTGTAACGTCTTTTCAAATCTACCAACACCGTCTGTCAGAAAATTCACTGAATGACTCAGACAGACACTTGCAAATCATAAATACTCAAAACTGCTATTTCCATTTCAGATCTACTTCTGCTCAAGGATTTGAATTGCTGATGGCATAATAATCCAACGACCTCCCCAAGTTCCCTTATCAAGATTTTCCTCATGCACTAACAGCATGTCCACTGACGAAAGCAAGCCTTGTTGCTCTGCACAGTGTCTTGGACAATATGGTTATGCAATCCAAAATCCACAAACTGGCAACATTTTTAGTGCCTAATGCTGAGTGTCTTTTGTACATGAATGCTTGACACAGCTCCTTGAACATGCAACTGAAGACATGAGATAACAGCACAGATCCAAGCACTAAAATCACTGGCATTACATGCCCTGCCAATTCCCATTCATTTTCCTTCATCACAGATCTAGAGAAACACTTGCCTAGAGCAAGCTCAGGCTTCCCAAAGCCCAGCCTTCTAATCCTGTGTCCAGGAGCCTGGCTTCCAGTCTGAATCTCACCCACATTGCCAAAACCACTGGTCACCAGCCAAACTCACAGCAGTGTCAGCAGCTCAACAGCACCGATCCAACTCCATCTGGGCAAAGACTGAGCTAAGGGGTGATGGAAAGCCCCTGGATCTGGCTCTCTTGTCTCCTGAAGACAATTTAAGCTCCTATACCCATGGCATTTCAAATCTATATTTGAGAATATACATATAATATATAATAATCTGTTGGAGAAGTTTCCACCACGGAAGGTTTGGCTTGAAGAAGTATGCCAAAAATACACTCTTGTCCTTCACACCACATTATGTTTTCATATCTGATTTACACTCAGAAAGCATCATTTTGAAAACCTGGGCTGGGTTGGGATGCAGCTTTTAGCTCCTCCACCACTTAATCTGATTCAGTTTTCCACATTAGCAACTATCCTCCATGGCTTTCACAGCAAAGCTGCCAACAACCTTATTCACAACCATATTTAGTTGTCAGCTCAGACAAGGGAATCATTTCTGTATTTTATCAACTAATCTTACACTTCCAACACAACAATGACCTTTTAAGCTGCCTATTAGCACACACTTATAGTCTTCATACAGGTTTAAGTGTCACAGAACAGATGAAGTTCACACATTATTAATAAGTTATCCCTCTAATTCAAGATCCACAGCCTGAAATCTTCTTAACTGCATCTGGCTGGCAGCCCTACAGGAAAAGAAATCAACGAACTCAAAACACAAACTTCCTTTCTCCTATAAACAAGGCCAGGTCACAGCCAAAGATAACAAGGAAAACTGGCTGTGTTTTGTGATTGTGCTGCACCCAGAACTCCACCACACAACACCTACTTTTGCTGAACACAAACATTTTCCTCTGAAGTAGCCTCGATAAGGTTCTGCAGCAAACAAGCACCTCCACACTGGACTACTACAAAAATCAGAGAATTTTCACAACAATTGTGAGAGTGCTGTGCAGCACAGCTCCTCTCTGCCTTCCAGAACAGACCTGCGAAGAGCAGAGCCAGGATGGAGCCAGAAACTCGATACTCCCTGACACTGACTACAGCAAGGGAGTGAAAACAAGAGTTTAGGTTACACTCTAAGACATGACCTCTTGAAACCAGATTATGCCAGGAGGAGTTTGCCCAGAGGGCCTGGCCAGTTTCATAAAATCCGATCAATTTTTAAAAATACACAACATGGTTGTGATACACAAAGTCAATTCAGCTGCCTGAAAAACTTCAGTGCTGCATGAAGAACACAAAGTTTCTTTAAACAAGCGGTAACATCTAAAAGCTTTTCTGCTGTGTGACGCGTGCATGGTAGTTTACATACAAAAAGTGACAAAGCCTGTATGGCCAAAAGAAAAAACCAGTATAATTTAATGTTAATGGTTTTCTCTAAACAAATGCCCACACATCTACTGAAGCCACAAAATCAACTAACTTGTAAGGCTAAGACAAACACAAAAAGAAACTAACACTGCCTGAAAACCCCAGCAAAGAACAACAGCTGTCATCTCTTCTTTGTCTTCCAGGCGATTACCATATGTTTCAATGTCTTTGTTGCTCATCCCAAGCAAACAAGAGATGAATACCTGATTCTCTCAGGGGAAAAAAACCCCCAAAGACTAACAACAACAACAAACTTTTTAAAAAGTTTCTTCTAATGCCACTTGAGAATATCCAAACTGCGGTTTACCCTAGTATCAAATATTTGTATTTGGGCACAGGTATTACATTATCTACTGTTGGTAACTCCAGTGTTTATAGATATATGCACTTAAAAACACTCTGCTGACAAAAAAACCCCCCACATTTCCATATTGTGCAAGCGGATGAATTATTATTTCCATTGCCTCCGTAAGAAGATTTCAGGCGCAGCAGCAGATCTCCCTGCCCTGACAAGCAACAAGTGCAGGGACGGCTATAAACAAGACCCACTTACGGTGCTCTTGACCCACTTAGGGCGCTCCGCCGGCCTAAAGCCGCCAGCCGCAGCCGGCGGTGCCGCCGTGCCCCGGAGCCACCTCGCTGCCCGCAGGCTCCGCTGGCCGCCCGCGGGGCCTAAACCCGGCAGGGTCCGGACAGCGCCCTCCGCCCCGCCCGGCCCCGCCGCGGCTCCCTCACGCCGCCCCCGGCAGCCGCCGCACGTC
>VWYE01026730.1:63740-86532 GCA_013398995.1 Alaudala cheleensis
CGCCGCGGCTGCGCGCCCGGCGCCGGAAGGACGCGGCGGGCCCGGCCCGGCCCGCTCCGCTCCGGGAGGCGGCACCCGCGCAGGCGCAACGGGGGCCTCCCCTCACGGCCCTCAGTGCCCTCACTCCCCTCAGTGCCCTCCCTCACGGGTACAGACCTGTGCGGTCGTGGCGAAGGAGTTCGGAGACAGCGGGTCCCGCCTGCGGGCTGAGTGCCGTGCCGTGCCACTCTTTCCTTAAACACCCTCAGGGACGGTGACCACCGGCTCCCTGCGCAGCCCATTTCTTCTTCTGTAAAGAAGTTCTTCCTAATGTCCAGCCCAAGCCTTTAGCTGTGCTAAGTCTTCATTCTGAGACTGTTCTCTCGTCCTGTCGCTGTTGCCTGGGAGCAGAGCCCGACCCCACCTGGCTGCAGCCTTCTGTGAGGGAGGGGTAAAGAGCCGTGAGGCCTCCCCTGAGCCTCCTCTGCTCCAGGCCCAACGCCCCCAGCTCCCTCAGCTCCCCCTTGAAACACGTGTTCCAGACCCTTCACCAGTTTCACTGCCCTCACCTGGACTTGCTCCAGCTCCAGAAAGTTCTTCCTGAGCTGAGGGGCCCAGGACTGGGCACAGCACTCGAGGTGCAGCCTCACCAGTCCAGGGGACAATCCGTGCCCTGCTCCTGCTGCCCACACGGTTCCTGATCCAGGCCAGGGGCCGCTGGCCACGCCCTGGCTCGTGTCCAGCCTGCTGTGACCAACACTCCCATGGCCTTTTCCAGCCGGCTTTGCAACCACCCTGTCCCAGCCTGTATCACCGCGTGGCATTGCTGTGGCCACAGAACGGAAGGGATTGGCAAAGAATGGAGTTTCCAGCCCCCAGCCATGGCCTCGGGGCTGGAGGGTGGTTTCCTTTTTCACAGCTTCCTGTGTGCCCTGAGCTGGCAGCACGTGTCACCCTTTCCTCTCGAAATTGGTGTCAGGGAAAACCCAGCAGCTCCATGTCAGAGGCCACTGTGGGAACAGCCCAGAGCCGTCCAGGCACAGCACAACTCACTGCAGGGAAGGTGCCTGACAGAAAGGACAAAAAGAGTCATGATCAGCAGCTGTAAATCCCCAAATAACAATAATAAACCTCCTGTTATAATACAATGGTCATACCATGCTCATGCCCTCCATCCATCAGTCTTCTCCTGCAGGACCTGAAGCTGTTACTAAACTCTCTTGTTTCTTAGCTCTGTTTAAATGACAGTTGAGATCTATATATATATATATTATTTTTTTTTTCACTAGAAGAGAACACTGGGAGGGGACCTGAATGGGGGTCTGAACGTATCTGAATGGGGCTGCCAAGAGCATGGAGCTGGGCTCTTCTCAGTGATGCCAAGCAATAGGACAAGAGGCAACAGGCAGACACTGATGCACAGGAAATTCCACCTAAATATGAGGAAGAACTTCTTCACTGTAGGAGTGACCAAGCACTGGAACAGAATGTCCAGAGAGGGTGTGGAGACCAAGTGATGACCAGTTGTGGTCATCTTCCAGCCCGAGCCAGGGCGTGACTGTGTGATTCTGTGGTGTGGACATCTCTGTGTCCAGGGCAGCTGGAGGAGGCCCCACTGGACAGGCTCCAGGCATGGCAAAAGGCAGGGAGGCCACAGCTGGTACAAGAGCAGGAGGATGATGAAAAGCAGACAGTGTTCCAGGCCTAATGTGGCAGGAGGCACCTGGGAAGCCTGGCTGGGGTGGCTGGGCCCGAATTCCTGTGTCTGGTGCAGAGGCACGGAGGGGGAGCACCACAGAGAACAAGAATTGCCCTGTTAAGCAATGGGAAGTGTTGGCTGAGCAGCAGGAAAACCTGTGTGACNAATAGGACAAGAGGCAACAGGCAGACACTGATGCACAGGAAATTCCACCTAAATATGAGGAAGAACTTCTTCACTGTAGGAGTGACCAAGCACTGGAACAGAATGTCCAGAGAGGGTGTGGAGACCAAGTGATGACCAGTTGTGGTCATCTTCCAGCCCGAGCCAGGGTGTGACTGTGTGATTCTGTGGTGTGGACATCTCTGTGTCCAGGGCAGCTGGAGGAGGCCCCACTGGACAGGCTCCAGGCATGGCAAAAGGCAGGGAGGCCACAGCTGGTACAAGAGCAGGAGGATGATGAAAAGCAGACAGTGTTCCAGGCCTAATGTGGCAGGAGGCACCTGGGAAGCCTGGCTGGGGTGGCTGGGCCCGAATTCCTGTGTCTGGTGCAGAGGCACGGAGGGGGGGCACCACAGAGAACAAGAATTGCCCTGTTAAGCAATGGGAAGTGTTGGCTGAGCAGCAGGAAAACCTGTGTGACGTGGAGATTGCACCTCCCAAAATAGTGTCCTTGGGGAAAACGGTGGAAACCCTACACCTGCATGTTTTACAGTGAGAGCAGTCAAAACACAAAGGGAACACTGCTCTCTTAGAGGACAATCTCAGGGAGAATAACTGGATGATTTGGAGAGCCTGTCTGTAATTGGTGTGGCTCTGTGCACTTCAGTGCTTTGTGTGCTCAGCCACACTCCAATCAACACACTTGTCCCCACACCCAGAAATTTTAGCTCAAACCAGTGTGATGAGATAATAGAATCAAAATTATCTCTATAAATTAGTATTTGAGTTGTTTTGATCTCTAATACCCACAAACAATAAATACATCCTGCCCATTCCTTAAAACTGCTTCTAAAACTACAATTCCCTGTTGTCTCCTTTAAAATATGCCCCATTTCACCCATTCATTAAAGTTTTTGTTACTGTGAAGGGAGCAAGGTGGTTACTGAACATTACAGTTGCACTCTTACACGCGCTCAGGCTTTCTCTCCTCAATCAAAATGTATTTTGGCAGCCGTTGGGCAGCAGCACCGGGAGCAGCAGCTGCAGTGGCTGCTCCAGCTCCACCCCGTGCCTGTCGGATGAAGTATTTCCTGCCTTGTCTTTCAGAATTTCTTCTGTAAAATGGCGCTAATGATTTAAAAATACTTTGAGCTTCACTGACGAAAAATATATGTAAAAGCTGCATGTCATTTTCATCTGTCATTTCCTGTCACCAGAACTTAACGTATATGCAGCCAATTAAGAGGGAAAATGAGAGAAGAATACTGATTCAGTAAGTAATAAATAAAAGGATTTTGGGTAGTTCATTCTGGTTCAAGAGCTTGGAAATCAAAAAGCCAAGCTGTGCCCTGCAATACAGTAAAACACATTTTCAAAGCCAGAGTTATGTACTGCCTGGGCATTTGCAGATGGTTCCTAGAAAACGTAGCAGTAATAAAATGTTCATTGCCTTAATTCCTTCAGAATGTGTTTGTCCTATATACACAGCCCTGTGATTTGTGGAAGTTGGCAGGTCATTACTGGTTAACTCTGTTGTTCCCGAGCAGGAGAAAACAACTCATTTGCCTGTGGCAAATGAAACTGAGACTGACCAGAATCATCACAGTGAATTGCAGAGAGCTGCCACTCTAAAAAACTGCTCCAGATGTTTGCTCAGGCCAAGGAGATGCTAAGTCCTTGTGCAGGTCCTTGAGGCTGTGGACAAGACAGGGTTACAATTAGCTCCAACACTGGGTCTGCCCCACATCTTTTACTGTTTTTCCCCTGAAATGCAGTGTTGTCCCTGCGTGGCAATGCCTCATCCTGCCCATCCCGCATCACCCCGATGTTCTGGGAGCCTTGTGAAGGGCTGACACAGCGATGTGGCACTCGAGGAAGAGCCACAAGACAAATGATGATTCAGAGTAAAGCTGCCTCAGGCTAAGGAAGAGCCTGGACCTTTTTCTTTTTTCCCAGGATGTGTGTTACTGCTGCAAGCCTTTAAACTGCTTCATCTGTGTTGGCAAACATACCTGAGCAGCTCCTTCCTGATGTCCCCAGGGCACCGCAGGGAAAAGGGCCTGGGGGAGGCACGGCAACCTCCCCCTCCCAGCAAAGCAGCCGCTGCTCTCTCTCTTTGTATTTCTTCCTTTTCAGAGTCTTCCTCTCCTCCCAAGTCACCAAGGGCCCGACCCTCACCACACTCAGTCGCTGCTGAAGGCTGGTGCCTGCTGCAGCCACCACATTCCAAACAGCTGGAAGTGTTGCTGGAAGTTGGGGGGCACCAGAGCCAGCACTGGTGGGTAACACAGAGAGCTGGCTGTGACATTTAGGGCAGGTGTCCAACTCGAGTGCCACAGGGCAGTGTTCAGTAGTTCTTTTTATGGCTGCTGCATTTTATCACTGCTCACAAGGAGAGCTCCTGACCCTGTTTGCTCCCCCTTTCTCTCTGTCTTCAAGGACATGCTATCATGAAGGCCATACCTTTTTGAATTCTAATGCAAAAAAATAAAAAATAGATTTCAACCATCATTTAAACAGAGCTAAGAAACAAGAGAGTTTAGTAACAGCTTCAGGTCCTGCAGAGAAGACTGATGGATGGAACACATCAGTGTGCTGTGATCATTGTATTATATTGGGGGGTTATTATTGTTATTTGGGGGTTTACAACTGCTGATCATGACTCTTTTTGTCCTTTCTGGTACATGTTCTGTTGGGCACAGAAATGTAACCTTTGCTTATCTTTGAGCAGGTTATATTTAGACTTCAGAGCTGGTATGCTCAGGAGGTGGCCCAGTCCCAAAGCCTGGAGCTGGGACAGGCTCCCCATGGACAGTCTCTGCATCCACAAGCCTTTGCACACAGGGGTTGGTGCCAGGCAGTCAGGAGATGGCCAGGATACACATCTGCACCAGGCAGATGGGATCCATCTCTGTGTCCCATGGATTAGACACAGCCAGAGTCTGCTGTGAGGAAAAGGGGATCTGATGTTCACCTCTGCTGTGTCTGTGCTGTGACAGTTCCTTCACAGCCTGCCCTTCAGTGAACTTGACTCCACAGAGTATCTGCTAGGAACTATTTAACCTGAAATGTAGTTAAACAAAAGCTAAATGAAAGTTAATGACCACATAAGCAGCTGATTCTGGAAAAGCCTTGTGACAGACACTTGAGAAATGCCCTGTAGTCACTGGAAGGTATTTCCCAAGGTCTCCTTGGCATGTCCTGAGGCTGTGTCAGCAGATGAAAATACTGTCTATATTTCTGTAGCCACAGGTGATGAGGAATTGCTCCCACAGTGTAATTTAAACCTACTAGGCTTCTCCCTGGATGGGGTCAAGTGAGCAGAGACTCCCACATGTTTGATTTCATGTGACTGAACAAGATCTGCTTCATTGGTCCATATAGAAAGTGTAAGTTACACCAATGCTGCATGTCTGAATTCAACGTGGCTGTTTGCTGAATTTCCAAAAGGCAGCAGCTGCTCTGCTACCCTGAGCTCTGAGCAGGCAGAGACCTTTTGGGGACAAAGCATGGGAGCCTCCAACTGATTCAAGTTCAGCAGTGTTAAAAGGTTCATTTAAATTTCCTCACAACCCTGCCACCTTCTTTTTGGCATGATTAATATCATGAAAGTTTCTGTTCTGGGATCAGCTCTTGCTTAGCTTACCTTGCAGCAGAGCAGACTGAGGCCTCATTCATTCCCACTATAACTTAGGCAGTAATTGCCAGCTGGAAAATGATGACAGATTTGCATCCTGTTCTGCTCCGTTTAGGAGCAGTGTTCACTGACTTGCAGTAACAGTATATTTGCATAGTGCCTTTAAGCCCAAAATATTTCAGTTTTACATGACTTAAGGGTGGCCATTTCTATCAGCCCTGAAGTGCAGGGACTTCAGGGCTGAATGTGGCAGCCAGTTCCCAGCCCACAGTGTATAACAGTGCACTGTGTGAGCATCTTATCCATCTGAAACTGCAAACAGAATCTGAGCAGGCAGAAACCAGGCTGACCTCCCTAAGCCTTACTTTAGCTACAAGACCTTCAATTCCCATAAATACACAAGCCCTGAGCTGACCTCTCTTGTGTAGCAGTCCTTCCTCCAGCATTGTGCCAGAGTAATGCTGTGCTGCCACAGACCCTCTGAGGCTCCTCTGAGCCCCCCAGCAGCCACGAGGTGCTGCTGAGCCTCTCTGTGCCAAACTGGGAGTCCCCACACAATGTGGGTGCACCTGTCTGCCTGCCAGAGGTAATGAACACAGAACCCAGGCCTTCAATTCAACCTTTTTCAGCCGTATTTCTCAAAGATCTTTACAGAAAAAGGAGCTATCCTGCTCCTCATTTTATACAGAAGGAGGCTGGAGGATAAAATGCAAAGAAATTAAGTAACTATTTGAAAATTACAACGCAGATTATCAACAGAGCTCAGAATTAATCTTAGCTGCCAGCCCCACACCCCTTTCTATCACTTTGTGCATCAAACAAAGCACAACTTAAAATCCACTTTTAACTTCCATGGGAAAGAAGCAGTTCTGCTGCAGCTTTTGTTTGACTTCCTTTGGATTTGCATCAAGCCAATCTGGCTGTGTTCTTATTTCATACTTCCTACCACCCGATGGAGGTTCCTCAATGTGTGAGTGCCATTGAAATTAAGTTTGAATCTAGAGTGTAGTGGGATCAAATTTTTGGATACAAAAATCCCAGAAAATCTAAAATACTGAAACCTGGGTCTTGTGGAAAAAAAAGGAAGAGGAAAGAAATCAAATGGTCACTTTTCTCCTATCACTCTGTGGTCCCAGTCCAATAGGAACTGCTGGCTCCAGCCAGGCTGCCAGAGGTCTGGAATGCTGGGACAAAAGGCCAAAAAACATCTTTTTCCCATCCAGTTAACATTTTAGGTGGAAAAAGAAGGACATATCCAGGGACACCCAGATGAATAGCAACCCTGACAATGCCAACTTTTCCACTCCCAGGGTTGTTTACACCCACAAAATCAATTGTGGTGCCAAACCACAGGGAGAGTTGTGACTCCCTGAAATGTGTGGTCTTTATCAGAAAGGCCAGATGAGGTAATTTTGAACTATGAGACACATTAACAATGCCTGAGGGTGTCATATACAGAGAGCTGACACCTTCAAGCACTGGTGCAGTAAGGATGGACAAGAACATGAGGTGAGGGTGGTGGGAGGAAAGGTCTTTTTCAGATGTATCCAGGGTAGAGCAAATTTTATTATTTCTGGGCTAGAAACAGAGTATCCCAGGAGTGAATAGCTCACACATTTGATCCATCTTGGGCTCACTCCAGCTCCCACTGAAGTTTAATGGGAGTTGGATCAGGCCCCTGCACTCACATTTTTTCCATGCATGGAAAACTATTTCCGTTACTTTGAATTACAATACCACTGGCTTTGGATTTTATATAATAAAGTAAATCTAGGCCACTGTTTATATTCCAAAAAAACTGCATTCTGGGATGCCAGCAAATATATTGCCTGTTGGATTAAAGAAAATAAAATAAAAACTGGACACATTGGTTTAAAAAAACAACAGCTCCTAATTATTAAGCATAATTTCTCTTCCTTCTGCTATTCTGGAGTCCTCAAATATTTGAAGCATGAAAGGTACATATAAATTCTTCTCCAGTGGTTGAAATGGTGGAATCTGTAAAACTGCAATGTTTTATAAGAAACAGAGGTTTAATATAAAAACAATAATGTTCATGACTGGCTCATTGCTTATTGGCATTTTGAGCATTTTAAAATTTACAGGGGAAAAAAAACCCAACAACCTTGCAATGTCAGTAACAAAGCGGATGTATAATAGCAAACCCTTATATTTGGGGAATTGGCTTCTCTTGATTGTTCTGACTGCAAATGAACTCTGCAGATGCTGAGAGGTACAGGAAATGTGCTAGAAACAGCATTTGCTCCCTGCTGTATGAATTGGATTGTACTAAAATCCCAGTGTGGTAAGACTGATTAGCAGACTTTGGTAATGCCTTCTGCCCTGGTACATTTCATTACAGTCTTTTTATTACCAAGCAAAAACACAGAGGAGACTTCCACGGTGAGCATACACCCACAGTCTGGGAGCAAACATTCCTGTGGTTAGCTCATGCTGGGGAAGAGCACAGCCCCTGCCCTCTGAAACACAGAGCAGCAAAAGAAAAGAACCTCACCAAAGGAATAAAACAAAACACTAGTCTACACAAGCAGCAGAGGGAGAGAAATGTCATTGAGGGGCCTTTAATGTTAAAGAGACACTATACAACCGGGCTGGTGTGAGGATTTGATGGAGCTGAACAAGGTGACCACCTGCATCCACTTCAGAGAGAACTGGCAGCAGCACGAGGAGTGCAGCCATGTGCATGTGTGTGTGTGCACTGCTTCTTTCCTCTGACAAAATGTACTCTGCAAACATCCCTGGCACCAGCAGCTTTTCCTCTCGATTGAAAAATGAAGTTTCAGCATGGGATTTAAAGAAAAAAATCAAAATCCCTCACACACAGAGCCATGTGGTTTGAGCTGGGCAGATTTCCCTGGGCCCAGATGGTACAGAAGAGCCAGGTGCTGGCTCCATGGCACTTCCAGGCTGTGCACTGGTCAGCCACAGGTTGAACCTTCCTTCCTCACAACAGCAGGCTGTGAACTTTCCTCTACCCCAGTGTGGTCTGGGGAGCATCCAGGAATGGTTTACAAGGCTGTGGATTTGAAGCCATACCCTCGTAGCCTTAGCTAACCTTCCTCAAATGTGACAAAGCTCTTTAGAGGGACCAAGAATCAGTTCCAAATTCCCCAGAGCAGGATTTGCAACCCTGATAACTAGGACTCAGCCATGTCTGGCTGTGATTTCCAATGTGTAGTGACTATTACAAAATGCTGAGATTTAGTGATCAGAGAAGAAAGAACCCACTCCTCTTCTCCCTGGCTTTCTTTCCGTAATGAAATAGCACATGCTGGTGTGCTCTGCCTGCACCTCCTCAGCTTCTTCATCCTGCCTGAAACATCCGAGGGGAGATGCACCCCAAGACAGCTTCCCCAGCAGAACTGAAGGCATGCCATGTTAGCTGGCCTGACGGGGGGAAACTCCGAAACCAAAACGTCTCTTAAATAAGCTTCTTTTAATTATTATCACCATCTGTTTATTTATACAAATATAAAATATATTTATATAGATTTATATAATATAGATTTGTGGCTCTGGCGGCTCCCCTCATTTACAGACGTACTGGTCGACGATCTCTGTGCACTTTTTACACTTGACGTAGCAGCACCAGTGGAACTTGCAGTGGCAGCGCTCCACCTGCACGCTCTTGAACTGGTCGTAGCCGCGGCCGCAGCACATCAGCTCGCAGCCGTCCATGCCCTCCGAGCTCTTGTTGCACAGCCTGCCCTGCGTGCCCAGCGAGCCCGTGGTCTCGTTGCGCAGGCAATAGTCCGGGCTGGGGTCCACGTACACCAGGTCCTCCTGGGTGGGCATGTTGAAGCGGCTGTTGACCAGCTCCAGCTTGCCCTTGCGGCTGATCCTCATGGCGGCGGCGCTGTCGTACTTCTCCTTCAGCAGGTCGCCCACCTTGCGGAAGTCGGCCAGCTGCAGCCAGCAGGTCTTCAGGCTGCAGGAGCCGGAGACGCCGTGGCACTTGCAGGCCACGTCTGCCAGCTTGTACACGGCCTGTGGGGGGGAAAGGCAATCAGGCAGAGCTGTGTTTGTTCCCGCTGCACTGGCAGCTGCCTTAATTACAACGGAGTCATCGCGCCTCCAGAGCCGCTTTGATTATCCCGCAATCGCTGTTGTTTCGCCCTTCAGAGGAGACAAAGGTCTCCTCCTCCCCCTGTTGCGACTGCTGTGTTCCTGTTCCCTAAATATTTCTATTTCTGGTCACACTGCCTGCAAGCACGGCTTCCTCACCCCACCTTCTTTCCTCTCTGGCAGATTTCTGGCTTGGCAGCAGGGTCAAGAGCAGGAGAGAAAGAGAAGGAGCCCTCTCTGCGTGGACTCTGGAAATTCCCCACCTCGCAGAGCACCACGGTGGTTTTTGGCATGTTTTTCCCATCCAGTGCTGCAGAAAGGGAACACCTGGGAACCAGCCCATTTCCTACCACCCGCACCAGGAACTGACACTATCACTGTAGGGATGCATCTGCATCCTTTGGAAATAAATGCACACCCTTTCCCTCCATCTCCCCCGAGAGGAGCTCGTCCAGGGGCAGTGTCAGAGAGAGGCAGGCACAGACAGACACACGTCCCTGGAAGGCAGCTGGAGGTGCTCCCCAGGCAGCCCTGGCTGTGTTCCTGCGCCATCTCGTGCCCAGGGCTGGCTGGCACCAGGCACAACAGCCAGGACTGCAACAGCACACACAAGCTTCCTGTGCTGTCTTTCCCCAGACACTTCCAGCTACGCTTTCAGGAGCCTGTGGGGGCTGCAGATGCATCAAAC
Source organism: Alaudala cheleensis (assembly GCA_013398995.1). Lineage (NCBI taxonomy): Eukaryota > Metazoa > Chordata > Aves > Passeriformes > Alaudidae > Alaudala > Alaudala cheleensis. The sequence goes on from VWYE01026730.1 coordinate 73,992, forward strand.
CTCTGGAAATCCATCATCAAAGTTAGCAGAAAGTCCTGAAAATTCAGAGTGTAAAACCCTCACCAGAGCGAGCACAGGGTGTGAAGGGAAACTCTCCTGTTTACTCTCCTCCTCCTCCCCACCTGGCTGGGAGCAGAGAAAAATACTGAGAAATAAAAGCTAAGGAAAGTGAAATGCAGGTTGGTTTTGTTCTTCATATCCATTTCAGAGACAGGTACAAAAAGTGCAATGCCAGGTGAGCTCCTGGCAGCTCTCAGGCACTGACAGAGCTTGCAAAGCAAGAGCTGGGCATCCCCTCACCATCACAGCTACTCTGTGCTACAACAGCTTGATCCCTTGGCTCCTGATCCTGACCATCAGGCTCACATCTGCTCTCCCAAGACCATCCTGCATCCTGCAGTGCTTTTTGCCAGAGATCTTTGGCATCAGCTACAAAATTACCACCAGCAGTATCTGGTGGGGGAGAGCAAGGAACACAAAACAAGGGGAACAAAACAGGGTGCTCTGAAAGAGATGGCAATGGGTCTTCAAGCCAGGTTTTCTGCTGAAAAAAAGCAGCCAAACACAGAGGTTTCTTTTTTGCCTCACTCCCTGACACAGAAGCAAGCTTCCCAGCTCTCTGCTTTCACGTGCCAAGGTGATTAAGGCAATTGAGCATACTGCAATCAAAACCTGCCTACAAAAACGTGCTGGGCCAGCAGGGAGAGGTCAGAGTCCTCCTACAACAACTGGTTGCTCCTTGCCCAGCTAATGTCCAGTGCTTTTGACAGCTAGTGAAGATTCAATTTGGCTTAATGGCTAAATCACATGGAGGCCAATCCAGCTCCTGAGAAAGTCAATGGAGTGAGTCCTTAAAACAGAAAAGCTTTAGTTCTGCTCCTCAGAGCTCAATTTACCAAGGCAATCCCTCTCAGTGCAATGTAACAGCTACAAGCTGGGAGTTAAGCACTTGTCCTGGATCAAACTACAACTGCAGAGGACCAACCACAGTTACTTAGGGATTCCTGCTGTACTATGACCAGACAGGCTACAGCTGAATTTCCTGAGCACCAGACACTTACTATATCCTCACTGCACTGCCAGCCTGCTTGTTATAAGCTTGTGTTAGCACTTCTTGGTTATGGTTCTGCCAAATCCCAGGCCACTCATGCCTCCCTTGCCCTTGCATGTGTTTTTATAAAGTATTATGATTCTTCCTAATCCTGGGCTTTGTTCCTTTAGAAAAACACTGCAACTCAATCCCCCTCAGTTAATGTCATGGGAATGAGTTCACTCTGACTTGGCTTTAGGCAACTGATGCTCAAAACATCTGGCCCATGTGGGCAGTAGCTGTTCTGGAGAAGGCGAGTGCTACCAGTGATCAGAGGGGAGCCTGGTGCCACTCAGCCCCCCACAGCCCCCTCCACCCATGTCCTGTGGAGCCAACCACAGCTTCAGCTGCTGAAGGACTCTCCCACTCTCCCCCTTCACTGCCCAGATGAGGAGAAAGCAGAGGAAATTGGAGAATTCCTCTCTGACCAGGCTGGGGTCAAGGTAAGGAGTAACAGACCCCACAAGCAGTTCTGAGGGCAGGAGCTGATCCATGGCTGTGCCACTTCAGCAGGTTCAGAATGCCTCTAATGGAAGGGCTGAAAGCTCCTGCCCATAAGCTTGAGTTCTCTTCCAATTCTTTTTGTGCAGGAATGGGAACAGGAAGACAATGAATGGGTAATTCCTGTGTGGTCAATTAGCCAGAAGCCCTTGCAGGCTCTTGTGGCAGTGGCTGCAGCGACTGATGACTGAGGGCTGCCACATGCTGCTGGGTAAACAGTGTGGAAGGACTGACTGCCACAGTCTGCCAGACAGAGCCACAGATAAGGAAGGGGGCAATAACAGAGGGTAATGGAGACCAATTGGAAGGAAAGACAGATGGAAGGAAAGGACTTGTTGAGATAACAGCCAAAGACAAACAAACAAGAGCAATAAAGCCAGAAGCCACCACCACAAGGGCTACGATGTGGAGTGAAGGGGTGATGGGGTCAGGACTGCCTGAAAGATAAAAGACCTCTGATTCCCTCCTGTCCCTGCCCAGCTCCTTCTGAGATCCTTGGAGAGAAGGGACAATCCTGTCTCCTGCCACCAGAGCTCCTCAGGATTCAAGAACTTTCTCACTCATAGGAAACTGAGTGAAGGGACATGCCAAAAATCTGCCCATAAATCAGGAGATATCAGCTGAAAGCCTGGCTGTGAAAGTGGGGCAGGGCTGCAGTGGGATGGCAGCTGGTGCTCACTCTGCAGTGCTCACTGCTGGGTCTCCAGCAGTCCTTTCTTCCACAGAAACTTCTGGGAATGAGGAGTTACACATGCACCTTCCTACTTACAAACCCAGTATCTCAGAAGTTTAGGAATGCAGGACTAGACAGGACCTCCTGGGTTATTAAGTATGATCTTTTGCTATTGTAGGCACCACTTCAAGTAACTTTTTCCCTAAATACATAGAATTCCCTTTTAAAAGCAATTAGCTTTTCAGGCACATTTATTCTGATTGCCATTCCAACAATAAAATATCTTTTTCTGATTTCCAGCCTGTATGTATTTACTTTATGCCCATTTGCTATTGTGCCAAATTGGCCTTTTGCTTAAAAACTACCTTTCCTTCCCTATTACTTCTCCCACAAACACAGACATCAGTCATATCCTCTCTCCACTTTCACTTTACTAAGCTAAATATGGCAAGCTGCTCCAGTGCTCTTTTTAAAGAAAAGATTCCTATCCCCTGGGTCAGCCCTAACAAGCCTTTTCTAGTCTGAGGTCATTTTACTTGGGAATATGAGAACACACAATACTTCAGGGCCTCACGAGGGCTTAATACAATGGCATTAGTATTCCCCCATGTTGAATAAAAAGACTTATGTCTAGTGTGCTACAGGATATTTACCACCTTCCAAGCCACATTACATCTGCAGTCATTTGCAGCTGACTGCTGCCACCAATTCTTTCCTACTCTTTTCCTCCTGACTGAAGATGTATTTCATACAAGGCCTCAAATGATGGCCTTAATGTTGTTTTACTGAGTGTCATTAGCTGCTGCACAAAATTCAGATCCCCCTCTACAGTCATAATACCTGCATCAACAGCAAAGTGGTGTTCCTGGTGCTTGTGTTGAGGCTCAGAAACAGAAATCCTAAGGGTGAGTCCTTGATGAGCTCTGCTAATCAAGCTCCATTAAATCAAGCTCCATTCTTTCACACAACTTACTGACATCTTTCCTTGAACCAGTTTCTTGTCCATCTCACAGCTACTGCAATTTTCATTATATTTCCCAGTTTAACCAAGAGATTCCCATGGGGGAAATACCTCAAATGTTTCACAGAAGTTCACATAAATGAGACCTACCAGATCTAGTCTGCTTTTAGAAGATCAGTGATGTCCTAAATGATTGTATGGTCAACCTTTGGAAAAGTATTCTTGAATTATTTCCCATTTTCCTCTGAGATATCCAATGTCCCCCCACTCCAACTCCAAGCCCCAGGCAAAGCAGTCACTCACTTTGGGTACCAAACTTCTCTGCCTTTAGACTCAGCCCCATCCTCACTGGCTGTCTTCTTTCTTCCCATCTCCTCCAATTTGCAAAGTTTAAAAAACTTCTGCTGTTTATTTTATTAGCCTTTGCAAGGTCTGACTCAGCGTGATTTTCCTGTTCTCACCTCCTCTTTACACTTCTTGACCTCTAAGACAGAGCTTTTTGTTATTTATTTGCTATCCTTTTTTTCCTTCTCTTCTTAGAAGGCTCTTGGTCTATTCCTAACAGCTTCTCTGTAGCAGTTATTCATTCAGTGAGGTCTGGATATTCTTCCTACAACCTTTTTTCTCTTGTTGGCATGCAGAGTTGTAATGGCTTTAGCATCTTTGACTTGAAAAAGTTCCAGGCCTCCTCCACATCCAGTTCCTCGGCTGAACTCATTAACCAGCTCCCTCAGTTTATCACAGTTTTTTTGGTTTTGTGGTTTTGTTTTGGTTTTGTTTTTAATCCACAAGCTTAATTACACACTGGTTAATACTTCCATTAGATTTAATCTGATCTAAATGACTTGTGTTCATTTAATCTGTGTTACTGCAGTTCACCTGGCACCTCAGATGAGGGCCCACACTGTCTCTGGACCCCTCAAGGCTGTTGCAGTCTCATGCTCACTGCTTGCTTGAGGCAGGGCATTTATTTGTAGTAATCCAGGTGATATGCAGGATGTTCAAAGCAAGTAATGCAGAGCAGAATGTCACATTCAGGCTACTCCACCACACACCCCCCATTTCTGAGCAAATGCAGAACCTCTGCCCATCCAAACCAAGCCCAATGCCAACCCAAAACTCAGTGAGTTACACAGCTTTCAGTCCAGTTTCTCACCTACTGCAAATGTACCCCAATTTGTTTTTGCAAAAGAACCATGAAGCACTTGCAATGCTTCAACCTGACACATTGATTTCACAACCAAAAAAATGGAACAAATCATCTTTGGTGTCAAAATGAAGCTGAAATTACATGCAGAAAAGACAGACATCCAAGGGAAAGGGAAAGATAATTCAGTAACAATTGGAAGAAACAAAGGGCAGAAAATTGATAAGGAAACTAAGGGTATTAGTTAGGGATGTGCAGAAGAGCAAGACTAAGTACACTTAATGGGATTTTTTAACATGAATTAGAAATAAAATTAACCTTTGAAAAGCTTACTTCTAGGGAAGAATGATAAAAATTTAAAACACCCTGGGGAAAATGCACAACTGTTCAAATTAGTATTCCTGTTCTACTTTTGGAAAGAGGCAGGATTACACAGCTGCACTGCATATGAATGATGCTACACCTTCCAGGCTATTAATCACAGACACAGGAATTGTGTGGAAAGCAAAAGTGCATACACTGACTGCATGCAAAAGGGGTATGGGAAAATTGGAAAGGGTACACTGAAGTGACAGGAAAATTATTTGATGGCTGATGAGAACCTCTGAAAGTGAGTGAGTCTTCAGTGCTCAATCTAGTTTGTCAAGAAAGAATGGTGAATAAATTACAGCAGATAAATACTTGTATGCCAAGGAAATTCTGATTACTAAGAGGCTTTTGGATTTAGCTGTAAAAGTCAGAGAAAGATCTGACTAGAAGCTGGTGCCAGATAAATTCAAATGATCATTAGGTTCAGAGTTGAAACATTGATTAATGCTGGTGTCATGCTACAAAAGGAAGTGATGGATTCACCATCCCTAGGGGTCCTCAGAACAAAACTGTGAATCTTCTCAGAAAATGTTTGTCACCTAAATGCAAACTATTTATTGTGCCCAGTACCAAGGTAACTGAGCCAGGCCTGAGTTTCAGAGATAGCCAGGCTGCTAAAAATCTAATGATGGTAGTAGGTGTCAATAATGTAAAGTAGATGTAAATAATGTAAATAATGTAGATACCTTCTAATGATGGTAGTAAATGATGGTAGTAGAAGACAACTCTACGTTGTCAAAAGGTTCTTATTTTCACCACCAGCCTGTCACTCTCAGAGCACTGGGAAGCTGGTTCCTTAGACATTAACCTTAAAAATGGGCCTTAACAGCACCTAGTTTGTTTGGGAAGGGCTTAAACATGTGTGTATGTGTGCCATACAGTATCTCAACAGACCCCAGAATGGATTACTGCACTGGCTTCAGCTGCCAATGGAAGCTGACATTAGAATCGGAATATTGTCAGTTTTTTCTGCAATGCTCACAGAAGTGCAGAAAATGTGAGTGCTTTTCCTGGGGCACCCCTGCGTTATCCCCCACCCAACCTCCCAGGGATTCCCTGTCCATCTCCCCCCAACCTCCCAGCTCTCAGAGAGAGGGACGCGCCCAGCACGGCTCTCACCCTGCGGCCAGCCTCGTTGTTCTGCAGGTTCATCAGCATGCGCGCCTGCTCCTCCGAGCCCCTCACGTAGTTCTTCTCCCTCTCCTTGGCGTCCACGAACTCCTTGGCGATGTTATACATGGAATGGTGAAATGACGTGAACGCCGTCTCACGGCTGCCTGCGGACACAGAACACACACACAGACACGTCACACTGCTGGACTTTCACTAACATGAACATCAATGTTATACATGGAATGGTGAAATGAATGACGTGAACGCCGTCTCACGGCTGCCTGCGGACACAGAACACACATAGACATGTCACACTGCTGGCTCTTCACAGCCATTTCTGTGAGGTGCAGGACCTTCAGAGAGACTTGATACATCTTCAGGTGGCTCACTCCACTCTGGCAAGACTGTATCAAAAGTTCATTAACCAGGAGGTTCATTAGCCCAGGAGGCACTGTGGGGAAAGCACATGGAGCTTACTGGAACTACAGAATGCCATGGTCAAGGCAATGGCTCCATCCCCCTCCGGACAGCAACTCCAGAGGCAGGGACAGCTCATCCTCCTTCCCCTTCACTCATCCATTCATTCTAACCTGGAGGAAGCCCTCAGCCAGCGGGAAGGTTTCTGGCTTGCTGGAAACACAGCTGCTGACTTAGCCACTGTGTTTGCCAATAGTCATTAGGAGCAAGGAATGAGGTTGGGTCTGAGCAAAAGGAGTGCTCTGGTTAAGCCAGTTACTGCTCTGGGGTGGCTTTCATTTAATTGGGACATGCAGTCTTTATGGGCTCCTCTTTGTTGGAAGGCTGGATGCTGAAAATTTTAATTTTTCTGTGTTAAAAGGTGCTGACTCTCAAGCAAGCACCACATTTGATCTGAGGCCTTGCAACAGGCTTCCAACATTGAGAGCACTGAGATTATGGGTGTGGAGTTTGTAGAAGTGTGTGATCTCACAGGGTGAAAAACTCAGATTTAATACACAGTAATGTGTATAAGCCAAGATGGAGGACTTAAGTTATTCTGAGTCCTTCTTTTCATTTTCTTCTTCACCTTCTTCATGGGTTTAGGTAGTTTTTGTAATTGGTTAGAAAAGTCCACCATGCAGACTGCAAGCAGTTGGTTATTGGGTTTAAAATAAAAATAATTTAGGTGGCATTTCATAATTGGGTGATTTGTCCTTAAAAAGATGTGGTAGAGATAGAGAAGGATCTCCATTTTGTGCTTAGTTAGCTGGTGTGCAGAACTCACCACTTGTGAGACTGTGATGTAGAGAAGAATTAATAAACACCTGAGTCTCATGCATTCAGTTCCTGGCTAAAATCGAGGCTGAAAAGAAGCCTAAACCCCAGCACTCTTCGTTGAACTTATTTTAGTTTACACAAGGTCAGCTCAAAATTATTTGTAGACAAAGTGAAGGAAACTAATTTTTACACTGCAACAACAAGGCTCTCCCACTGCCTGCAGAACCACAGTGCTGGAAAAAGCAAAACTCCCATGTAGACCATAATAAATGAAAAGAGTTTCCATTTGCAGGTTTACCAGAGGCTGCCCTGCTTGGCGTGCATGCCCTAGGCAGCTCAGCAGCTGAGCCAAGCAGCTGGATCAGGTCTCCAGCTCGGTATTCCTGGCAGGAATTCAGCCCCAGTGTGACCCGGGCATCAGCACAGCCAGAGCACTGCATGAGGCCAAGCACCAGCAGTGCTGAGTGTCTGCAGAGGGGGAGAGGGAGGCAATCCACACCTGCACTCCACCACGTCTCATAAAATAGCTACACCAACACCTCCAGAGCCATTGTGCTCATCACCAAACTTGCAGGTGACAAACAGAACAACTGCCAAAGCTTCATTAGAATAAGCAATCTAATTGGGAAGGGACACTTACACCAAACCCCAGCAAGATGTCTCAAGCAAATTTTGATGACTTCAAAGGGCAGATCCTCAAAGACCAGTTTATCAGCAGCTCAGGAGGCTCTCAGTGCCGGCTCCCTCAGCAGGGCTGAGCTGATGCATTCGGTGTGCTCTTGTTCCAATTTGCACGTGCTGACAATCCCTAATTAATAGCATCTTATCACCAGCTTAGTGGTAATGACCCTAGACAAAGGCAAGGCTGTAAACGGCACCCACCCTGCAGAACAACCTTTGATTTTTTTACCCCACACAAATGAGAGATGAACACCAAGGGTTCCTGCTCTGGAACACAGCTGATAAAGTGCTACAGGACACGTAATACAGAAGGGAGGTCCTTACTCATAGGTCATTAGAGAACTATGCTCACCGAAACTCCCTGTCCAAGAGATACACAGAGGAGTGACTCCTAGTTAAGACAACTCAGATGAGACTGGCTTGTAAGAGAGTTCGGGTAATTCTTCAGCAACCAAAACCAAGCTTATACTCATGCAGTTTGTTTTGCATGTTATGGGTCTTTTAAGGTAGCAGTCCATTGTGCAGTTCTGCCCCTACCTATATGGAGAAAGCCCTGAGGACACACCAATCATCCTTTTAAGGATGATAAACCCCTGTCTATAGAGATTAAAACACAGGCAAGGAAAGGACCTCACACTGTGACAGCTTGTGCAACAGAGCCCGCATGACTCCAGGTGCTTAGTGTCCTTACAGCTTGACTGAGATCTCTGAAAAGACACTGGGATTTACACTTTTACTGTCCATATTTTAACCATCTCCTCCTGCCAGATGTAGCAGCAAACTCAGTGTTGCATGTGCAGAGGTTGTTCAGGCTGCTGCGGACGGCGGGACAAGAGGCTGGAACAAGTCACAGCAGAGTGAGGGGGTTTTCCCCCACCCCTTGCTGCCCTCAAAGCAAATCCTTGGAAAAGTATTTGGGTTTTCCCTCCTCTCAAAGCTCAGCCCAGTTCCGTAGCTCTGGGGCGTTATTCCCGGGTTTGTTGTGGCCTCTCTCGCACGGCTGCGGGCCCCTGGAGCCGTGCCCGGGTTGCCGAGCTCGGCGGAGCTCTGCTGCCCTCCTGTGCCTCCCGCCGCGGAGCCGCGGCCGCTCCGGGGCACCGCCGGGGCTCGGCTCGGGCACGGCTCGGTGCCCGCGGCTCGCCCCTCCGGAGCTGCTCCCGAAGGAAACGGGGGAAGAACGGACCCCGTCGGGCACACAAAGTGTGTGGCTTTAACTTTTTAGATTAAAAACTTTTCGTTTCGACTCGTTGTTTTTAAAAGCATTGCCCCAAAGTTTGCGGATCTCGAAGAAAAACAAGGAAAAAAATTCTCTTTGTTCTCTGCTTTTATGACTGTCTTTTTTTTTCAAGTCCTTTTAGCACTTGAAAAAGGAGAAGAGATAAGATCTTTGGCTCCAGAAATGACTGGACTAACCTGGAAACCCCAGCCTTGCATTTAGGATTCCTCTGGAGGAGATATGTTCTCTCCTCCCTTGAGGAAATTCTAACATGACCTTTTGGGGTGCTCTGTCCTCTCCCCCTCATAAATGTGAGGAATGTGTCTGTATATAATGTACAGAGCTATATATACACACACATGTGCAGTCTAAAATCTGTATTGACAGAACAGGAAGCAACTTCAGAAGGATAATTTTTTATATCATTAGAAATTGTTATTGAATAAACCACATTTAAAAGCTAAGAGCAAGTCTCATGACAACACAAACACTAGGAGAAAACAATGCTCCAAAGCAGCCTTCTTCAGTGCTACGGGTGCCCCTCCAAAAGCTTTGTATCACTGGGCTGCCTCACTGCCATGAAAAGCACAAAATGAAGGTGTAATGATTAAACACAGACCAACCAGCTCTCCTGCTCCTGAGCTCAGTCAAGTTCTGTGAAGGGGAAAGGAAACTGATCTTCCAGGTTCCTGAATGAATGTTCTCACAGGGATCTCCTCCCCTCTCACAGCCTAGTGCAGCTCCAGAAATCACAGAAATCACATCATATATGCCATGCTCACATTGGTGGGTGGGCAGCGAGGATTGCTGGCACACTGTGCACCTTCTGGGGCCTTCTTATCTCCTTTCCCCTCCCTCTCCACAATAATCTGGCATGTCTGGGCACTCTTGCAGATATTCAGGTCTCCAGACTTTTCTCGTGCCATTGGCACAGAGTACAGAACAAGGGCTGTGGTCCAGATTGGGGGCTCAGAGGTTGAAAACAGGAGACAGACACACAGTATGAACCCAGGACTTTATATCTGGCATAACCTAAGAGATTGAAAGGCTTTGTCTTCTTCCCCAGTGTGGAAAATATATTTGCTGAAATGCTAAGCCATGACTCATTACAAAGTAGGAAAATGTACAAGTGGAAGGTGAAGCTATAAAAGAGAAGCAGCATCTCCCTGCACAGCAGCTTATCAGTGACACAGATAACAGCCATGAATCACCACAGATCCCGGAATACCCCAGGACACCTCTGGTGACATTTTTCTTTTGTGCAGTCTCTGTGCTGGAGTATAAACATCTGAACTTGTTCTTAATTGACCAGAGAATGGTTCCAAAACTCTGCTGGGACAGGTTTTCAGAGTGGGCAACTGCAGGCAGTCACTTCAGAGACACTGCCATCAGCAGATTCCTATCACAGATACAACAGGGCTCAACAAATGCACACACACACAAACCAAGCAGCAGGAGCAGCACTGATGGCCATACCCATCACACCCCTATACAGCACCTCTGCCTTCAGCAAAACACAGAAACATCCACTCCCAATCTTAACCCATGGGATCAAATTCATTTTAATGAGGACAAATCCTCCCACTTCCACTATCCACTCTAGTTCCTTCTTCCTCTACACATTCTGATTCTTCCTGACAGCTTTTCATCCTTCAGCTCTGATCTTTGCTCTCTTCTCCATGTGTGGACCCTCTCACTGCACCAACAAAGAGTTGCAGGAAGCTATTGGAGAATGAGGATTGCTCCAGAAGGGGAGATTCCTATTTTATTGCATCCTTGTGGAGTCACAAGTATTTCTTTGGGGATTTGAAATTTACCCCATTCTTTAGGACAAGTTACACATGACAGAGTGACATCAGAAAGCAGAGATGGAGGTGTATTTTCTGTCCTTTGGTAGATGAAGTCTCAGTTTTCATCCCCCAAAATCACAAGTTTTAACAATCTGGGATTGCATGCAGCCCCATCTGGCCACCACCCTTGCTACCAGAAAGTGAGAGATCAAGGATGCACAGATGCCTTGGATGTGTGACAGGGACTGGAAGTATGTGTCAGGAAACAGCATTTCCCAGGGGAGCAACCCAGAGAAGAATTGCTGGGGTATGAGCTGGGCAGAAAGGGAGGAATTAGAGTAGCTCTGGTGGGCTGAGTAAGGAATTCTGCAAGATTGAGTAACACGTGCAGAAATATCCCTAGAATTCTCTAGGATGGCACATAAATTTCAGGAACAAAAGGAGGAGATCACAGGACTTTGTGCCCTATTGCCTAAATGCCCCAGAGGTATTAAAGATGCAGCTCTTGGTGTCCTGCTGCTTATGCAGTTTTTTTGAGAGTGAAGCCAAAAACAGTGCGAGCAGCACTGGGGCTACAGGAGCTGAAGGTCTTTTTCCATCCCTCGAGCTCACAAGCGAGAAATAGTTCTGATTCTTCAGTGTAAATGATTGGCTTTGTGGGTGGGAAACAAAACCTTCAGGCAGGGGTTGTGGAGAGTGAGTGAGTGTGTGTGTGTGGCTGTTTTAACACCTTTTCTTTATTGGCCTGGCTGTCGGACATATCAAACCCAGCCCGGATTTCTCAGTTTCTTGCCATCAGATGATTGCATTTCAAAAGGAGCTGGGACAATGTAGCTAGGTCACACCTCAATTCAAGTGCAGCAATGGCTTGTCAATGTGCCTCTTACGGCCAGCAGGGCAGGAATTATAAAAATCCCTTAGGTTTGCACAGAAAGTGGCAGTAGGGAGAAGTGGGGGAATTTCCATGCCCGGAGAGTCCATTTTTCCCACATCTCAGGGTTGCATTCCCTGTCTGAGATGCTGGGAACGATAACACGGGGCCTTTGTTCCTGCCTCCAGCTTTCTTCCCTCGTTACTTTCAAGAAGCACACCAAGCAGAGGCAGCCCCCCTTCTCCTGACCTTCCCCAAAAGAAACGGTGTCCCCCTCGCCCGCCCTGGCTCCTGCTGCGGCCGGGGTGCATCGGTGCCACCAGCCGGGCAAAGGCAGCACGGGGGCAGCGCTTGCACACCAGGAAAGATCCTTCAAGGCAGCTTTAGGAGCCGTGCTAGTGGGGCTCATCACTCCCGCGGGTGTGTTTGAAGGACGGGACAGAGGTGCAGAGGGACAGCCGGCACCTCCCTGTCCTGCTGCGGGTCCTCCCGCACTTCCAGGCGCTCCTACCTATTTTCATGACCCTCCCAAAGACGGAAGTGTTGTCCACCGTGCTGCAGTTCCACCGCCGCTGCCGAAACTGGTACTGGCACTCCTTGATGGCGCTGCGGGCGCCTTCCCCGATGAACACCATATGCTCCTGGTAGAGCTGGCAGAGCTTGCGCTGCCCGGGGGACAGCCCCGGCAGCTGGCTGCACACCGGCTGGGCGCCGATGATGTACATCTCAGGCCTCTGGATGGGGTTCATGGCCAAAGACCTACGATGAGAAAAACATCCCAGGGAGTCTGGAGGGAGAGGCCCCCTCCGCGGAGCGCCCGACACCTCTCCCCAGCAGCCCAGCCCAGTCCAGCCCCGCTCCTGGAGCCCGGGAGCATTTCTCATGTCAGCTGC
>VWYE01026730.1:86931-105979 GCA_013398995.1 Alaudala cheleensis
TCACAGGACTTTGTGCCCTATTGCCTAAATGCCCCAGAGGTATTAAAGATGCAGCTCTTGGTGTCCTGCTGCTTATGCAGTTTTTTTGAGAGTGAAGCCAAAAACAGTGCGAGCAGCACTGGGGCTACAGGAGCTGAAGGTCTTTTTCCATCCCTCGAGCTCACAAGCGAGAAATAGTTCTGATTCTTCAGTGTAAATGATTGGCTTTGTGGGTGGGAAACAAAACCTTCAGGCAGGGGTTGTGGAGAGTGAGTGAGTGTGTGTGTGTGGCTGTTTTAACACCTTTTCTTTATTGGCCTGGCTGTCGGACATATCAAACCCAGCCCGGATTTCTCAGTTTCTTGCCATCAGATGATTGCATTTCAAAAGGAGCTGGGACAATGTAGCTAGGTCACACCTCAATTCAAGTGCAGCAATGGCTTGTCAATGTGCCTCTTACGGCCAGCAGGGCAGGAATTATAAAAATCCCTTAGGTTTGCACAGAAAGTGGCAGTAGGGAGAAGTGGGGGAATTTCCATGCCCGGAGAGTCCATTTTTCCCACATCTCAGGGTTGCATTCCCTGTCTGAGATGCTGGGAACGATAACACGGGGCCTTTGTTCCTGCCTCCAGCTTTCTTCCCTCGTTACTTTCAAGAAGCACACCAAGCAGAGGCAGCCCCCCTTCTCCTGACCTTCCCCAAAAGAAACGGTGTCCCCCTCGCCCGCCCTGGCTCCTGCTGCGGCCGGGGTGCATCGGTGCCACCAGCCGGGCAAAGGCAGCACGGGGGCAGCGCTTGCACACCAGGAAAGATCCTTCAAGGCAGCTTTAGGAGCCGTGCTAGTGGGGCTCATCACTTCCGCGGGTGTGTTTGAAGGACGGGACAGAGGTGCAGAGGGACAGCCGGCACCTCCCTGTCCTGCTGCGGGTCCTCCCGCACTTCCAGGCGCTCCTACCTATTTTCATGACCCTCCCAAAGACGGAAGTGTTGTCCACCGTGCTGCAGTTCCACCGCCGCTGCCGAAACTGGTACTGGCACTCCTTGATGGCGCTGCGGGCGCCTTCCCCGATGAACACCATATGCTCCTGGTAGAGCTGGCAGAGCTTGCGCTGCCCGGGGGACAGCCCCGGCAGCTGGCTGCACACCGGCTGGGCGCCGATGATGTACATCTCAGGCCTCTGGATGGGGTTCATGGCCAAAGACCTACGATGAGAAAAACATCCCAGGGAGTCTGGAGGGAGAGGCCCCCTCCGCGGAGCGCCCGACACCTCTCCCCAGCAGCCCAGCCCAGTCCAGCCCAGCCCCGCTCCTGGAGCCCGGGAGCATTTCTCATGTCAGCTGCTTCCCTCCACAGCCCTGCCAGATGCGAGGCTTTTCCAGGGCTCTAGCGGGAGCAACGCTGTTCGTCTGTAACCCGAGTTTAAACACAGAGGACACCCGGGATGGGGAGGGGGCAGAGAGAAAGCTCAGCACTTTCCCTTGCAGAAGAAAGCGTGCAGCTATTTCACACAGCGCCAGCGAGCGATGCCTGCCTTTGAGCCAGGCTATTTTCCGCTCTTCGGGGGAAGGGGGCTCCGCGGCTGCTCCCTGGGCTTTTGGCAGCGGCTAGGAAACCTTACCCATCCACTCCCTGCGCATTCCCCACATCCTAAAGCCCGGACGGCATTTCAGCGAGCCCGTACAAAAGGAGCCCAGCAAAGCCTGGAGGAGAGGGGCTGCGTCCCACCGCTCCCGAAACTGGGCAGGGACAGCGGGAGGGGGGAACCTGGGGAGAAGCGAGCCGCTGCGAGAGAAGCCCGGTGGCAGGGAAGTTCCCGGGAGGGCGCGGGGCAGGAGCTGCCGCACGGCTCGGACGGTCCCGGTCCCCGGCCCGCGGCGGACAAAGGCGCCGCCGGCTCCCCTCACTTACCACCAGGAGTTGGCGTCGGCCACGGGCGAGGTGCAGCTGCAGAGGAGCGCGGCGGCGAGGGCCAGCCTCGGCCCGGTCATGGTGGGCTGCGCGGGCAGCCCCCGCGGAGCCGGCCGCCGGGACGGGGCGCCCTGCGGAGAAGTGCCGAGAGAAGCCTTGGAGCGGGGCCTGCGTGCGGCGGGGGGCGCGGCGAGCTCAGCCCGGCTGCCGCCCCCTCCCACCCCGCAGGACCCTCCCCCGNCGGCGGTGCCGGAGCCCCGCGGCCGCAGGTGTGCGGGAGCCGCCGGGGCACATCAAAGCGGCCCCGCTGCCTTTGGAATGCACAGGCTGCTCGGAAATGAGCCGCCCCCTCCCCAAAACGGCCTCCCGAAGGGCCCCGCGCCACGGCCCCGGCCCCGTGCCCCGGGCGGGGGGTCTGCGAGGCTCGGCCGGGCCCCAGCGATGAGTGCAGATAGGGCTGGCACCGGAGCCTAATGGCTTTATGGGCAGGGGAGCTGGACAGCAGAAACGCTTCAAAGGCTCCTCTTGTCCATCCTCTCCCTTCCCCACTGGAATCACCGCGAACCTCAAAGGCGGGGGCAGTCGGGCAGCTCCTCAGCCCTGTCTCTCCCGGACACCGGCAGAAAGCAAAGGCAGGCGTCCTGCTCTGTGCAGGTACTTCTAACGTGGTACTTCTCCTCGCACCCTGCCTCCCTCATGCCGTAGCGAAACAGCCACCTTATCACACCATCCACGCTGCCGCTGCCGCCTCCATCCATACAAGGCTTCCCACTGTCCCGTCCTACCCTGCACCACACGGTTCCCCCCTCTTTTCCACGGAAAAAGTCTCACCAGGCCCGTGTTCCCCCAGCCCTGCCCCTGCAGCAGGGTCCCCAAAGGCACGTGTGGGGCACAGGAGCACCCAGCCCTGCCGTCTGCCTCACGAGCAGCACCCGAGACATGAATCACCAGCCTCGGCAGCTCAGACTGCTGAAGTGTATTTTTGATGGAACTCCCCGCACCCGCCACGGTGGACTTGCTGTGTTTGTTTGCAGCACGCTTCGCTTCCTCCCCCATCCAGATGTGCTGTACCTGCAGCTGGTGGCCCATCTCACCTGGCAGGCAGATGTGGGGGCTGCAAGTGCCAGAATTAGCCTCAGGACAAAAAAGCCTTGTGTGACCCAGCACCTCAGTGGGAGGGGAGTTTTACTGCTCGGGCACAGCGGGATCCATGTATGAAGAAAACAGGGTGACTTTATTCACATCTTCTGTATCCTCCCTTCTCCTCCTCCCCCAGCCCCGAGCGTGACGGAGGGATGGTGAGGTGTGTGTGTAGCCACGCATACGTGTTTTGGGTCTGTTTCTATAGGGAATAGACAGAATGGAAAGTTTATCTCCCTGAGTCTGGGGAGGAAGGAAGTTGTGTATGGATGAATGGCTTTTCCATGACAAACAATGAGTCTGCACAGACATGGTGTGATGTCACCTAAAGAATTTCCAAGCCAGCCTGGGATACAGAAAACCTTTTCGCTGGCAGAGATGAGAGCGTCCCACCTTTCTATCTCGCCACAGCCAGAAAGAAGAACCAGGGCAGGGGGAAAAAAATAAAAGCCCTCAGTGTCTCACACACACACAAGGCATGTGCCATGTAAATAGATGACACGATGGGAGAAGTGTATCTCCAAGCTTTGCCCTCGCCCTGCGGGTTCTGAGGAAGGAGTAAACCATGGCGAGGCGCCCGGGTGCCTCTCCCAGCCAGGAATGTGAGACAGCAGCAGCTGATGTGGCAGCTCCACAAATACAGGTGATGTCAATGTCCATGTGAGCTTCTCTGAGCACATGTGAGCAGCCACAGCACTCAGGGGCAGCCAGGACAGGCCACCGGGCAGTGTCCCACTGCACTGCACTGCTGGCCCACTGACAGCACCAACAAAAACCTTTCCAGCCAGGAAAGCCTGGGAGATGCTCACATGAAACACATGGCACTAATTAAATATCTCATTTCAAGCATTAATATGCACAGGCAGATGATGATTAACAAGAGTAAAGTGTTATGAATACTGCTGGTAGCAACTGCCAGTGAGCACAAGCAAGTGCTCCCAATCCTATTTTGAAACATGAGACATAAGTGTTGCTGTATGGGATAAGATGGCTTCTCCAGCCAGCCTATTGTCCTGTCTAAGGTGGCAACTAAAGCAGCTCCTTCAGCAGGACAGGTCTCAAACTCTGAATTCTACCTAAAATCTGCTGCTGGTGAAAGCAACTGCCATTGAGTTAATATGTGAATTATGGAAGTGAGTAGTTTTTAAGGTGCTGGAAATAATTTCTTCGCTGGCTGTGTTTATGACTTCAGATAAAGTGATAATAGCAGGTGAGGCATTGCTGCAGGGATTTAGGCTCAGCCAGCAACTTCCACACCAAAAGCTGAAAAGCACTTGGCTGGTGGTCTGAAGAATGTGGTCTTCCCCTCTTGAGCCTGTTTCTACTTGCCACCAAAATCCTGAATGAGAGGTTTTGATTTGATAACTAAAAAGCTTGGGTTATCTTTTAAGCCCAACTGCAGTGCTGGTTCAAACAGCTCAGTGGGTTTGTTTGCCCAAGCAGGGCTGGGTGGGAGACATCAGTGAAATGTTGTGAGGATGAGAGGTGGGGTGAAGTGGGGCTGCAGGTGGGCTGGGATGAACAGTCAGTGAAGCATTAGGTAGGACAGCCCAACCTCACTGCAGGCAGACCACTCCTCCTGGCCATCCTCCCTGTCCATCCTTCCCCATCCAAGTCACTCCCACTTGCATCCCAAAGCATCCTTCCCCTGCAGCAGCACACTCACACCAAGTCAGACCACTCCTGCTACACCAGGGGATGAAGGAGCAAGAAGAAGAACTCCAAATCCACAGGTTGCTCTTGTTTCTGTGGAAAAAAGCCCCATCCCACCCCTTCTAGTGGGCATGGATCACTCAAACAGCACAAATGACCCTGCTCCAGCACTGCAGGTCTGATGCTTGCACCCAGAGTGCTAAGGATCACCTGGGCCAAGTAAGGAGTGGTTGCCTGAAAAAGAACATGAATCTCAACCCTTAGATTAAAGGTCTAATGCTTCTCAGAGGGCAGAGCAGTGGCAGCAAGCCTTCATCTTCGTAAAGCCTTGGCATTCTGCTGCATTCAACAGTCTGCTGCCCTAGGCAACTGTCTACTGTGTTGGCTGCCTGCCTGAAATTTGTACCTGTGTTTGCCTTTGTTCACTTTTCAGAGGTGACAACTGTGCATGAAGCATAAATTTACACATCCAGTTTCCAAAGTCACAGCGAGGCAGTTGGAGAGCTGTCACTGCTTTCCCAACACTGTCCCTGCCATGTTTGCTGGAGGGAAGCTGCAAGACTCCAAGAAAGGGAGGTCATGTCCATGAGATCATTTGCAAAGATTTGGCAGACCGTGAAAAGAGTTGAACCCTTGCTGGAAGACAGCCCTGATAAATGAGAAAGGGAGGGTTACTCGTGCAGATTCCTTGTCCTGCTCTTATTGTTTCTTAAAAACTCGGGATGTCCCCAAACGTGGCACAGACCTTTACTGAGTGCTATAAGGAGTGTTGAAAGAAAACATCACTTCCACATAACTCCAGTGCTCCTCATTTCTGCAACTTGTCTGATTTCTCCTGGTCTGGGGACAACTGGACATACATTCTTCCTGTAATGATCAGGAGCTTCTTTTGAGTTCCTGTTTACTCTTGCAGCTTGACTGGATTCCAATGCTTGCTTTTAATGCCTCGCAATGTCCAGTGCATCCAGAAACAATTCCTGCTCTCTCTGACACAAGACACCTACTCAGCATATGAAGGATATTCACTGAAGTAGAGTCTCCTCTGCTTAAGGAGCCAGTAGAGATGCACTGCCCAGTGTCATGGTTTAACCCCTCCTCCTCCTCACCCCAGCCTGTAGAGCTGAGCACAGCACCATCTGCTCTGGGGTATCCCTTTGGCCAGCTGGGATCAGCTGTGGCCATTCCCAGCTCCTGGTGCTCCCCCAGCCCCTCACCTGCAGGGTGGGTGAGAGGCAGGAAAGGCCTTGGCTCTGTGTTCAGCAATAACCAAAATATCCCGGAGTTATCAGCACTGTTTTCAGCACAGATCCAAAACACAGCCCCATAGCAGCTACTATGACGAAAATTCCCTTTACTCCAGCCAAAACCAGCACACCCAGGAAGGAGGCTTTCCATGTGCTGCTCCAAGGGGAATCCCTGCCCTCTGGTTCTGTGCCATGGACCTGCTGCTGACAGCATCAAGAGATGTATCATAACGTCCTGCTATCCATCTGCTTCTGGCAGACAGGCTTTAACCACAGCTCTTACTAAGACTTCAGGAATCTCATTAAAGTCACATACTTGCCCATTCAGCTGAACCAGTTTTAGAGGGAGTGTAGATTAAAAAAAAAAAAGGAAAAAAAAAAGGGGGCAAAAAAATCACTTGAAGCTAAATTGCAGTCTTCACACAGAAACCTAAATCATATTTTATCTCACCACTCCCTGACTAGTCTGGTTCTGTGCTGCTCCCCTGCTGCCAGCCTGTCCTCTCTCAGCACTGTACCACCACGTTGCTGTACTGGTGTCAGCCCTCCCAGATCTGAATGTGTTTATTTATAGGTACTGCAATTATTACTTAACCAGCAACTGGAGCCACCTCCATAGGTCCAGACACAGCTGGGGTGTTACAGAAAGTGTAATAAAACCTTGAAGTATCCCAGCACATCAGTCATTCATGTCTGCCCTTTTGGCTTGACATTGCCTTGCCCCACTGAATTGTTACAGTGTCTCTGCTGGAAAGGCAGATTATTCCTGCTTGTGTCCTGCTTGTTTCTTTTGGTGCTTACAGACTCAGTTTTATCTCCTGATGTGCTCATGCACTACCTTTTTCTGCATCTCATCACCTGTCACCCCTGCTGACAGATGCAGATTTCCTTTCACCACTACCTTGCCCTCTCATTTTTCCATGACTCCCCTGGCCAATGACATCCAGCCTGACTGTCACCAGGCCATGTAGTGCAGCAAATGCCAAGATATACCTGCCAGTCTCTGCAGACTCAGTGACAGCTGAAGTGCTCCAAGGGGAGCAAGAATGGAGGAAGCTTGCAAATAAAGCACAATTAGACAGCAAGAACGGCCACATACTGAACATTTTCGCCATTTAAAACCAGAATAAGTACAAAGGAGAAAGATTCTATTAATAAAACAATTTCTCATTCGTGAAAGATACAGAAAATATGCGTAGCCTCATGAACACTGTCATTTTCAACACAGTATTTCATGACAGGCAATGAGCTCACTTGGAGCAAGACCATCTCACTTGCTACAAGGAAAAAAGCAAACTCCAAAGATTAATGAGGACATGATCCTTCTTCCTCTCCAGGGGATTCAGTGGTGCTCACACTGACTCTTACAGCAGATTAAATCCTAGTGCTGAGCCAACCTGGTCCACTGAGACCAGCACAAGATGTCCCAAGGAGAAGTGCAAGAGACTCAGCAGAAGCTGCATAGGCTGAAACAAAATTGATTTAGATCTTTTGAAATCGAGCAAGAAGCAACACAGACCCATCCCTGCAGGTATAGAGCTGTCTGGAAACTCTCCACATTTATGATATTCCCATGGACAGATCCAAGCCATCCGGTTCCATTTTACATGAGAACTCTATTTGCATGTTGCAGCCTCAGCTGAGAGCCAGAGTCCTAAACCAGGACATGTCTAGCCCAAATTTTGCACTTCTTGTTCCCACGACTACTGTAATACCAGGGTTTCTGGGGCTGCAGGAATCACCCATAATCACAAACTGAAACCTCCTTAGCATCCTCTATTTATATGGGAAAGTCCTCCAAGAAATTAGACCAGTTCTACTATGTATAATTATAGATCTAACAGATCACTGGATACATATAGTTGAAAGAAGTACCAAGCATTATCCTCTGCTGACCAATCAGCAGCTTATTTAAGATGTCACAGCTTCCTTGCCAGACAAGCACCCCATATCCTTAAATTGCACTCACAATTTCATCTTCAGGAAATGTTCCCAGGCTGAAACACAAGCCCAGGCAGGATTAGGAAGCCCACCCTAAGCTGCCCCCCAACATCAGATTTCCAAGAATTAAATACTCTATCCCATAAAGGCCATGCAGCTAACATCTACCTTTCCCAAATGTTAAATTTACACGAAGGATTAACCATCCTAGAGGGGAGTAAGACATGAGAAAAGCAAAGAGAAGCACATACATCCCTCCTTTGTTTTCCAGAGGCCACCCCTGGGGGCTGGTTTGCTACCTGCTCTAGCTGACCATGGCACAGACCCCTCAGCAGTGACAGGAGGCAGCCCTGGTCCTGCTGGGGAGCTGATGTGCCTGCAGCATTTGTAGGAGAACTCTGGGCTCACATTATGGTGGTTACGAGCACACACATCAGCCCTCCTTGAAGGTTAGGAAGCAGAACACAAAGTTCTCTGACAACACAAGCAAGGAGGCCGAGCAAAGCAATCCAAGTCAAAGCAGCTTCTCTGCAGAGACTTTGGGACAGGCCAGAGGATGGAAACAGTTGGATGACTTTCAGTGTTCTCTTCCTCACTCTGATATTGGAAAGCACAGAGCACCTTCCTCCTCCCTAAAGGGGTGTCCAGCTCCCCCAGTCCCACTGGAGCCATCCCAAACCAAGAAGATTTATGTCTCTGCATATTACAGGCCTGGACCTCATTTCTGCTCTGGGCAGATATTCCTTTTAGCTTGTTCCATATTCTGTAATAATTACATCAACTGCCAAAGGAAATCAAATACTCAAAGTACAGTTAAACTGTTGCTGCAGTGGTTCTCAATTCTCCAGGAGTGAATGACTGGAGGAAATGGAGATGCACTGTTTACTGCAGGTCACAGGGACCAGCATCACACTGGGTCAGATCAAAACTCTCCTGTCAGTTAAATCACTGCCAGCAAAGCTTGACATCTACCTTTCCAAAGGAAACTGTAAACCATTGGAATAAATCCAAATTCATTATAATTCTTCTCCTTCCTAACAGACTCTTCAAAGAGTTTCTTACAAAGTCTAGTCTAATAAAAATAATAATGGCCAGCTTTTCCTCCACTCTAGACTTGCAAAGCAAGCACATACATCCATCCCTCAGACCCCACAACCCTGAGAACCACTATTTTTCCCTTACCTTGAGGAAAGGGAAAGAGAGGTGCAGGAGGGGGTGAGTGACAGGTTGAAAACAGTAAATCTGTGGTGCAGATTTACCTCCCTTCAGTAAAGCATTAAACCAAGTGCCTGAAAGGAAGTATATCCCTACTCATTTTTGCTGAATTGGGATCAATATTAAAATCTGCTTGCTTTTTCCATTCTTTCAACCATCAAATACTTCTGCCATCAATTAAATGTTGTTCCTGCTCAAATACTGCAGATTCAAATACAGAACATTTTGGGAATAATGCCCAAGTGTGTAATTGTATCATCTTCATAGTTTTCACAGCTTCCAAACCAAAGACAAAAAAACATTTTTTAAGCATGCTTACTGTGTTTTATATTAAAGATAAACTATACCAAAAGTTGAAGCACTATAAATAAATCCCTGTCTCCATCAGGAGATTACCCCAATTTAACCAATTTCAGAACTTATCTTCTATACTGTCACACTTCAGTGAAGGAATTTCCTGTTAATTCTGGGTGCAACAGATTTAAGCTAAACCTATTCAGACTGCCTGGGGAATAGACTGCATATACATTTGTACCAAAAAGGAGTTCATTTTATATCTCAACTTCATTCTAGCACCAATCACTTATGTGCAGTTTGAAGTGCAGAAAATAAAGGTATCCTGTTAGAGATTTGTTTGTAAGCTCACTGCCAGAGTCCGAGGGCACAACTGCACAGGGAGTGACCATCAGCCTCCAGGACAGGAACTGCACAAAGCTCTGATGCTGCCAAAGCCCTGTGTTATCAGGGCAGGGCCTGAAGTGCAAGAACACGATAGCAAAAAAAGGAAAAAAAATATCTATGTGTTTAAAAAAATGGATATCAAAGCATTAGTTTGAAAGATGGCTCTCTGTAACATTACCTGATTTCTAACAGATGAGGTTTCCAGTATTTGTGCTAGCATTTGCTGTTTTGTAAACCCTTCCCAAAAAAGGAAAAAAGAACGACTGGAAAAGTAACTGAAGCTGCTAGAGCACTTTACTCAAATTTGTTCATTTTCATTGACTTTGCCTCAGTTTTCAAAGGATATTATATAGATATTTTAACTGCCAAAGCTATCCAAAAGCCTTCCAAAAGAAGCCGCGCTTTTTTCCTGCTCCTCTCCCCAACATGAACTCTACTGTGACATTTTGATACAGACACTAGAACAGCATCCATCTCCTCCTCCCACAGCCCTGCCTGCCCAGCAGGGCTAACAAAAATCATAACTGGCTTTACATCAACACAGCCAGTGCAAGTTGTCAGCAGACTGACCCGTGGTGAGGCTTTCTGAGCACATCCTGCACTCCACCAGTGGCAAATTCATCCTCCAAAGAGCTCAGCCCACACCTAGGCTTCAAAGCAAGGATTTCAGAGGTGCCTGTGCAAAACTGTGTTTCTCCTTTCCTGCTTTGGACATGAAAAATGTTGTAACCACCAGAAACATAACTACAAGGGGTTAAATTATCTGGGAAAAACAGGTGCTTATCAAACACCTAATCTACTCAGAAAGCAGTGTACAATTGCTCATCCTGCAGGAGAGGGAAGCATAGGGGGGTTAGAGGCTGGCTTGCAGGTGTGCACCTCAGAAAGCTGCTGTGTGAGGATATGAGCACCATCCTTGCAGCAGGCAAGGTGCAGGATGAAAGAGGGAATTGCCTGAGTCTCTACACTGCAGGGGAAACAAGAAATCCTATTAAGGATTTATGCTGTTCCAGCAAAACAACTTCCTCACTTGAAGCAGAAGCCAGCTTTTCACTGTCTTGACTCCACTTGTGCTGACAGCACACAGTTCTTCAGTCAAGCCAGTGCCAGCTTTGCATGGAGAGGTTCAGCATCAGGAAATGGGCCAGCAAGGCTCCTACTCCTGCTCTGGTCACAGTCTCATCTGCCCCTGAGATGCACTTCCAAGACTTTGAGTGAACAGCCCTCCTGTTTCTGAACACTTGTAGAGAGAAAGAAGTTATTTACTACATGAATGAGTTTGAAAATACAGTGATGAGCACATTCAAAAAAGTGTTCTAGAGAAGGCATGCATGGGAGATGTCTGAGAAGACATTTGTGCCTGGTGTGTAATAATGTGTTTTCATTTACACAGCGTCTCCTCCACAAACAAGGGAATGTAACAAAATGTAACTAAAACCACATATCCTTACAAATAAAGGGACACAGAGAGAGTGAGTTTTGTACAAAGGTTAAACAAAAAAATCTGTTTAATGACACTTTGGGGATTACAGGAACTGGAGTAGAACAAACACCCAGAAGAAACTTTGAGGGGTTGCTTCAGGAAAAGCACGTGTGCCACCACATCTGCATATTCAATATGTCTTGCTGGGACAGCTTGGGGAAAATAGGAGGCTGGAAATTTTCAGTGAGGGAATTAGATGGAAGAATGTGAACCATTCTAAACAAAACAGAGTGGAGTTGCCAGCTGACTTGCTAAAATGCCAGTGCTCTCTAGGATCCCTTGAAACAGAGCTGAGGACTGGCCTTGCTGCCCAGGGAGTGGGTGGGGAGCCAGGAGATCTGGGCTGGATTCCTGGCCCTGCAACAAAGCCAGCATGTAAGCCTGGGAAGTCATTCAGCTCTCAGTTTCCAAAACCTGATCTCATGCCCACACTTCTGGGCACCTGGCGTGAGGCAGTGTGAGCCCAAACATCCTGGATTCCAAAGCAAGTGAAACCACAGGTGCTCCCTTCCCTCCCATGAGGAACACAAAGTCTGGGACTCAGTCTCATCACAGATGGAGCAGGGCTAAAACCTGCAAAGGAACCTGAAATGCTACAGAGCTCCAGGTATTACATGATTAGACACCTTTTGCCACAGGAGAGGAGCTATGGATATGCCAAGGACTATTATTGAGTTACCTGTTGCTTCCCACTATTGCCTTTCTATATTTTTCACAGATTTCAATCCATCTGAAGACTCTTGTTCATGTTTCCTGCTTCAGGGCATCAAGGAACAATTCTCACAAAAGGATTCAGTGTTCCAAAAGGAACCTAAAGAATACAGATCACGATTGCTGGCAAAAAGTGTGGAACAACAACACTGACAAAACCAGGAAAATACTAGATCTCAAGGGTGAAATCGTGGAAAGAAAGAGGCTTTTCCACATAATTTAGTCAGCATGTATGATGGGGGAAAAAAAACAGAAGTAAAGGCCATACTTCTAGCTTATACTTTTCTGTGTGCACACATTTAAAAAAGAATTGGGAAGCATCAGAACTAGAGAAAGTTGTATTCTCATTGTACATGAGGTGTTTGGTCACACAGATTAATTTACATTATACTGTAGGCAAAGGCTTATTATGGGGTTTTTTTAAATGAAAAGTGTAGACACAAGTTGAAAGAACAAGTGTAACACACAGATCTTGTTCTTCCATTTATATTTCCACCTCTATCATGGTGAACTTTATATTTTCTTCCTGCCCTGTTTGTGTCTGCCCTTAATTTTACCCCTGCATTTCCAGATAGATAACATGTGTTGGTGAATTAGCTGCCTTAATAGGGTTTTAGAGTTTTCACATGAACCCAAGGAAAAAAGCAAGAGCAAAAGAAGTTTGTGAAAGGGATGTCCCTTTGCAACCATTTTTCTGTGCATCCATTATTGTTGCACCAGATAACTTTCAGAAAATCAGGGGAATTTAGCACAAACAGTTTATGCACGGTTACTTCTAGGAATAAAATGTTACAGTAACCTTCCTTTGGCCAGAAGCAATCAAAATCCTCCATTAACATTGCATTTTGTGTCATTAGCCTGCCTTCCTTATAAAATTGTATTTCCTAACTCTCACCTTTGTGCCAAGCTCTAATTGTGATTCTCATTTTCACAGCATGTTTCCAAAACAGTATTGCCCTATTTTTCAGTTTTCCTCCAAGAACTTACTTCAGAGCTGGTGCTCATAAGGCAGGTGACATAACTTGGTCCAATTCAAGTGAATTGCCAATTTTAGAATGCCATTTACTACCTGAAAATGTGCTGGTGGCCACAGTCCAGAGAGGGAGGAGTCCATAGTTAAAGCTGCAGTAACCCACAGGTACAAAAATCTTGTGTTTTAAGAGCCACACAGCTACATCAGTGCCCTCCCCAAGCTGAGCCTTCCCTCTTGTGAAGTTACCTTTCACCATGGCAAGAATATATGAATTACTTGTCCCTAGACCTTACTCTGGGGTCTTTTCTTCCTTGCAGCTTCTGACAAAGAGCACAGGGAGAAGTTTCCCTGGCAGCCAAACCCCCCTTAGCCACAAGCTGGCCAGGAATGCTCCATGTGCCCTGGCTGCAGGGAAGCCTTTGGCAGAGAGGAGGCTGCACCCACCTGCCCCAGCCTCAGCCAAAGGCCAGAGCATCTCCCCCACCCCAGGGGGAATGTGGGCTGTCAGTGGAGCTACAACACAGAGCATCCAGCCACCTCTGCTGGGCTTTGGACCAAACAGCTGTCACAAAGGAGGATTGCACAGCCCTGCTGCTGGAACAGGTACCACACAGCATGTCACACACACATGTTTCTGCTGTGACTGCAGGGGCTGTCCCTTTCAGATCAAGTTGTAGAGGTCTCAGAGTTCAATCCCCAGGAACGGCTTATGAAAGCAATTACCACCTGAAAGGTCTCTTTGTTTTTGTGCCACTGCTTTTAATAATAACGATTGCATCAGGTATTTGCTGCCATCTCAATCTTTGGTACTGCTAACGAAGAAATGACAGAGCCCAGCACTTCAAATAGCACCCAATGCAGTGAACAGGCTGGAGGTTTGACATGCTGCCCTCCCAAAGCTCATCCCTTTGACGATTTCACCCATTGAGTAGCAAGCTCCACAGCAGCCCTGCAGTGACATGCATGGCTGAACTGGGGAACTGCCTGCGGGCAGGGGCCAGGTCTGCTCTGAGCACCAGACAGCCCTGTCCCACAGGAGCACACAGACAGACAGACGGGCATGAGGGGCACATGGCATTCGAGGGAGTTGTCTGAACAATCACAAATTGCTTTGATTCTTCAAGCAATCCTTTCTTTTACACTCGGTTCAGTCTGTTACAGCAGCAACATTTGCTGGCCAATTTCACAGCAAAACTGGGAATATAATCCAGGCCTCCCACACTTCAAAGCCTCTGACCATTCCCCCTCATATCAGCAGTTGTGTTCTTGTCAGCTACTGACTGACAAGTAAAAACAAGACCTGAAGAAAATACCCAAATGCCAAAGGCTCAAATCTGTAGCTGGAGTCTGCACTGAGACATTAGCTCTGGATGCCTCAGCATCCAACCACATATCCACAGCACATTGTATTTGGAATAAACCCCCCAGTTCCAGGAAATACATGGCAGATGAGAATTACTTTGTGCAGGGCAAACCACGTAATCCTGAAATAAAGCCTCATGTAGCACCTATTAGAGACATGAAGCCTGCAAAGCACAAAAATCACTTTTTTTTTACTGGACAGCTTAATAATGACCTAGTCTTCACAACAAAGCTCAATAGGCAAAAGGATCCCAGTATTACAATTTCCAAATAACCCTCTGATAAGTTACATTTTCTTTCTATTCTCTGATCAAAAAATGAAAGATCCCAAGCAGAATGAATTCCAAAGGGAATGCACTCACTGAACACCCTATGCTGTTTTATATACGTGTGTATGCATGCAAATGCAGAATCACAGAATCATTGAAGAGTTTGGTTTGGAAGGGACCTTGAAAGGCCACCTAGTCCAACCCCCTGCAATAATCAGGGACATCTTCAACTAGATCAGGTTGCTCAGAGTCCTGTCCAACCTGGCCTTTAATGTTTCCAGGAATGCAGCAGCCACCACCTCTCTGGGCACCCTGTGTCAGTGTTTCACCACCCTCAGTGTAAAAAACTTCTATCCAGTCTAAACTGACTTTCCTTTAGTTTAAAACCATTAACTATTGTCCTATTGCAACAGTCCCAAAAAGACCCTTATGGGTTAATTCATACACAAAAAAAAACATTCACCAAATTGAATTTGAAGAAGCTCCACTAAAACAACTTTAAACCCAGTTTAAGACCTTGGGTTGTATCAAACTTAGGTGACTTTTGTGGCCATGCTTCAAATCTGATGAAAAAGGCCTGAAAGCCAACTTGTGAAGGACAACTGAAGCCCTGTGGAGTGTGGCTGCATCTAAGTTTACATGGATCAAAAGAGAGAGAAGCTGGACATGGGCTTTATTGTCCAAGGGGTTTTGTGCCACTTCTGTCCTGCAGTCCAAATGGCCACTGCCCACAGGCAACAAAAAAAAAAGCCAAAGGCTAAAAAGATTCCTGTGGGTGAATTCACAAATTTTTCATTTCACAGCTGAAGCTATGAAAATGCAGAAAGCACACGGAGTACGGCGGCAGAAGAAAAGGAAGGATAAGGAAGGACTCTGTTATCTCTTAAATGACTAATTTGAGCCAAAAGTTACCCTGCAAACTGACAGGCAAAAGTAACAAACAAGGTCAGGCTCAGATGGGAGCTGGAGGGAGACCTGGTGGATGTTATAGCCAACCATGCAGTAAAAGATGCAGGACAGACACCAGTGCAGCTTTATCAGCAGGAGCTGCTCCCAATCACAGAAGCCACGAGTGAGTTATGTGGATCCTCCTGAACCCCTGCCAAGCAAAACTGTACGGCCTCCACTGAACACCGGTGTAACTGGAGGGAAAAAAATGAAGCATTTCTCTGGCAAGTGCTTTCTGACAGAGAGCGTGGTTGTCAGGAGCTGCTCGAGGGGCTGGAATGCTGGAGATAGTTCCAGGGGGATGGAGCAGCCATCAGAGTGCAAAAGAGACAGGCAGGGATTTTGAATAAAACTGCAGTGTATCACACAGTGATTACCACCTCCTATTTATACCACATGAGAGCATGAAAAACATGGCACATGTTCCTTCACTCCTGGAAACACAAAGTCAACCCAACAACTATGTGACAAATTGGCCCTTTTAATGCACTTTATACTTTGTCTTTCCAAACCTCTACTTCCAAACATCTGTCACTTAGACTGAGAAATAAAAATCTGCTAGAATAGTGATTTCTGTGCCCTCCTCTCCCCCAGATGAACACTACAGTAGATTAGGATTATCAATCCAAATTCCAGGCTGTTCCACTCAACATGTAAACCTTAACTGTTCACAAGGAAGACTGATGGTCTAAGTATATAACACATGAGAAAGAGAACTTCAGAGTCTGCAGAAAATGCATCATCTAACTTCTGCTGGCCACACACAAGCAGCATTACAGACACAACATGCCAAGACATAAAGAAAAAAGTATTTCAGGTAAGCTTTTCTGCCTTGAAGAGCACACCTTTTCCTACTCCCCTTCAAATGTGGTTTGAAAGGCTTAAGGAGAGGAAATACCACATTATTTCCATGGTGAGATTCTGTTGAGTTTGGGATAATACAGTGAAAGCCTTCATTAGCACTCTTTGGGAGTGACTTGTAGGAACTGCTTGTAGCTCTGCCAGTTATGAGTAACACAACAACTGCTAAGATACAGCAACACTTCTGTGCCACATTTCCTTCTCACACTGCCTGATGTCTGCTGGACTGAGCCTTCTTGTGAGTGATCCTGCTGCCTCCAGACAAGGAATCCCTGCCACGACAGGCCTGTGAGGTGCCACACCTTTCACCTGCTCCTCACTCCATGGAAATTCTCCATTTCAGCTGTGATGTTCTACAACTGATCTGCACAGAAAAAAACCTATCACCCCTAATCTCTTGCTTATTAACCCGATGGTTAACGAACCTCCCAACAGCACAAACTGCAAAAATAAAGCTGCAAAGGTAATCCATTCTGGGTGACACCCCAGTACAGTTCCTGTGTGTGGCTGAAGCCAGGTCTGTGCATTGCTGGATCTCCCAGGAGCACACATTGCACGGGGATCAGGCCAAGGCATGTGATCAGGCTGCTGCTGAACGAGCCAGAGCGCAGGATGCGGGGCCAGCGCCAATCCTGCCCTGGCCACGAGCCAGGCACAGGGGTGCAGACGAGACCTGATCTGGCTGGAGCTGAGCACACTGACACCTGAGCCGGCATAAAGTCTGCTAGTCAAAAGTTAACCTGTCAAAAACTTCTTGAATTAACTTGAGCAGGCAGGGTGAATGAATACCAGGTCAGCGCTTCACATCATGTGGCCACCCCGTTTTGGAGCCAATAATAGGAGCTGCACTGCTGGCTTTTGTGTGCTGCCAAACCACAGCCTCATGTTGATAGTGATGTTTATGTGCCTGGGGAACTCGGTGCAGGATCAGGGCCTCAGAGTCCTTCACCTCGCCTTGCCTCCAACTTAAAGCAAAAAGGCAAGAAAAAAGCAGAGTGAAGCAGAGTTTAATCTCTAAGTAGTCAACAGAATCTACTAATATGGAATCTGTACGTGAAGGCGGAGCCATGACTGCTTCTGTAGCAGATAAATTTAAATGATGATTAAAAGAGAGCCTATTCCTTCAGGTTAGTGAGGGCATCAGTACAGCAAACACATCAGTAACTAGGCTGATTTGTGCAGTATTTTAGCAATCCAGACAGCATTAAAAACACAGCCTGTCATGTCAAGCAAATGCAAGCTTTATCTTTTCTTTACAAAGAAAAGGCACTCCTGCTCTTCTGAAACTGTTCTGAAAAGCCTTACCTGATCTCTGGTAGAACTTAAGCCATTTTGAACACTGCTGCAATACTGCCCGGTGTTGAGATGTACACGGTTACCATTACGTGAGGCTACAGACACACAAGAAACGTGGTTTTCAAACGTTCTTCCTTGAAATTGCTGGAAGTCACTGGAAATTGCTTGGTTTATGTGAGCACTTCAGCAATTTTCAGAGCTAGTTCAAGGAGGCCATTAGCTGAAAGCCATTTTCAGATTTTCCGCTTCCCATTACAGAGGCCCTGAAATGGTCCATGCAGGGATGTACAGCAACCTTGACTGCTACCCAGATCTCAGAGCAGTTTACAGCCCTGTCCTATCGCTCCTGCAGGCAGGGAGGACACAGGGATCCCAAACTCTGCTCCTCAAGGCTGCCACACTGCCTCATGGCCATACCCCAGGGCGCAGCAGCCAGCGCTCCAGCAGGCAGGGGTGAGGCAGCCATCCACTTTCCCTGTGCCATCTTCCACAGCTGCACGAATCCTGTCCCTCCTCATGGGGCCCAGGCTCCCACGGAGCTCAGGAGTCACCAGCACAGCATGGCCTCGGCAAACCTTGATGCAGAGGTGGCCCAGTGGCAGATACCGGAGTGAAGCGACGAGGCTGGAGCACGGCACAGTCCTGAGCTGGAGTCTCCAGCTATGCCAGGGCAGATTTAAGTTGGACATTAGGACGAATTTCTTCACAGCAAAGGGTGATTAAACTTTGGAAGGGACTGCCCAGGGAGGTGGTGGAGTCACCATCCCTGGAGGTGTTTAAGGAAAGACTGGATGCGGCAGTGAGTGCTGTGGTCTGGGTGACACAGTGATGTCTGGCCATAGGTTGGGCTTGATGATCTCAGAGGTCTTTTTCACCCTCATTGAGCCTGTGATTCAGTGAAGCAGCGCTGCTCTCTGCAGCCCCGCCACCCCTGTCCTGGTGGGGACCTGTCATCCGTGGGTGACAACACAGCACCCACCACAGCTTCTCTTCACTGACAGAGCAGGAAGCGGGGTGAGAACAGGGATTATTAATGCAGTAGGGAAAGTACTGCAGCAGGCCGGGCCCGGGTGAGCGCTGAGGTCCCTCGGGGCGGGTCCAGGTGAGCGCTCGGTTCTCTCGGGCTGGGCCCAGGAGAACCCTGAGGTCCCTCAGGCCGGGCCCGGAGCCGCGATGGCGCCCCCGGCGGCGGCGCAGGGCAGCGCAGCGCTGTGCGGCAGCGGCGGGGGCGCCCCGCGCTGTTTCCAGGGCGACGGCTCGCCGTGTTCCGGACCGTACCATTGCGCAAGCGGCGCGGGTGGGAGCGGGCGGGCGAAACAGGCCCGGCCCGGCGCCGCCTCCTCCCCGGCTGCCTCTTCCCCCCGCGCCTGGCCGCGCCTCCCC
>VWYE01026730.1:106043-139972 GCA_013398995.1 Alaudala cheleensis
GGCCGGGCCCGGCGGCGAGGGGCAGCAGCGCGGCGCCGGCGGGGGCGGCCGGGCGCGGGCGGGCGTGCGATGGAAACGCACATCTCGTGCCTGTTCCCCGAGCTGCTCGCCATGATCTTCGGGTACCTGGAGGTGCGCGACAAGGGCCGCGCGGCGCAGGTGTGCACGGCCTGGCGGGACGCCGCCTACCACCGCTCGGTGTGGCGGGGCGTGGAGGCCAAGCTGCACCTGCGCCGCGCCAACCCCTCGCTCTTCCCCAGCCTGGCGGCGCGGGGCATCCGGCGGGTGCAGATCCTGTCGCTGCGGCGCAGCCTGAGCTACGTGGTCCAGGGCATGGCGGACATCGAGAGCCTCAACCTCAGCGGCTGCTACAACCTCACCGACAACGGGCTGAGCCACGCCTTCGTGGCGGAGATCAGCTCCCTGCGCTCGCTCAACCTGAGCCTCTGCAAGCAGATCACGGACAGCAGCCTGGGCCGCATCGCCCAGTACCTTAAGGGCCTGGAGGTGCTCGAGCTCGGAGGCTGCAGCAACATCACCAACACCGGTCTCCTGCTCATCGCCTGGGGCCTGCAGCGCCTCAAGAGCCTCAACCTGCGCTCCTGCCGGCACCTCTCCGACGTGGGCATCGGGCACCTGGCGGGCATGACCCGCAGCGCGGCCGAGGGCTGCCTGGGCCTGGAGCAGCTCACGCTGCAGGACTGCCAGAAGCTCAGCGACCTCTCGCTCAAGCACCTGGCCCGCGGGTTGGGCCGCCTCCGCCAGCTCAACCTCAGCTTCTGCGGTGGCATCTCGGACGCGGGGCTGCTGCACCTGTCGCACATGAGCAGCCTGCGCAGCCTCAACCTGCGCTCCTGCGACAACATCAGCGACACGGGCATCATGCACCTGGCCATGGGCAGCCTGCGCCTGTCCGGCCTCGACGTCTCCTTCTGCGACAAGGTGGGGGACCAGAGCCTGGCCTACATCGCGCAGGGCCTCGACGGGCTGCGCTCGCTGTCCCTCTGCTCCTGCCACATCAGCGACGAGGGCATCAACCGCATGGTGCGGCAGATGCACGGGCTGCGCACCCTCAACATCGGCCAGTGCGTCCGCATCACCGACAAGGGCCTGGAGCTCATCGCAGAGCACCTCAGCCAGCTCACGGGCATCGACCTCTACGGCTGCACCCGCATCACCAAGCGGGGCCTGGAGCGCAT
This sequence comes from Alaudala cheleensis, assembly GCA_013398995.1. Lineage (NCBI taxonomy): Eukaryota > Metazoa > Chordata > Aves > Passeriformes > Alaudidae > Alaudala > Alaudala cheleensis. The sequence goes on from VWYE01026730.1 coordinate 107,243, forward strand.
CACCCAGCTGCCCTGCCTCAAGGTGCTCAACCTGGGACTTTGGGAAATGACTGAGAGTGAGAAGGTCAGGTGAGAGGAGGAGGAGGGTGGCCCGAGACCTCCATCTCCTCTGGAGGGACTCACTGACTGACTGACTGACTGCTGCAAAGGAGGAGAGAAAGAGAGAGGGGCATGCACAGAGACATGCTACCCACGCACTCTGGCACCGCAGGGAGGAACACAGAGGAAGAGGGTATGTCCTCAACCCTTCTGTGCTGCCTACCTGTCCTTGCTGTGGAGGAGGAGGAAGGGGGAGCAGGAGGACAGAGAGAAAGCACCTGTCCGTTTTCCAGGTCACGCCTCAAGCTCCGTGCCAGGGAGACAGAGCTCTCCCTTCCCACAGCATCCTTCCCTGCGGAAGAGGTAGAAGCCCACACTCTTATGCACTGGGGCTAGAGACACCCCTCTTTATCCCCACTCCCACATTCCATCCCCTCAAGCACTAAGGATGGATAAAGAAAGACCCTTGTTCTGCCATGTATTCAGAATAGATTATTTTTGGTTTCTATAAAGGAGAGTGGGAATGGAGATGGGAACAAAAAATAGTAACAGCAGAAAAGGCTTCCTTAGCTACACTTGTGTACCCAGCCACCCAGTCATCCTGAGCTGGGCACAGACACAGCTTTTGATAAAACAACCATTCCACCTCTGTGCTTGCCCCTCCCCTGTCAACACATTTGTGACAGAAATACTGCTCCCTAGGTACATTGATTTTTTTTTCCCCTTTTAAATCTCTCTTCAGTCTCCAGTTTCATGTTATTCTCTGCTGTGGGTGGATACAACCTCCCACTATTCCAGTTCTCCACTGCACTGAGACTAGCTATAGCTACAGCCTCCCCTTTTGTCAGTATGTTTCTGTGTCATCCTGCACTATGGGTAATGGAAAAGTCCAGGCACTCCATGCTCTCTCCCCATCTCTCCACTGCAGATGAATACACCATTTCCTCCTGCTCCTGTCTCTGTGGGGACTGGACACAGACCCCACTCTCTTAAGCCTTCCTGTGCACTGGGGGACACTGAGAGTTACTGAGACTTGTCTTCCCTTTCTTCGTTCTCTCTTTTTCTCCCCTCCTCCTCCTTGGCAACAGGGATAGACATATCCAGCCACATATCCATTCCTCTCTGGGTCAGGGATGAGCAGGTAGAAGGGAGTTCTGGCTCCTCTCTACCTGGGGGACATGAGGAAGAATCTCCAGCTTAATTTCTGCTTCATTTGAGATACTGTGACCTGTTTTTATTTTGAAATGCATAAAAAAAAATTACTGCTACAAAAACAGCCTCTTACTTTCCCATCTATCCCTTGCTTACATCCTGTAATTGATCCCAGTTTTCCTCACTCATTCTCCCCTTTACAGTATTCATTTTCTTACATGGTTTTATTTTTAAAGACATATGAAGTTGCTGTTCTTGTGGATTTTTAAGTACATTTTTTTTCTGCTGAATATATTCTATATATATAAATATATATATGATGTCTGGCTACCTCGTTTTAATTTGTTACTTTTTTTTTTCCCTCCTCAAAAGCCCTGGAATTCTTACAGGAAAGAGATTTTGAGACTGAAACATTTTTGTGCCTAGACTGGAATAATGCCCCTTGGGTTTGTTCTTATTTTTGCCCCTACTCCACCCCTATTTTTTAATTTTTTTTTTTAATTTTTGTTTTTAGGCTTATCCTACTGTGTCCCACCTTCACATTCTGGTTGTGCCTCTCCCTCCCTCTTCACTGGGAACTGGGGACCCAAACTGTGCTTCTGCATTTTTTACTCTTCTAGCACAAATATGTAACGTGAGAATCCAAGCTGAGGATTGGGCTACTGTTAACAGAAATGTGTAAAATGCAAGTTTGTTTTAAAAAAAATAATTATATATATGGATATATGCAAATGCTTCCCCTCCCCTCCTCAGCCACCTACAAAAGGTCACTATGCCAGGCTTCCTGTTTGTAGGTGGAGAGGAGCAGAGCCCACAGGCCCCAGGGCTGCCATGTGAAGGGGAGGAGACTGAAGTTCATCTGTCTTATCTCTGTTCTGTCAATAAAATGGAGCTGGGTCTTTAGATTATTTTTTAATTATTATTTTAAAGAGGAAGAGTAAGTTTGGGTTTTGTTTTGAGTTTTTTTTGTTTTTAAATATCTTGGCTTTTTTTTTGCTTATCTGTGCAAAATCTCAAATCCTCCACAGTAACAGGCCAGACCACGGAGTTAACGCAAACCCAGAGACCCCTATGGATTAATTGTACTGTTTGTGAATTTGTATAAAAAATAACAAAGATCCTCTTAAAACATTTTATATTCTTACAGTAAAAGGTTAAACATATTTATATAATAAAAGAGGAAATATGAAGTATGTTTTTGAAAAAAAAAAAAAGCCGTATCTGTGTTGTCTGTGCTTATTGAAGAGGTGTGTGTGTTGGGTTTGGGGAGATCAGCCTTGTGGCTGGAGGTGGGATTTGGGGCTGGCTCTGCTGAGCCATGGAGGAGAAGGGAGCCTGGTGCCTCCCTGCAGGGTGACAGCAGCGTGAGGAGTTTGTGGGGACGGGGTTTAGCAGGACCGGCCCTGGCCGCGAGGGTGCCGGCAGCATCCCTGGGGACTAACCCCGTTCAGCTGCCCAGGGATGGGAAGTGCCAGCTGAGCCCGAGGTCACACAGACCTGAGATGCTGAAACTTGTGAATCGACTGCTTGGTGATAGAGGACAGCGTTTGTGGGGGGGGGGGAAGAAAGCCCGTGGTTCTTAATTCTTTTAAACTCCAGATAAATTGCATGGTGGAGGATATTTTAGCGATTTAAACTGTGGCCCTCCCCGGATGGAAGACCCATCAAATAAAAACATTTCCCAGCAGTGACAACCACCAAAAACTCATGCCCTTGCAGACCTGGGAAATCTGAAACGTCTTGGTTGATTTCCACTGCCCAGTCGAAGATTAAAGAGAAAGTAAAAAGTGGGACCGTACTTAAAAAAAAAAAGTTTGAATAATCTTAGGTGTCCTTTGTCCTCCACCATAATCTTTCTCCTCAACGCTATGACTTTTAACCCGATGCGGTCCCTTTCTAGCCTGCCCGGCGTGGGGTGCTCCATTGTTGCTGGAGATGGAGCTTAAGCGGTGTTTATAGGGCAGGCACAAAGCCCGTCTCCCCCGGGCCGGCGGCGGGGCTCGCCTGCCCGCTGCCCCCTTCCTGCCTCCAAGCAGGGGGAATGCGAAATGGTGGAAGAAGGCAGAGCCATTGTTCAGGAAAGTTAAAAGAGGAGCTGTCCTTGCTTGCTTGCTCAGTCATGCATACTCAATCTGGCCGGGCCCGGGTCCCTATGGAAAGGAGGAGGGCGATTCTTCCCCTCTTTTTAACATTCCTCTCCAGGCCTGGCTGTATTTAAGCTGCTTTCCTCCGCGCCGAGGAGGAGGGAGGGGGATGGTCTGAAGTTCCTGTACATTTGCATTTTAAGCACTTCCAGCGCTGAGCAGGCGACTTTGTTCCCCGCTCCGGCAGCCGTGGCTGGCTGCTGCTCCAGGTGAGATGCCCTTCCAGAGGAGGTGCCCTCACCTGCCTGCCCTGCCCTGCCCAGGTATTCTGGCCCAGGCTGGACCGGGCACACTCTTGTTGCCACCTCACCTCTTTTATGCCAGTGCTGCATTTCAAAGGGGAAAGTAGCGCCCGACTCCAGCCCTCTTAAAAACACCATCTCCTCTGCATCCCAAGGACCTGGACTACCTCAGGGTCAGGACTTTGGGGCCTGTGTTGTTCTATTCCCTCCTTTCCAAGACTTCCAAGCTTTCTGCTGAAAGTCCATTCACAAAAGCTGCCCTGTTCACTTAAAGGAAAGCCACCACAATTGGGTCTAATTGAGCCTGACACTATATCCATCTTCTCTACTTGGAGGCAAGTGCTGGGGTCTCTTTCCTGCATCAAAAGTACAGTAATTTCTTGATGGAAAAAGAGCATGTATTATAATATATATATATAAAAGAGTGTTACAAACAACAGGAATTCCAGATCAGGTTCCCATAACAGCTGAAAATGTAATTGCTCCTGGGGTCAAGCAGCAGTCCCAGCCAAAGATGGGAATGATAAACCTCTCGTCAAGTAGGTTTGTTTTTGCTGGGCTTGGGTGAAAATGGCATCTCCTTTTTAAGCCCCGCGTTCACAGTGGGACACCCATGTTTCAATATAATGTGTGTGCTCATAAGATCCATAATCAGAACTAGGACAGGATTTTTTCCCCTAAAAAAATCCCCTGAATTTCTTCTCTCAACTTATGAAAAAACAAACCAAACCAAAAGCATTGCCCACATGGCCCAACATCCTCTTTTAAGGGGAACACAAGCCAGAGGAAGTTGCCAAAACCAAAGCCTCCCCAAAGCCCAGTTCTCAGACACCCTGGACTGTTCCCGTAGATGGAGCAAGTGCTCCTCATACCTTCCTCTCATGCTCCATTGTGGCAGCACCTCCTCAGACACAGACCAACAACCATAGACCAATTACCACATAACTTCTCAGCATAACCAACCACTCTTGCATTTTTGAACATGACTCAGCTGGCAACTGGGGTTGAAAACCATAAAAAACACTCCACTACTTGGAAATGAGCTGGAAGTCTGCTGTGTGTGTCAGTGAGCCCACAGTGGCCCAGCAGTGGCTTTGGTGCCAGCCCTCACCGCTGTGCCCAGCACAAGAGGTGGGGCAGCAGGGCCCCTGCACAAGGCAGGGCACGGAGGGTGACCCAGGGACCTCCTTTATGGACCACAGCTCTGAGGAGCAGAGGGGCCACACTGCAAAGGTGGTGGCAGAAAGCAGAACAGAGCAGGAATGATGTAGAGGAGGGATGAAGCCACTGAGCAGCAGAGGAGGCAGCCAGGGACCGAGGGCAGCAGCTGGGGATGGCAGCTCACAAGCTGCACTGGAGTCCTGCGTGTGCGCGGGGTCCCTGCCCTGCTGCAGCAGCTGCTCCCCTCACCAGAGCCACGGCCGCCTCCTCTCCCTGGGAGATGGGAGGAAAAGCAGCCTCCACCTGGGTCCTACTGCCCTTGCACTAGCACATGGGAGGTCCCTGCATGACAGATTTATACATTTTATACCTTCCCGCTGCACACTGCGGGTTTGGCTGAATCAGTTTGTCATGGTGGCTCTGGGGTCCTTTGTCTGGGGCTAATAAATCACGGGGTCACGGGGCAGCTGTCAGCCAAACCACCTGGGGCCTGTGCTGTGGCCAGAGGTGATCTCCCTGCTAGGCAGCAAAGGGCTCACCACTGAACCTGCCCTCTGGGGGTCAGGGAAGGGTTAAAAGGAGACCTGGGTGGCCAAGATCCTCACTGATTTTGGAAGCAAAGCTAAAAGTTAGCACAGGCTCTCATTAACAGCTCAAGGGGAGATGTCCCTGGCTCTGGCAGTCTGTGGGATGCTCCAAGCAAAGTGAACCCTTTTTCTGTTTTCTCTCTCTCCCTCCTCTACCTTAAATGCCACTCTTTCAGCCAGCAGCTCTTTAGCAGTGCCTTCTGTGGAGGAAAAAGATAAATGGATAAATGACTGGGTGGTGCAGGCTGGACCCCTCAGGACACGAGCGAGGCCCCAGGCCAGAGCTGCTGGCTGGGCTGCACTGACACTCCCCACTGTGGCCAGGCCATCCTGCTTAATTCCCCAGCCCCAAGCTGCACGAAAGAAAGAGCTGGAGAGGGTTCATCAGGCTCCTGTGCCAGAACTTAAGCGTCCAGCCACATTTGGCAGGGATGCTAGTGCTTCTCCCCCTTCTTTAATTAAATTTACCATATGCACTAGCTCAGTGACAGCCCAACACATGATGGAGATTTTGAAAGATCTGAATCTCATCTGTCCATGCAAGATGAATGGAAACTGGATTTTCCAAAAAAAAAAAAAAAAAAAAAAAAAAAAAATTAAAAAAAATCCTCAAATCTGTGGTGTTTCTTAGAAAAGGTGTCAAAATTTTAATTCCAGTGCCTGGACATATGCCCTGAGCAAGTGTTTCCACATGAGCGAGTTACTGAGACATAAACCAAACCCATATTCTGCTACAGAAACTAACTCAGATCTAGAAATGGGAACCTCCTCCTAGTTATTTTCCTTCCTCTGAGTCTTGTTTCTCCGGGCACAGTCTAGTGATTTCATGATGAAGCAATTTCCCCTCCCAGCTTTGGGAAAAAAAAGATCCCAAACAAATTTTATCTGAGCTTGGTCCTGTTCGTCCCTCTCCTTTGCCTCTTTCTGCCCCCAAATGTCCCAGCTTTACAGCCCCTGGATGCCTTTAGGGGTTTGGCAGTCGGTACACAGCATCACAGGGGCACACAGATCCCAGCTCAGTAGCCTCTCTCCCTGCTCAGTGAGCTGAAATGCCAATAAATCCCTGCCATTATCTCCCTGGGTGATAGCTGCGGTGGCACTCCCCAGCTTCAGCGTGAACCAGGTGCATCCTTCAGAGTCACAAACTCCGCCTGCGCCACGCTGGGTAGGAGCCTTGCGAGGCAGCTGTACCACAAGGGAGTCGGCTCCCTCTGCTCCCAGGGCTCCTGGAGCTGCCAGGGAGGCAGTGCCCGGCCTGGCCCCGGCACATCTCTATCCCCTCGGCCAAGGCACCCTGTGCGAACCGACCCGGGGTGACGGCGATAACGAGATCCCTCGGGTCGCTACCTAACACCCGGGAAAACCAGAGAGACAGATGGAGACAGCATGGAGACCACGCTGCTGCCTGTGGGGCTGCCACGGTCTCTGCAGCCGCACGGGCTGGGGGCTCATCCCCATCCCGTTTCCATTCCCGATGATCCCCGTTACCGTTTCCTATTCCCGATTATCCCGATCCTCGTTCCCATTCCCAATGACCCTGATCCCCATCCCGACGATCCCGCTGCGCTGCAGTGCGCGGCCGGCCCGCCAGGCGGCAGCATTGCCCGCCGAGTGCGGCGCGCGGCACGGCGCTAATTAACGGCAATTAACGAACGGCTCTGCCCGCACCGCGCCTGCCGCGGGGCTCAGGGGTCACCCCTGGCACCGGCGAGAGGGAGGATGGACCGAAGGGCTCACCCGCCCAGCCCTGGACACGAACCAGCACGGCCGCACGGGAGGTGCAAAGGGATGGGGAGCGTCAGGCTACTCATCAACATCATCACCAGCAGCAGCTTTTGGGGATGGTGAAGGGTCCTGAGCGTTTGCACCATAAACCAAACTGGAAAGTCACACCTGGCATAGCTGAACTGGGAGTCAGTCATAGAACCAGTGAGTGGCTTGGGGTGGAAGTGATCCTAGAGATCATCTCGTTCCAATCCCCCTGCCATGGGCTGGAACACCTTCTGCTATGAAGTGCTTGCTTGAAGTCCTATCCAGCCTGGCCTTGAACACTTCCCGGGACAGAGCATCCACAGCTTCTCCAGGCAACCCCTTCCAGGGCCTCACCACCCTCACAATAAAGACTCTCTCCCTGGTAGGTAATCTAAACCCAACCTCTTGCAGTTTAAAGCCATCCTCCCGTGTCCTGTCACTATGTCCTAGTTGGAACTCCCAACTCTCTTGTGGCCCATCTGCATACTGGAAAGTGCTCCAAGACCTCTCCAGAGCTTCCCTTCTCCTGGCTCTCTCAGCTGTCTTCACAGCAATGCTCCAGCCCTCTGATCACTTCCCTGGACTCACTGCAACAGGTTCATTTCCTTCTTATGTTGGGATGTGCATCAGTGCTCCCCATCATGCAAGAACTTCACAGCCCAGCCTGAAGAGCTGCCTGATGAAACCATCCATCCTAGACTTAGCACTTCTGCCCTGAAACTCCATCTCTTGACATCTTTAACTTGACAGGGAAAAAAAATTTGGTTTTTTTTTAAAGCATGCAAGTGTGAAAATGGCAATGGAGCAGGACCAAACTGAAACTAATGCCTAGATCATCTCAGTTTTGTTGTGCAGGGTTTTGCTGTGTTGTTGGCACAGTAACTCCACTGGATACCTCTGAAGTGATTAAGGTATCTGGAGCTGTATGTGTGTAGCCTTTTTAGCACATGCATTTAAATAGTCCTTTTCATCCAGTTCTCACACTGCTGCTACAGGTACAGTGACAGTGTCTTTTTCAGAAGCAACTACACCTTATAATTTACAGGATTTTAATAATTAGCTTCTGCAGACTCACTACATACACAGACATCAAAAAGGGAAAATCAGCACTAATGGGGGAGGAGAGGTGGAAACAACTTGACTCAGGTGATGTCCCAGATCCCTGTGTGACCAAACAGTGCCTGGTGTCCACCCCTTCCATCTCCAGTCCTGCTGGTTTCTGCCACTTGGAGCAGCAACAATGGAAATGAGTTTTCCAGCCCAAGGTAGTCCTGGAGAGGGGAGGGTCAGGACAAAGAAGATCTTCCTACTCTTCCACACCAGCCTGGAAAGGCTGTTGTGCAAGTGTGGGCTGTGGAAGAGCTCCCAGCAGCAGGAGCCCCCCCAAGAAACCATCTCTGTCTCTCTCTGAGCAAACTCTCCAGCTGTCACAGCTTTTATTCCAGGCAGTGGCCAGTGTGACCCAAGAGATGCAGAGCTGAGAGCCCTGCAGGGACAACTGCAGGTATCCAGCAGGGACACAACAGGGCTGTGTCTGCAGCGCTCCAGCTGCTCCTGGGACATCTCCACCAGAACTGTTCCTGCAGCAGGGACCACCCATGTGGGTCAGAGGCACCACACGGCCCTCAAGGCTGCAAATGCTGCCTCCCGTCATGGCCTCCCTTCCCAGAGTTACCTGTCCATTAGCACAGACCTGCCCAGACCACACACCCAAGGCCAAGCCAGCAACAGCCACTTTTCTCTCCACACCCAGACCACAGGGCAGCAGGGCTGGTGCCCAGGCTGCCCATTCCCTTCCTCTCACCTCAAATGCAGCGAGCCAGGGGGACAGCACGGGACATGGGCAAACACCATGTCCCAGCACACCTGCCAGGGACTGGGTGGGACAGGGCGGGCTGTGTGCGAGCGGCCGGCTGCAACTTCCACCCTGTCCTCAGTGCCAAAAACAAGCATGTTAAAGCTAATCTACCCCTGTCTCAGCTCAACTGCTTTTCTGTGACTAAGCCCCTTATAATGGTTTTACTAAAATCCCCTTTTGATGGAAAAAATCCCAGCTGGAAGTTTCGGGCAGCGGCACAATGTGCAAGTCTGCGTGTCCCTTTCCCCGGCTTCACAAAAGCCTCTAATCGAGTGGAAAATTTGCTGGAGGCCAGAGGTTTAGGCCTGCAATTATTTTTTAAGGGATTATCAGGAGAGAATGGCGGTACTTACGACCCTCCCTCTCTTTGTGCTCTGCTCTGTGCCGCTTTCAGATGGACTCAGCCAGAAACCTAAACCACCGCAGCTGGATCCAGCAAAAGCAGGGCTTGGCAGGGCAGCTTGCCTCCTCTCAGTCTCACAGGACACATCCCAGACTCCCGGTTAGGTGAGTCCCACTCCAGCAGCATGCAATGAACAGAAGTGCTTTTCCACAGAAGCAACACACTCTGATTTTTTTTTTAAAGAAAAGCTTGAGAAAAAGCAAACGATTCCAGCCTCATGAGCCTCAGTGGAGTGAAAAGCAAGGAGCCAGGAGGGATGGGGTCCATTGGACAGGCTGGGCTTTGGCTCTGCAGAGCCATTATGTAGGAGGTCTTACACAAGGTACTTGCTGCAAGCTCCAAAAAAGACTTGGCAGGGAGGATTCACGCACTGTAACACCCAGCTCTGGAGGGCTCTGCTCCAAGGGTGGATCCTGGCCCTGAGGTCCTCAGTGCTTTTGTGGCCTCTGAGAACAGCCAGACAGCACCAGGGATCCAAACCAGCTCCTTGCCAGGCACGGAGCCACACGGGCAGCCCAGAGGAGAGGCACTGCTGGCCCTCCTGCCCCAGGGCTCCCAGGAGCTGCCTGAGCTCACACGTGGCCCCAAATCAGGTGCTGCTCCTCTCCCGTCCAATTGCCACATTCCCACTTGCCCAACAGCTGGTGAGCCATAGCCAGAGGCAGCAGGTGTTCCCTGCTTCCCAACAGCAGCCCAGGGAAGCAGCAGACCTGCTTTAATCCCTGCTCCCTTCACTCCCAACCTATTCCTTCTGGAGAAGGCACCAACTAAGCACAGGAGGAAGGGCCCACTCTTCACTGTTCCCATGTCAGCCACACTGCAGTGTGGATGATTATTCCAGACTTGGAGCAAGCAACAAAACACGTGAAGGAAGCTGAAGAGCTCCCAGCATGTGGCATATAGCAGCTGTTGGCTGAAACAGAGAAGCAGGTTGTGATCCCTGAGCTTTCCTGTGGAAGATGTTATAAAACAAAGTGGCAGCTGCCACTGGGGTTTTTCTGATCTTACCATGCCTGCATGTGCTGGGTGTGCTCTGAAAATACCTGGGCAGGCTGAGGGGCCAGGATATTTGCCTTCTGCATGGTGGTCAGGCTCAACCACTTTGGGGCAGACATTTAAGTTAAAAACTCAGCACCCAAGGGGTGTTAAACCAGAAATAATGTCAAAACTCCAGACAAGCACAGAGAAAAAGTCAAATGAGACATTTGTGGAATAATGATGCCTCCAGGAGCTAGGTGGTGCCTAAGCTGGGGATTTTGATTTTGCAATTCTGAATGCTGCCTAAATGTCATTTGGCTTTGTTTTGGCTTTTTCTTGGATCTGTTTTTTGCTCCTCTCTACCTCATTCTCTCCATCCACATGGACATATTTTTGCAGGATTTTAAAACAATAAGATAAAAAAGACAAATGGCCAATCCTGCTCAAAATTGCTCATTAAGGCTGATGTGCTTTGAGATACTGTCTGAGTCTGCTCTCCAAGAGAGCTTGTGAACTCCAGCACCCCAAGATAAGGAATGCACAGTCACCAGTAAGCAGCAGCATGGGCTGTGATGTGGCCTGTGTGATTCACCAGTGCCACCAGAAGTGTAAGAGCAGGTGAAGAGCCAGCTCCAGCCCCAACTCCTCACCCAAATAAATGGAGCACAGTGCCAAAGAAGAGCCATCCTTTACTACCTCCTAGAAGCAGCTCTTCCCCCAGCCTGCTGCCCCCACACACCACTGGTGAGCCTGGCTGCTGGGGCCCTAAGCCTTCCTGCTTACACCAAGTCTGCTGTCCACAGATCACCCTGAAAAGCCCCGCCTACAGTGTCACTGAAACACCATGGACTTCAGAGGTCAGCATCCAAATTCTGCAGAGTAGGACCATATTTACTTGGACCATTTCTGAAAAGGGTTTATCTTACCTGTATATAGCCTGCAGCCCACTTACTCAACCACTTCCACTTCACTTCTATAGATTTTGCTCCTTATCTACCCCAAATATTTCATTTTTTCCCCAAATTAAGCTGTGTTTTTAATGCTCTCCACAACTGGCAACAGAAAAGACGCTGAGCAGTTTTCTGTTTCAGACAGCCTTTTCCATCCTGGATGAGCATTCCTTTCCCTGAGCCCTCACACTCAGCTCCCTGCAGATGCACCTCAGATACTCCACCTCTTGTGAGCCTTGTGAAGAGCCCAGTTACCATGCTGCATTGTACAGGTGGATTTCTAGATGTATGACAAACATTTCTAACCTCACCAATATTTGTGTCCTGCAAGACAAAATCCCAGAATCCCAACAATTGAAACTAGAATCCCAACAATGTAAAGAGATTTACCAGGATGCTACAAATATTTCACATATTTCAATATTATAGTATTGTTATATATAGGTATATATTAGAATTAAGATACAAGTTGTCACATGTACATGTTCATTTGTGTCCCCTCTGTGCCTGAAGAGCAGGCCCTGCAGACAGAAGGGTTTCAGAACACATCTGCAGTTCCAGCTCTGGAGCTGTGCTGCGGCAGACAGGGGCTGGGTGTTGAAAGGGCTGTCTATATGTTCAGCTGCACATTGTAACAAACATTTCAAGAAGCTGCTGTTTCCAGAAAGGAAGGACAAGTCATTATTGTTACAAAAGCTGGGGGGTTTCCAGGGTTGCTGCTGTGCCAGCAGAGGATCCAGAGCCAGGACAGACAATCCTGACAGGAGAATCTGAAGTGCCTGAGGACCACCTACGCAACAGCTGCATGCCTCATGCACCAGGTGCTGCTCCCTGGAGCACATCATTTGGGCATGCACTCAGAGTGCCAGCCCTGCCAGCTGCTGGCTGGCACCAGAGCAGGGTCACACACTGCCCACAGCGAGGAGCAGAGCGAGCAGCCAGCCCCAGCTCACGAAATCTGTCACCTACCCAGGACATGTTGTGTCAGTGCAAATCCAGCCCACAGCTGGGCATTGGCAGGACATACTTGAGGTATCACACGCACAGAGCAGGAACAGAAAAACCGCTTTGCCCACAACTACCCAAAAACTACAGGCAGCTGAAGTCAAAGACTTAACAGGAGGCACACAGAGAAGTCAAGGGTCAGGCTCCCAGAGAGACACAGATGAAAACAGGCTGCAGAGAGGAGTTCACCCCAGCAGCAAGTGTCACACTGCACACTTGTGTGCTTTCTCTACAGAGCTGAATGCACCCAACACAGCTCTGGTCACTTAGTCCACAGATCCTACACACTTCAAGGGTGAGAGCATCTCTCCTTTATGCATGAGCAGTTCTCAAAAGCTAAGGCTGAAATCCTGGCAGTAGTTCCCCACTTTCTTTAAAAGCAAAAGGAAAAAAACCCCACCTCATACAAAAAAGAAAAATAATTAAAAAACCCCAACCATCTTGAGCCAAGAGTCTGCTGCAGCACAGAATGCAAGAGTGCTTACTCTTCTTCAGGGACAGATTATATTTGTTATATCAGGCTGAAAGTGGCCATGGAATGGGATTCAGCACATGGATGCATTTCTGGAGGATCTTTATTTTAATAAATATGCAGGGGGAAAACCTCTGTCAATACAAATCTTATGGAAAATATTGCTCCTGCAGACAGAAGAGAGCCCAGTTCTGTTTGTGTACTCAGGCACTGCATATATGAAGATATTTTAGAGGCCTCTATACTTAGCCATTGTGGTTTCAATCTTTCCCAGGCCAGAGGTAGCTGTGTAAGCACACAGTCAGCACTGGCTAAACAAGTACTTTTGGAACCATACTATTATTACCAAATTAGTTAAAGAAGGAGGTTTTTTGGTTTTTTTTTTTTTTAAGAGGGGAAAGGGGGGAAATCTAGGCTTCAAGATAAAATAATAGAAAAGCTCACAAAAAATCCCAACAATCACCCCCAAAACACAAAAAACCACCAAAAACCCCAAAAAGCAACAAAACCCCCCCCCAAAACAACAAAAAACAAACAAAAACCCCCAAACCCCCTCCAAAAAACACAAAAAACCCCACAAAAAACCAAAAACAACCCCAAAAACCAAACCAAACAAAAAAACACTGCAAAAAAACAAAACCCCCCCCCCCCCAAAAAAAGAAAACAAAAAAACCCAAACAAAACCTCATCACCCTTCTAGCCCTTAGAGTGAGATGTGTTTTTTTCAGTACGCCTTTTCATTTAGCTGCAGCCAGACCCGTTCAGGCCATGCTTTCACCTGAGCTGAGCAGAATGACCCGATGCAGCAGCCCCAGGTGCCCAAGGTGCTGCAGGGTCCTTCAGGTGACTCAGGCAGAGCAGCTCCTCGCTCTGGGTCAGCACTGCCCCAGCAGCACAGCCAGGCCACTGGCCCGGGGTCTGTCAGGGGAAATGCAATGCCTGAGCACGCTGCTGGGTGTTAAAGACAACAGGAAGCTTTGCACAAACCCTGGCACTCGGCAGTGACCGCTGCCCGTGTGTGTAATTACACCTCTGCCCTCCTCCCTGCTCTGTCCTGAGCTTCTCAATGGCTGCTGTGTTTCACCCAGCCCTAAATGCACTCTGAGGCTTGGAGAAACAGCTCCAGCACTGCCCAAGACTAAGAACCTGGAGTTTTATTGCTGACCCCACCTCTGGCTGGCTGCATGACCTCAGCATCTCTCCTGCCTTCCCCCCTCTCTTGCTTTCCCCACGTGTAAAGTAGAATCTCATCTGTAAAATGCACTGAAAGACACTGGTGGGAAACCCCATGTAAGAGCACCATAAAGGTGAACTATGTGAGACAGCATTATTAATTAGGTATGCTGATTAAACAGTCTGGGACTTTTTTCAGTAGGAAAGGCATTAGGGAAAGTAAGGAAGATTTGTAAAGAAAGAAATGAAGTCATTGGATTTGATATAATCAAGACCTATGATCTTTCTTTAATCCAAGAGAGCCTTGGATTAAGGGCCAGACAGGTATTTCCCCCTTTGATGTGAGGGAGTTCAGTGATGCCTACACTACAGGAAATTCTCAAAAGGTGCTGAGCATTAGCAGGAGGTTTTTTTCCACAAGCAACTCAGCTGCCTGTAATTACCTGAAGAAAAATTCATCCTCTCCTTCCCTAATCCCAGGGCTCTGATCACATTCTTCATTTGCTCTGGGGCCAAAAAAATTTGCATTTGGAGCCATGTGACATTTACAACACACAGTCTGAAAAAGTGTGATTTTTCAGATCTGAGATTTGGCACCAGCTTGCTGAGGGTTCACCAAAAGGTTTGTGACCCTTCTCAGCACAACTGGGAGCAAGTGACAGTTTGGCACTGTATCTTGCAGCTTGGGCAAGTAAAAAATGTGATCAAAAGTAAAAAACTTGGAAGTTTTGACCAAGATGCACTTGGAGAGTTTCAGTTCAGTTTAGGCATAAGCTCAGTTCCAAACTCCTAGGCTGGAGCTGAGAGCAGCCACAGGATGTGCACTCACCTGCGTGGCAAAAGACTCAGCTCCAGGTGACAGGGACTCACAGCACACCTGGACACTGCCAGCACAGAGAGCTGTAGTGTTCAAACAGGAGTCACTTCTGAAGCAAATCCCTCACCAAGTGGCTTGCAACTTGAGCAGCCTTAGAGCTTGCAAATGGGATCTCTCTGGATGAAACTGCACAGCAGACCATGCTTGGGGAGGACACCCTGCATTCTCCACATCCATGGGATCAGACAAAAGCTAACTCCAAATAACACTCCCCCACCGCAGAGTGCTGCTGCATGGGTGCAGGTGTTCAGCAGCACCTGTGCCCCTCCAGCTCTGCTCCTCCCTGCCCACCCTGCACAGCCACCAAGAGCTTCGGCTCTGCTGCCCGGGAATGCAGAGGTTCAGCAGCACCCAGTTATTTGGGATCTCTGCTTTTGAGCACCCTCTGCTGGATATTACAATTCCTAATGCCCTCCAGGCCGGCGATGCTGGCAGCTACCTGAATCGTCCAGCAAGGTGCTGGATGTGGGAGCAGGGAGCTGTCACACAGTGTGCTGTGTGAGGGCACTACAGGATAAATCAGTGTCCACTGCAAACAGTCAGAGCCCAGAGACACACCCAGCACCAGGAAACGTCAAACCCAGCAAAAGCCTTCCCCACATGACTGAGCTGCTCACAACTCACCGAGTCTGAATGAGACACACTACTGAAAAAAGATGGGAACGCCTGAACTGTTCCCCAAGGGGATGGAGCTGCTGGGCTCTGATGAGGGAACATTTCCTCCTGCAGAGGTCACCTCTCCCCCACAGTGCCAAAAGGGAGGACTGGCAGAGAGGTAACTGAGGCAGGAGAGCCGGTGTTTGACAAGATGGACAATTGTCACCTTGACTCTGCAGCCCATGAGGGGAACAAGAGCAGGCTCATGTCCTACACTTCAGCTGCAGGTGATGAGAAAGCTGTGGCCACCCCTGATCCCAGCAATCATTGAGTGCAGAGCTGTTCTGCAGTGCAAGGATTAGGCAGTGACTCTCCAAGCTGTGTCCACTATCACATGGCTCAGGGGAAGGCACTGCAGGTTTACAGGGCCAGGAAGAGCTTTTAACTGCCTGCAGCTGGAAGGCTGTCCAAAAGGAAGCCTCATACCTTCTAAATGAGCTACAATAAAAGTAATAAACTGTGCAAGATTTTTATCCACATATCTACTCCTTTCTGCATTCTGCCATGTTCTCAGTCTCAATTATTTATGTGCTGTAGCAAAAAAATAAGTTTCATGTGTGTCAGATGTTTTATTTCAGTTTCACTGCAAACCTTGTATTACATAAAAGTATATACAGGAATGCCTGGTTTACTTCTCTGTACTTCTACGTTTATATACTTCTGTCATGTTGCTTTTTATGACTCTTCACTCTAATGAAGGATGCACAATCTTTTTCAGTCATTCCACACCTCCAGGCATTTTCATCACCTTGTTCTGTTCAATTTTTGTAGCAGGGTGATCAGAAATGAATTTTACTTTTAAGACTGAGGTCCCAGAGGACTGCATGTGTCTCCTCCAAGGAGATCCCAACATCCTCAAGGCCAGCAGGCTCCTCCTCAGCCACAGCCAGGGGACAGACAGACAGAGGAAGCAGCACTTGTTTCACACTTTCATGTTACAGCGTGAGCTCCTTTTTTCTTTTCTTGCCAAGGCCAGGATTAATGACACATGAGAAACATAAATTCGAGCTGGGACTTGGTGATTTATTGTATCTTATCTATTCACAGACCCAGGAGCCCTCAGCTCTCACCAGCTGCCAGAAAAACGTGGCAAAATGGCCACTACTGACTTTTTCTCAAGGTTTTTAAGCTCTATTTGCCCAATAACCAGATGACACTTGTATTATTTTTGTTTCTGACCCAATGATGACCACTAAAGGACTGCAATGGGGAGCTTTTTCACCCAGTTACAGAAAACCACCTAAAGCCATGAAGAAGAAGGAAGAAGGCAAAAAAGAGAGTCTTAGATAACACCCTAAGTTCTCCATTTTGGCTCACACACATTACAATATTCTAAAGTCTTAAACCCTCAGTTATTCATCCTGTGAGATCACACACTCCTAACCAAACTCCACACCCACAGCCCCTGTGCTGTCACTCAATCTCAGGAGCCTGTTCCAAGGGCTCAGATCAAATGTGATGCTTGCTTGAGGGTCAGCACCTCTCAACATAGAAAAACCCAAATTTTCAGCATCCAGGGTTCCAACACTTTCACACTGCACAATTCACGACTCCTGGAGGAGTTGTGTGCTCCCAGCCCATGCCAGCCAGCCCCAGCTGTGGTAAGGCCAGCAAAAAAGGCATTAACCCAGCTCCCTGCGAGGAAACAAAGTGTCCCACTCATTCCCCAGCAAACTCAAGGCACTAATTTCTGAGGGACCGGCGGGGTGGGAAGGCACAGCTCTCCAAAGATAGCTCAGAAATAACCTGGGAGGATCCCAGATGAAGGCTGGGTGTCTTCTTACATCTGTCTGGTTTCCGAGATGGAGTGTAAACAGTGGCACATTAGCTGAGATTAATTACAGGCTGCCGGTATTCGGCTTTGATGTAGGGAGCCCAGGGAACATAACACCGCTGATAATTAAATAGCGCCTGCCATCAAAGGGCTGCAAACAGCCAGCAAAGCAGGCAGGCAGCTCGGGCAGGGCTGCTGGGTGGCACAGCAGCCTAGCAGGACACAGGAACACAGCACGCTTGTCTAGGAAATGAGAGATTGCTGCTGAAACTCCAGAAGGAATTATCACGTGTTTTACATTGAGTACTGTACAGTCAGACCTGGGCACGATTAGCCTCAGTGCCAGGAGACCTTCACCACTTACACACAAAGTTTTATATCCCATGAGAAAGATAATTTCTCCCATTATATGACTCCCTACTTCTTTCTCTTTTTTTCCCCCCTGGAACAATGGCTCATTAATGACTGAAGAATAAGAAAAAGTTATCTCTCACTTTGTTTTCCGCAGAATGAGAAAATACAGAACCAGAGATAGATGCCAACAGAGAGAACTCATGGGAGTGGAGTTAATTTTCTGTGTCACCACATCCCCTCCTTCCCCACACACCACTGCCCAGCAGTTATGTGAGATTTTGTGCCAGGCTCGCCAGCGTTGCAGTGTCAATACTGGGGTGGATGATCAAACCTTCCTTCTCTTGTGCCATATCCCATCTGGGTTACCACATCCCTCTTCATTTCCTTTCCCGTCCCTGCTTTTTCTAGTCCCAAAACTGCTCTTCTGTTCTTGCCCCATCCCCTTGACCCAATGCCCACCAAGGTCATGGAAGGCCACGGTTGCTCTGGCTGGGGTGCTGAATGAATGGCTCCTGTAAGGCTGGGCTGCTCCCCAAAACTGCAGCCCTGAACCCATCAGAGGTTCTCTTAAACACACCAACATGAGAGGTCTGTGGGGAAGCCAAAGGGAGAGCAGGGGTTGCCTCACAAGGGGGGAGCAGGACAAACCTTTATGCTCTCACTTGGAACAAGGGGCAGAACCAGTGGAGGGGTGCAGGATGTTCCTGCCCACCAGAGCTGGTGGCACTGCCTCACACTGCCCTGCAGAGAGGAACCTGCAGTTCAGGAACCCAGCATCCCCAGAGCAGCTGTCAGGCAGGGTCTAGGGACATGAACATACTGAAACACACCCCACATCCCTTTAGTGCTCCCAGAGTAACTCCGAAACTCCAGCCTGAGCATCAGCAGCACTCCTGAAGGGCAAAAACCTCACGAGCACAGCATTATCACACAGCCTGCCCTCTGTGCAGGGACAGTGACCAATCCAGCAAACTCCACCTTCCCCAGGTTTAAGGCAAGGCCACAGCTGCTCTCCAAAAGCCACTCAGGCTGCAGCCTGCCCAGTGATGTGAGACAGCCAAAATGCCTGGCCAGGAGGGGATCACAGCAATGACAGCCACAAGGAGAGGGAAAGAAGGAAGGGAGCAAACTTCACACAGCAGCAACACTGATTTTTTGAATGGTTAATTGCATGTTACTGAGGTTTAGCTAATCATCTGAAGTGAGACACACAGAGCACCTCCTCACCTAACAGAGGCATTGTTCTGACACATCCTGCAAGCTGTTATTGTCACAGAACACTTGAATAAAAGCCATTAAGTGTGCACCCACAGCATTTGATACAGCAGCTGGAATATACTGTAAGGCATCCAGCAATGAAGTACAAGAAACTCAAGGAGATAGAAAATGACCAAAGTTCTACAATACCTGCCAGTACTGTTCATCTTCCTGTGAACCATGGACAGGCAAAAAAGCAGGACCAGACACAGAGCCCACAAATGAAGCTACAGAAAAGTATTTCTCTGCTCTCTCACACTCCTGGGTAACAGAGAGGATAAACTACACCTGGGCTGGTTTAAATGGCAATTGTAATCCTTTGCACTCTCTGCTGCTCACAGCTGTCGGGGCCCAGGTAAAGCCCACTAAGGAAAGGAGCCACTCTGGCTTAACAGAAGTCACAGAGGCTGGGTTAACCCTGTAAACCTCAATTCCCAGCCCTCACAACTGAATCCTCCAAGTGAAATCTGGAAGCCTTTACTGCCATTAACATGAAGTACATATCCCAGAGCCTTCAGATCTCTCACTTTGGACCAGGACCTCAGTGTGCCACGAGCTTTCTGCCAGCAAAGCTGTGTGGCTTTGCTCTGCAACGTGTGGCTTATGCTGCAGGAATATTCAGGGCCCCCAGTGTGCTAGGCATAACAAAACATGAGACAGAAATTAATTCCCATGGTTACTGTCCCCCTAGATAAATACAAATTCTTATCCTGAGGAGTTCTCACCTCCTTTTTCAGTAGGACAATCATATGACAATACTGGCAAATACTGGCACTCCTCTCACTTACAGGGGCATCAGGGAGAAGACTGAAAACCAGCTGCCAGAGATGTGACTGCAGTATATCAGACTTGCAGGCAGGTGACCCTGGAGAGCTCTTGGAGAAAGAGCAGGGGTTTCCACCTGTTGCAGCAGCCCTTTTATTAGTGGGTAGAAATGACCCAAGACACAGACTTCTTGTTTATCACAGCATGAGAAGGCTCCTGGCTTATTCCTCTTTCCAGCTCAGCCATCCTGACCCTCGCAGCCTCTGCTGCTGGTTATTCCCTGCTGAACTCTGACTGCAGGGATTGGTTTGCAAACTCTGAATGCAGCCTTTCACCTGACTGGCCTGTGACTGCAGGTTCCAACAACAGGCTCTGACCGCAGACTCACACTGACCTCACAGCAGTGATTCTCTCTCCAAGATCCTTCTTCTTCATCATCCTCTTGTTCCTTTCCCTCAAGGTTCCTCCTTCATGATCTTCCTCACCTGCTCACCCATTGCCTCTTATCACATTTATCTTTATTGGCTACAGCTGTGACTCGTCAGGGGCCAGGCTGACTTGGTAATTAACACAGCTGTTACTAATCAGGGGCAAGCTCACCTGTAGTCCCTTCTCCTACATCCCCCCCACTGGTTTGCCTGAATAATTCCCGTGAGCCCCAGCAGATTCCTGTCACCAGTGCAGCCACATTTGCCCTGCTGCTGCTGTTGTTTGGCTGTGGCAGAGACCACAGTGAGCTCAGGTGGGCTGTGCCCACCCCTTGGCACTTCCACACCCCAGGAACATCTTCCTTTCTCCTGAAATCATTCTAGCAGGAACAGCAGAGGAAGACAAGCCAAAAAGCTGAACTAGAAACTGCAAAACCCAAGCCCTCTTTAGTCATCAAGCTGCATCTGTTCCTCACTCGCTTTGTGGAGGGATCCATTTCTGTTCCACCACCAGAGAAAGCCCAAGGTCTCCAGCTGTCAGTGTGCTGCCAGCACTGGGGCTCTTTCTGATCTATTTAGAGCTTGCAGCATCACACCAGCTCCTCTACCCATTAAGCCATGATATTTGAGCTATGACTTTCATTGCTGCTGTCAAGGTAATCTATCTGAACAAGCTCTCTGACTGTAAATCTGGTTGCTGAGCAAGAAAAATATGGTTGCCCCAATGTGATTTTGTCACTGCAATGAGCTTGGCTTTTTATTTAGAGAGCAGGTTTTATGTCTGTCTTGCAAGGACAAACTCCTGATCAAGACTAAAAATCTGGGTGATACAAGTGACCAATGCCTCTGAGCCAAGGCTGAAAATAAAAGCTGGCTTCCCACCTTAGTTTCCAAGTGAACTCCACCAAATGACGCAGCACCCATACTGCATTTCACAGGCAGCACAGATATATTTAGCCCAGGATGCCCCTCCCAAAGGACAGCGTGGGGCACAACTGGCTGAGCAGCAGCCAGGCAGGAATACAGGGAACAAACCAGGCAAACCATCCTCTCCTGCTCAGGAGTGTGGCTCTTGTTCACTTGCTTTGTTCAACATAAACAAACAAGCAAAACCCCAAAACAAGGAAACCTCGCAAGAGGAGTTTTATTTTCATGTCAGCCAACAAACCCAACGGTTGTAATTAGCTCCTACAAATTAGCAGTTTAATTTATTTGTGTTGTTGGGTGTTCTTTGCCTTTCCATCCCAGAGTCAGACAAAACCAGCATCTGCCCTTTCCCCAGAGGCTTGTAAGAGCAAATGGTGTAAACACCACAGAAGCATCAGTACCTGTGAACATGGAATCTCCTTTCATGGATGTGAAAGGAGGAAAACAAGCCACTTGAGCAGGGATACTTGGTGCCTGAAGAAGAACTCTGCTTGCTTTTGGGATCTACAGAAGTGCCCGAGGGAGAGGAATTTCAGAGGTGTACAGACAACTAACTTGCAGATGACTTGGTGTGTTTCAGAAGACACCTCCCCTTCACCAGGGGATCACCCCAGGGCTGTGGGAGGGTTACAAAATAAATGTAGCTCTAGGAAGCTGAGGTTTTGCCCTCAGGGCCCTGGGAAGGCCCTCATCAGCCTCCATCAAATCAGATAACAAACAAGCCAAATTATTGTGATCAGAATGACAGAAGGCAGTGGCTGCTCAGCATCCAGCAGGCAGGGCTTTGGCTCCTGCTGCCCGTAGGAGGTGATGAAGCAAGCAGAGATGTTTCCAGCCAGAAGGCTACAGGAGGGCTCTCTGCCTTCTCCAGAAGGGCTCTCTGCCACACAGGGCATCTCCTTGGCTTCCAGGTGGGGCAGTCTCCTGGCCTCAGCTGAAAACATTACACACTGAAGTCTTAGTCATAAAAAACTTCTCAAATCAGGAAAACAAACCACTGCATACTAGAAATGAATTGAGAAATCACAGCAAAATATAACAAAGCTGCAGGAACAGGAGTATCCTATCCAGACCCTAACAGGGCTGCCTTTAGTTCAAGCCTTTGGGAAACTCTCACTCCAAAGGATGAACTTTCAGTTCCGAGCTGGCCCAAGCAGAGTGTGATTCCTCAAGGAGCCCTCAGTGCAAAACACATCTTCTCATCTTCCTCATCCCCAAAAGGGAGGCAAGGGGGAGTCAGGGAAGATCTGTGGCCATGGTAAGATTTTAATATCTAACACTGCAAGCACAGAGATTTTTGGTTTCTCAGACTTGCACTACCTCATCCTCTCCTGTGAGATTTAAGAGGCTGAGTGGAGTGGCTATCTCCCAGACTCTCACTCCTTTCCCCTAAAGCTCTCCTCAGCCTTACATCCATGTCCTTCCCCCAGCCAAGAGAGGCCAAGCACAGCTTTGTGCTATCACTGCCCCAGACAGCCAGCAGAGCAGTGTTCTTTAAAGAGGTGCAGAGTGAGACTGGGACATGATTGTAATGACTGACCCCTGGGCACCCTACAGCAGAGGACTGCCCTGTGCTGAGATGTGAATAACCCTCCTCCTGCAGGACAGCTGAGGAAATCTCTTTTTCTTATCAAATGCCTTTAAAAAGCAATATAAGATTTTTCTCTAATTAGAAATAAAAAATCCTGCAAGTAATTCCTGTCCTACAGGTTGTGTATGTATCACTGACAATGTCTATTACCCAAACACATAAGAATGACAGGCACAGCTTCTTATCCCTGACTGGGTGAGTGCAATGCTTGGAAACAAATTTATGATGCAAATATTTGAAGTTAAGATGCCAAAATTCAGGTCCCTTCAATAGTGCCTGCTTTAGCACTGTACCCATAATGAAAATCAATTAAAGTACAAAGAGTGTGGCGAACTCTTCAAACACAATCAAACATCACTCTTCCTCTAAATAGTGGCCAAAGAGGTTAAAATACTCACCTAGCTCATCACTGTCCCAGTGATGTAATGTTTGTAACAGTCCCACCACACACAGGGGAGGTTTCTGTGAGAACCAGGCCTTTTTCCTTCAGGAACAAGCCTCCTGCTCATTGAGATTAATTGATTTCACACACACTTGTTTATGTGTGTGGCCTCCCTTGATTTTCCAGCTCCCCTCTCCAAACAAAACAGCTCAGGGATGCAGATGGAGCCAATTGCATTTGGGAAGAGGGCAGATAACACCTCAAAGCCAGACAGAAAAGGACACTTGTGCTTCAGAGACTTTTCTCTGGATGATGCTTTGAGGCAGCCTGACAAAAGCTTGTTTCTGGGGAGCACCACAGAACTGCTTCAGAGACACTCTGCACAGAGCCCGGCAGGAAAAACTCCCCTCAGTGCTGGGAAGGGGGAAAAGGAACTTCTCAGGAGAAAGATACATGGCAAGCTGTGAGATTGCAAACAACAGGCAACCAAGAAACTGTCTTACATTTGAAAACAGCCTGATTTCATAGCTTGTAGCTAGACTGGGAGAGCACCAGGATCCTCCTTTGTCACGGAACAGTATCAGGCAGCTGTGCTCTGCAATACCAAATGCTGCTTGGGAAGGGAAATTTATCTTTGGAAAGAAATCTGGATATTAATTTGAAAGCACAACACGGTGCAAGAAAGATTAACTCAGCCTCTCCAGCCATGTGGACACACCATGGCTCAATCTGCACTGAATTACAAGTCATCACTGACAAGGGAGTGAAGTGGCCAGCCAGCAAAACCAGTGGAAATGTACTTTTGTGGATCTGCTCAGAGAATAGAATCTCAGTTCCCCAAGAAGGGCTGGGATTTCAGCATTTGCCTGCATCCTAAATAGGGATGAAAGGTCAAAATATTGCACTATTTCATACTATGAACAATTCCAAATGCTCTTGATTTGAAAATGCAGGGGTGGGAAGGAAGGTATTAGTGATAGAAACAAAACATTCAAAATGTTTTAGCAGAATTTTCTTTGCTCACCAGCACAGTACAAATGTATGGGCCCTGGAATCCTGCCTTCCATTTTGGTGCCCACTGTGCAAATAAAGGATGTGGACAGGCTGGAGAAGGGCCACAAAGGTGGCAAAAGGAGTGGGAAGGCTGTCAGTGAGGAGAGGCTGAGAGAAGAGGGCCTTGAGGAGAGAAGGCTTAGGGGAGATTTTATCACCATGTGCCAGTATTGAAACAGTGGCTACAAAGAAAAGGGAGACTCCCTTCTTACAGGGAGCCACATGGAAAAGATACAGGATAATGGGTACAAGTTACTGCTGGGGAGATTCCAGCTGGACAGAAAAGGGAGATTTTACACAATGGAAACAATCAGCCCCTGGAATAATCTCCCCAGGGAAGAGTGATGGATTCCCCACCACTGGACACTTTTAAGATCAACTGGACACAGTGCTGGGCCATCTTGTTCAGACTGCTTTGGCCAAGAAAGGCTGGATCAGATGATCCTCCATGTCCCTTCCAACCTGTCAGTCTGTGAAAATGAAATGTTCATCCAAAATGAGAGAGTTTTGGGGTGTTGACCTGAAATTTAAACTCTTGTTCTGGATTTCAACATAAATTGACATTTAAGTTGAAATGTCAATTGGAAACAGAAATCATTAGGTTTTGAAACATCACTACAGAAAAAGCATGTTTTTCTTCTGAAAATTTCAATTTAATCAAACCATGTTTTCTTCTGGGAGCTTTTTTTTCACTTTACCAGCTCTGTGTTTGTTTATTGTGCTGCTTGAGGATTGGCCATTTGCTCCAGGCATACAAATGTCTGCACTGGGGTTATCCACACTGGAGATTCCTGATAGGAGTCTAGGGATACACCTGCACCCAGACTTTCTTAGGAACCTGAACTATTGCAGAGTAATTAGGCATTTTCATTTAGGGAAATGGTGCAAGGTGAGGAGCAAACAGAAACTCACTTTGCACACAGAGGAGGAGTGGGCTCTGCAGATACTTTTGGATGTCCTCCAAAGCATCTCCTCTTCATCAGCACCTTTAGGCAGGTGTGGGACTACCAGCACCCTCTGCCCTGTGCAGGAACAAGCACCAAAGCCAGCTGGGGAAGCAGGGACAATGACAGAAAGCAGTATTTCCCTCACACCCATGGGACAAGGGCACAGCATGACAATTTACAGGGACCAGTCACAGAGGCAAGGCCTCAGATTGCCACTCATCAGGACAGGCTGGCAGATCCACCCAGCACAGTGCTGAGGAGTGCCAAGAGAAAGCCTTGCCCAGGCTGGAGTGACAGGACCATGAATTTGGTGTGATGATGCTGCTATTAAAAACCAAAGGTGTCTGTACGTGAGGACAGAGCAGCTGAAGGGAAGAGTAAAATGTATTTAGGTGGAGTCACAGCTGTTGACTGAGCAGACCAGCAGCATTTGCCTGAAACCAAATGGAGAACAGATTAGGTTCAAGCTGTTCCAGCACCTGGGAGTTGATGGACATTCTGGATGTCAATCTACAACTTGGGAATGAGTGCTGCTTTGGAGCTCCTTCAATCCCAGGCTGAGTTTAGGCATGGCAGTCTCTGACACCTGTCCCAGGGTGTCACTAAGCCACAATGTCCACAGGAATGAAACCTGTCCCTGTTCCAGCTCCCAGCACACACATCCTCTGCTGGATAATCCTTCCCTGGCTGTGGACAGTGGCTTTGGGCTTTGTGAAGATCACCACCAGGAGGAAGAGTGAGTTCCTGAACCAGCAGGGAAGTCAGAGGACAGCATTCCCTGTGGCCTCAGGGAGGTGCAGGAGGTAACAGGCAGAGCTCTCCATGCCTGCTCTGAGGCATCCTGTGGTGGCCAACTCCCATTGCTCAGCTGGGGATGGAAGCAAGAAGCACAAGGTCTGCCAGCCCAGATCTCACCCAGGTTTACCAAAAGCACCAACAGACTGACTGAACTTTCTCTCTAATGTACTTAAAACACATTTCCTAGTTCAGCCTTGTCCAGAAGCTAAAGCAAGACTTAGGTAGCACAAGCTAACTCTGTCTAAGCTTAACTGTTATTCCTATTGCTTCCAGCTTGGTTTTATGCTTGACTTATGAAAGCATTACCTGGCTCTCTACGTAGGGCCTGGCCCAGACTTTCAAGGTTATCCCACAAAGCTTTTTTCAGTTCAAAAAAAATTAAAAAAGAAAAAAGAAAAAAGAAAATACACAGTCCTCCCAACACCCCAGTGTCAGCTGTGCTGACAAAGAGGCCTCCATGGTCACAGCTGTGCCCACAGAAAATGTCGTGGCTCCCCTTCTTTCATGGGCTATGGCACAGACACAGTCCAACACAAGCAGCCAAACTCAGACAGCAAATTGTTCCTGGTGTGTGACCTAATTGGCACCATTTTCTTGGAAGATAAAGAAGTTACATGTGTCTTGTAGATAAAAGCCTGGGTTGTTACCTGCAATGGGGTTTTATACCACTGGGGTGCAACTGTTGTCCTGCAGAAATCTTACAGACACATCTTCTCAGCATGCTGAGGAGGAGAGCTTCTGAGCCTTCCAGCAGGCTCCTTGGAAAACAGCAGAGATGCTGAAAGAGCCTGTGCAGCTTCAGTAAAAACTGAACAAAGCCAGAGCTGCACTTACCAAGCTCACGCAGCTGAAAAACCTCCTTGCTGTTCATAAAAAAATTATTACAAGTTCATTTTGAACACTGGCAAAGCTCCCAAACAGCTAGTTAAGAATAGGTGGAAATAGGGAATAGTTATAAAAACAGAGGAGAAATTGGGACAGGTAATTGGTCATAATTCACAGGAGCACTCACTCCACTCTACCTGAACCCCAGGCTGTGAAATCTCCACAGGTGGAATAACAGCTGCAGCCACCCACAAGGCTGCAGATGTTGCTGAGAAACCTGGTTTGTGCACACCACACACAGGGGCAAGAGCTCTGGTCTAAAACCAGCAACTTCCATTGCAGCATAAAGAATAATGGGACTACCCCATGAATACCTGCATCACCTCAGTGTATGTCTGTAAAGCTTCAGTCAGTTTTCAGAGATGCAAACCCGGGCAAAACTGACAGTGATGACAGCCACAGGACACCACAAACCTTCCCAGCCGAGACACAGAAATGATAATGGCAACATATTTACTGACCAAAACCCTGACGTGCTGCCAGGACCAGTATTTGCTGTAATTGTTAACAAACCTGGGCCACAGAATATAATAAAGGAACCTGTAGCATTGTTCGAGCTGCAAAAACAGAGGAGGGGGGGAAAAAGGGAACTTAATTTTCCTTTGTACAGTATCAATTTTTTATGATTGGAGATGATTTCGAAGTGCTCAGGAACACCTCAGGGAGTAATGAACCCGACAGGCACAAAATTATTTCTTCTGAAAAATGTTCCACTAATGAAGACATGCTTGGGCTCATATGTCTCTCTCGACACTCTGTGATACATAACAAAGCTCAGAAAGGTTTTAGCTAAGCAAGGGAGATTCTCATTTAATTTGCTTTACTGCTCCAACTTGTCCATAATAGAGGTGCTGCAATGCTCCAGGACTCAGTTAAACAATGATACCAAACCAGCCAAAAAGCTAAATACAGAACAACTGGGAAAGGAAGACAGATTTCGAGAGACCACTGAAATATTAGTATTCCTGTGACTTTTGTTAACCCTCTGCCCTTAATGATGGACAAAACCAAATCCAAAACACATGTTCCACCCAATCACTCCAGCCTTCCTCACCTCCAAACAAGATGGGAGAGTTTACAGAAAAGGTATTTTCCCTCAAATCCTTCAAATAAACCAAGATTTAAACTTCGTATGTATTCACAAATCCCTATATAAAGACACAATGTTGCTCTGCTTTTCTTCCCCTAAGACAAAAACCATCAAACCCTTTGAGCCTTTCCCACCAGCTACTTAAAACCACAAATTAATCTAAACCAAGAGCTCTTTACCCATCCCTGCACGCAACAGTGCCATGAGTTCTCTGGCCACAGACTGATTCCCAGGAAAACTCACTCAGTTTGAGCATCCCTGGAACGTTCTGCATTAATTCATCTCATTCTGCTTTGCTCCAGAGGCTGAGATGAAGCTTTGCAAAATGGACCAGTCCCTTGGAGTAATCAAGCCCAGACCACTCAAGAATGCCCCAAGTATCCAAAACAGCTGAACCTCAGGGAAAAAGGGGACCTTTGACAGCATTGAGGGTTGGATACCCCAAGTCACAGTCATGAAAGGCCTGGCCTGAGTTACCTTTGCTCTGAATGTGAGGGCATTAAACCCGAGGCCACCGGGTGAGCTCAAAGAGGGGCAGAGGAGGCCAGGACTAAGCCATGTCTCTGATGTGGCAGACCACAGCATTAGCTGAGGCATGCCTGGGGAGACAGATCAGTCAGGGGTGTCCTGCAGGGCTGTGCAGGACACCAGTGGTTTGATCCTGAGGGGTTTATTTAGATGGAGAAGGCTGCCAGGTTGGGCCCTATTTACTGTCCCAAACTCTGAAAGTCTAAAGAAAGGGAATTCTATCCAGCCTGACAGAAACAGGAACACTCTTTTCTTCTGCTTGTCCCTCTCTCCATCCTCTGAAGATGAGGGGCACTCACTTCTCAGACAAACTCACACAAAAGCCCAGCTCTGAACAAAGTGAGATAAGGAAGATGCCTTTTTGCAGGGAAGCACCTACTGCTTCCCCACGGCTGGATCCTGATGGGAGCAGGAACAGGCTCTGTCCCTTTGGAGCTGGTGTCCTGGGGTGACTGGGAGCAGCCCAGCACGCTGCTCTCTGGGAGCAGCCACAGCCAGGGAGGAAAGCTGTGGGCCATGGAGGGACAAGGGGAGATTTCCTGAAGCTTGCTGCAGAACACACACTCAGAGATGAGGAGACAAGGGACCCTCCAGTCCTGAGGGCTGTGCAACCAGGTTTAAAAATAAAACCTGCAAGAGGGAGAGCTGGCTTGCCCAGGACCTTGAAAGAGGCAGCAGTGGCCGAGGAGAGGGAGCAAGCAGCAAACCACGAGCCCAGAGCAGGCAGGAAACACAGCAGCAGCCCAGCCACAGCCCAGCCACAGCAGAACAGGTCGGCTCAGCAGGGACCCAGCCGGCTGGGGAGTTAAATTTAGACAGGTAAACATTCCAGGGGAAGAGATGGGCTCCACACAGCCCTCGTGGCTGCCACTGCCAGCCCTGGGGACAGCCCTTCAAAGAACTGCCAAGGGCTGAGGCACCTGGGGATAGGGGCCAGTGGGGTGGGAGCAGACAGCTCTGTGGACATTTTGACCCCAGTGTTTGCTCCAAGCATCCTCCTGCTTGGCAGCAGCCCCAGCAAGCAGGAAAGCTGTTGAGAGAAGCATGGAGGACACTGCAGCACAAGGAAAGGTGCAAATCCTGGGTACATAGGGTACAAAGGGACCTGGCAAAACTGTACCAAGGGAAACCCAACCAGCAATATGGGGGCCACAGCATCAGCGTGACCATCTGGGTGTCAGAGCCCTTCTGAGCTCCCTTTCAGAGGGAAAAGAACCAAAAAACAAGGAGTTAGTCTTGCAAACTCAGCCAGCCTTTAGAACTTGAGTCACCCAGACCCCTGAACTGAAGGGTACACAGAGCACTGCCCCGTATCCTGCCTGCAGCCCCAAGGCACACCATGAGAGCTCAGTGCCCGTTTCACAGCTCCAAGGACAAGGGAAGGATCCCCACAGCAGACACAGCACAGCCATCTGCAAGGCAGGTCCAAGGCAGGAAGGGCATCCCCACTCTGGGGAGCTGATGTGCCCAGAGCCCACCTGCCCCAGGGACCCCCAGCTCCTCCTCTCACTGAGCAGGGCAAAGCCTGCCTGAGCCTTACCAAGCCCTAAGGCAAAGCCTGGAAGGGGCAGTGGATCATTGGATCTGGTCTCATCTCTAATTCCACCCACATGGTCTCAGCCAGTTGTCTCTGCAGTGAGCCCAAGAACTTGCACTTCAGTAAAACATCCCTTCCAAAGAGACACCCTGTCTTTATTGGAAGATTTTAAGAGTTGGAGAAGCAAATGCTGCCTTTGGTCGTTTGTTCTGAAGGTTAATCACCCTGCTGTTAAAAACACTGCCTGTTTCTATCAGAGCTTAAATGCCCAACCACATGCCTTCAAGCTCTCTTGAGTTAGAAATCCCTTCGAGCACCAGCTACTTTCAGAGCTGCTGAAAGCAGTCAGGTATCACACCATGCTACATCTTAATGTTCTTTCTGAAATGTTACCCAGGTCCTCATTCCTTAAATCTCCCATTAGAAAAGGATTTTTTTTTAGTCCAGGAGAAATTCCCCTGAGCCCTCTCTGTGCTGCCTCCAGTTTTAATGAAGCCTTCTCCCAGGAAGGGAAGCTCCCTTTCTGTGCAAAGTGGAATCAAATCACAGACTGCCTTGTCTTACATAACATGCCTTGGCTGTCCACATCCTGACTTTACAAGTATTGTGTTTAAAAGCCTCTCTGAAATGCTCAGTGTGCGTGTGTGTCCAATTTATTTGGAAATGATGAAATGGTTTTCACTCGAACTTTGATCAGCTGCTAGGAAAAAAAAATCTTATGAATAGAAACAATTTATATTCATTTAAATGAGCAATCATGCAGTTTTCAGAAAAGAGCTGGTTTCCCTGTGCGCCTTGAAACCCAAACCCAACAACTTCAGGACAAAAGAAAGAAGACTTCTCAGGGCTGGGAGCCTGCAGCCACAGCTTCAGTTCCAGCTTTCCTAAACAGATCAGTCATGTGCAAAAGGACATTTTCACTGTCCATGCAGCAGGGACAAGGACACAGGGGCTGCTCCCAGCTCCTGAGAGGTGTGCTGACACTGAAGGAGCCTGGGAGCGACTCCTTTCCCAAGAGATGGAATCTCTTGCAGACACTCCTGGGCACAGAAACATGAGTGAGCAATGGAGCTGTGAGCAGAGGAAACCCCAGGCTGGAATGAGGCCAGCTCACTTCCCCAGCTCTGCCTCCTGACCTGCACTGGCAGCTCATCCTCATGCTCCTCTCCTCACAGACTCAGCTGTTTTCTTTAAAGAAGGATAAAAACCCAAGCAGCTGGGCTAGCTCCTCTGCACACATGGCAACTCTCCCATACCTTGGATGTTTGGGGAGAAAAACATTCCACCTGAATTCTTGCAGAGCCCAGCCTTCACCTTGGCTAACCCAGGTGTCCAGGCACTGGCTTAAGAGGAGTCTGTCTCCTTGAGAAAGCCCTTCTTTCTCTTCTGGGAAGAGGAGCTTGTACACAGCTTGGGTCTCCATTTACCTCTGCACCTGTGACAGAATGCAGGCACCTGCAGGTGAAACTGCCACCATAAAAAAAAGTGCTCCCTTCAAAACCTGTGTAAAACCCAGCAGCAAATGTGGGAAGGGAGGGCCATGACAGGCTCACACCTGAGCACTGCTGAGGTGTGGGAAAGGTGGGGCAGGCACTGGAGATGTGCATGCACCAGGCAGGCTCCAAAGGGAAAGGTGAGTGTAAAGGAGACAGGGACCTTGTGTGTGCCCCATGCCCTCTGGGCACAGAAGCCCCCAAAAAGGGCACCAAGAAAGAGCCCTCCACAGCCAGGCAGACAGTCCTTGTGTGCAGGTGATGTGGAGCAGAGCAGAACACACTGGAAACGCGCAGGTGCACACAGGGAACACAGTGCACACACCCCCAAGGTTTTGGCTAGGAAGAAATTGAAATAGGAGTTTAAGTGCCAGTAGACATGCAAGAAACAGCTCTGTCACAAAAAAACCTGACCC
The DNA here is from genome assembly GCA_013398995.1 of Alaudala cheleensis. NCBI lineage: Eukaryota > Metazoa > Chordata > Aves > Passeriformes > Alaudidae > Alaudala > Alaudala cheleensis. The sequence goes on from VWYE01026730.1 coordinate 138,918, forward strand.
CAAAGGTGAACAGGTGAGAATGTGAGTGCAGGCAGCTGGGCAAGAGTGAGGATGATGACACACTGCAGGGCAGCCAGGAATGCATTTAGAGGTGGGTGAAAGTTGGATACAGAAACTTACAGGGACACTCACCTGATGGCAGAGGAAAACTCAAAAACATGGGGCAACAAAGTGTATCAGAGCACGCAAAAGTACGTTTGGGGAAGTTGTTTTACCCGTACCACTAAGGGAAGTATTGCACCATAATTCCCAGAAGAAAAACCAAGTTTCATAAAAAGCACGTCTGTCACAGACATAACTGGGATGCTCATGCCCTGGTGCTGTGAAACCAGGCACATTTTCACTTCTCATCTGTGCCTCAAGAGCACAGGGACCCTTTCCCACGTCACAAGCCATGGCTCGTGCTGGCACATGAACCACACAGGTGAGAATGACACGGTGGGCGCTTCCCAAAGCTGTCGTGCTCATGCCCAAGGAAAGGATCCTCATCTGACAGTACAATCCCTGAGCTCAGAGTAAGGTCCACCTCACTGGAGTAACATCTGTTTCTGAACTCATGTCTGTCATGCCTGAGGAACATCTGTTTCACCAGCGCAGTGCCTGCCGCCCCTGAAGAGCATCCCTCGCGTCCCAGCAGCATCCCTCACACCAGAGGGTGGCCCCTCACAGCCGGGCAGCGCCTCTCATGACACCGCGGCTCTCTCCCACCGCAGTAACACCACCAAAGCCACCCGGGGCCGCCCCGCATCCGGCCCCAGACCCGAGCTCCACTGGCCGCTCCACTGTCCCGGCGGGCTCACCCGGGGCTGCTGCCCGGCGGCGGAGACTCGTTCCCCGACGGCGCTGCCCGCGATGGGGCCAGTCCCCGCAGCCCTATCCCGCAGCCCCCGCTCCGCTCCGCTCCGACCCGACCCGCGGCCGCGGGGGGGCGGCTCCTCCTGGGGTCGGCGGGGAAGCGCGGCCGCGTCTCCGGGCTGCGAAGAGCGGCAGAGCCCCGGTACCGCCCGCGCCGCCTCCCGCCCCTTCGGGGGCCGCGCACGGAGGCGTCCGGCCCG
>VWYE01026730.1:141001-388195 GCA_013398995.1 Alaudala cheleensis
GGCTCTTCAGGGGGCCGGGCTGACCTGAGGGCACCGCTGCCCGCGGCCCTGCGGCTCTTCAGGGGGCCGGGCTGAGCTGAGGGCACCGCTGCCGCGCCTCTGGGGCTCTTCAGGGGGCCGGGCTGAGCTGAGGGCACCGCTGCCCGCGGCCCTGCGGCTCTTCAGGGGGCCGGGTGGCGCGCGCTCAGCTGAGGGCCCGCTGCCGTCGGGGCACCCCGTGCTGGCGAGTGAGGGGGACACAACGCCGCGGTGCCGAGCGCTGGAGGCCGCCGGGCGGGCTNGGCCGGGCTGAGCTGAGGGCACCGCTGCCGCGCCTCTGGGGCTCTTCAGGGGGCCGGGCTGGCGCGCGCTGAGCTGAGGGCACCGCTGCCGTCGGGGCACCCCGTGTTGGCGAGTGAGGGGGACACAACGCCGCGGTGCCGAGCGCTGGAGGCCGCCGGGCGGGCTCCCTTCCCTCAGCCCCGCCGTGCCCGGCAGCGCAGCCCTCAGGGACACTCGCACATCATGTGTCGCTCCCGCAGCGTTCCTGCCGTGTTCCGTGGCCGGCTGCCCGGCCCCGCCGGCTCGAAGTGCCCGGCTCGCCCTGAGGCGCGGAGAGCTCCGTGCCCTCCGCTGCTCGTGTGGGGACTCAGGAACACCCCGCGCGTGTGGCTCCTGGCCCGGGAGCCAGAACCCCTCCAGTACGGGCCACGGGGTTCTGGCCCTCGCCAGCGGAGGGTTTTTGACCTGGTGACCGACTGCTTCATCTCAGCTGGGAGTTTTGGCATCTGTCTCCCGGCGCGGGTGGGCGGCTGGGTTGCACTGAGGGTGCGAATGAGGCAGAGCCCGGCTCGGGGATGCTGTTAAAATAGACTGGCAAAGTTTGGCAGAGGAGACAGTGCACGAAGCTCTTGAAGGGACTGGCATTAAACAAGCATCCCTTGCCTGCAACACCAGGAATCACACTGAGGGCCGTCCCCCGCCCCGCTTCCCATAAAACTTCAGATTCACAGCCGGATCCCGTTCTCACTTTTCCTGGCAGAAGCAGGGAGTAGCTGCACAGGCATTAGCAGGATCACCACAAATTGATGCTGGTGTTGCTGCGGGCGGTGCCTAGCGCCCGAGACTGCTGGGCAGCTCAGGGCACCAAAACAGGATTGACATGCCTGGTCTCCGAGCTCGGTGGTAGCTCTGCAGCAGCCAGAAGTGATGCTTGTTGTGTCCAGGTCCCCATCTCTGGGCCCCACATCGTCAGGCATCCGAAGTCCCCACTCAGCAGGGCTGCAGAGCCTCACACACAGTGCAAAGAGCACCTTGCTGCTCCTACACCTACAGAGACTCACACATATGAGGATCCAAATGGAATTACATCGAGGAGGCATTTGGCCCCCTGGAATTCCTCAAATTTGTACTGGCTTGGGACAAAATGCAGCTTGAGACCCCCACCCTGACACAAGCATCTTGTTTCAAACAGCTCTGAGCATCCATTTGGCTTCACAATGGAAATACGTGAGCATTTTTAGAGCAGGTAAGTGTTTGAATACAGGCTACATGCTACAGGTAATTGAAGGCTCCAACTGTCTTAATTTATGACCAACTGTGCCAGTGTTTCCCATCACTGCAGTCATTAATGATACTTTCTTTTAATGGGAATAGGAGATAGAGGAGGTACAGCTGGAGGTAAAGAGTAACCCAGTGTTTGTGGCAGGAAATAAGGAGCCATTGTCCTCAGCACTGTGTAACTGGAAAGATAATAGTTGGTACAGCAAATGCCAACTAATTAGAGGGCAAAGGAAGTCTTGAAATTGCAGCTGGCTGCAGGAACTTGTAGGTGCCAGCTTTTTGGCTCTGAGGTAAAGCCTGTTTACCACATGGGCTGTGTTCCCTGCTTGTCTGTCCAACTTCTACCTTGCACACAGGAGAGGCAGGGTGCTGCTTTGGGGACCCAGCAAACAGCAGGGACCCCTCCTGGGGAGCTGGAGCTGTGAGGGGGAGTGTCACAGAACTGAGGCTCAGTAACAAATTGCTTGGTCTGTAGAGTAACATGCTTTTCCACTTTTGGTGTTACAAAGGAGAGCTGGTCACAACACGTCAGCAAGCCAGAGATCCTCATCATCCTCACAGGAATCCTCTGGGGGCTGGCACTGCTTCACACCCCGGGATGGGGTCTTACATCAGGGTTAGAGGGAGCAGATGAGGAGGGCAGAGTACTGGATTGCCAGCAGATGTGGATGGGCAGCACTGGATATGTGTGTTCCTTAAAACCTTCAGCTGTGGGCCATGGGGATTATTCCAAGAAGAGACCAGGTTATTGAAATACCATGCTGGCCTCAGTATAGTCCATGAGGAAAATGGGAATTTCTGCAGCTTTAATCCATCCAATGTCTCCACTCCTGCTATGGTGGGATGAGAAGGGCCATTGGGAGATGCATCGGTGTGTGTCAGGGTTGTCAGGGTGTGCTGGGTGCCAGGAAGGGCAGGAGGCACAGCTGGGGCGTGCATCTCCTAAACTGGGTGGGAGTCATTTCCCAGCTGGCCACCTGAGGAGAGGTGAAGTGTCCTGAGCCAGCAGGAACCAGGTGCATGGCCCATCCCTGAGGTCTGTGTCTCACAAGGGGCCTTGGCAGTGCTGCTACTGCTGAGGACAAAAGCCCCACAGAATGAGTTGGTCATGGTGTTGGTGTGGGTGGGTGGTGACAGGAGACCACCAGTTCTTTACCTCACTGTGTCCTCTCTGCTGAAATGTGTTTGTTTTCTTCCTGCAAGAAAAAGGTTGATCTCCTTCTTTTATCCTAGTCTGCCCCACAAGATTGCTTTATCCTCCACCAAAACACCCCCCTGTGGATGTCATTGTATAGTTTTTGTCCACTGAAGCTATTCCTCCAGCTACAGAGCAGGGCAGATAAGAGAAGAGCACTTGTGTCCAGCCAGGTGCGATCCTTGTGCAGTGTTGGGAAGGGGGGCACCAGCTGCCAGTAGGGAGGGGCTCCTGGCTCATCTCAGCTGCCAAAGGTGTTGTCCATGTGCTCTTTACAAGCCTCAAGTGATTATTCCTTGCTGATTTAGTAATGAGCAGCAGCCACACCTGGATCTGGGCAGGATGTGGACTCTAGCTCATGGCCAGAGTCTGGGATGTGACTGATATTGGTGGGAGACACTGCACAGCACACCAGGGGAGATGTTCCATCTGCTCCATTGCAAAATGCAGCTTAACCCACGCAGCTCCCCGGACAGCACAAGCGGTTTTATTTCTCTTCATCTCATTGGGACATTCCTATGGCCCCAAGTGTCCCCATGCTCCTCCTCCTACAGCAGTGGATCTTGTGTCTCTCCCATCACTGGTTTCTGCTACCAGTGAGCAGAAAGAGGGTGGAGAAGTGCTCAAACTATTTGAGATGTGGAAATACTAAGCTCACTCTGCAGAGGAGAAGAGCCATTTAAAATGTATTAAGGAATATAAATCCCTCTCAAATAAGAGCAGGACCCTGCAGAATTTCTTGAGAAGCAGAAGACCTTATCACTAGAAACTCAGCCATGTGGCTCTAGCTTCTTTTAATGCAGGTGTAGCCCAGTCCAGCAGTCCTGTGGCGCTCAGAAGCTCTTGGGAAGTTTCTTCCATCCCTGTTGCCCCTGCACATCATCTCCCCCCTGGTGAGCCAATCCTCTCTGCATTCAGGGTAGGGCTGAGGCAGGGATGGTGCCTGTCCTGGGAGAGATTCCAAGGAGAAGGAATATTCACTGTGCTCCTTTCACTGACATGGACCCTTTTTTGTCCTTTACCCCTTGCCCCTGGTGGGGGCAATCCCTGTGGTGGGATTACTATCAGTGGTAGAAACAAGTGAAAGGAAGTGAATTTGTGAGGAACTGGAGATGTTTCCAGCAGAGATTGTTATGAGTCAAGGTGGAATTCATGGAATAAAAATCTGGAAATGGAAAAAAAAAAAAAATCTTGCGCTCCTGCCAAAGGAGATCTGGTTCCAGACAAGCTACCTGATCTGACCTGCCTCACAGGTGTGAAAACCTTCATTGGCCCACCCCCACATTGTCTACCTGCCCCTGCAAACCCCAGAGCAAAGCACGGCCCCATTCCCAGCGCTGCCCTATGGGAAGCAGCCAGTTTCCCTGGGGCGTAAAGCTCACGACCTGAGAATCTGTGGCACTCCACAAAAGGAAATACAGGCTAAACTTCTGAAACATTTTCTCATGTTGACGTCTTTGAAATGATGGAATTGTCTCCCCAGGGACACGTGGATGCTCCACTCCTTGAGTCAGAGGGGCAGGAGCCGCCAGTGCAGGGGAGAACGTTGGGAGCCGCACTGCCCCTGCACCAGGGAGACACAGCGAGGGGGAGAGGAAATAAATTAGGTGACTTGAATCATTTCCAGCTCTAATTGCTATGATTTTGCAGTAGTTTTCCCAGCCCCAAGTATAACATTAACCATCAAAGCACGATTTTGCTCACGGTCAATTAAACCAGGATTCATCTGGCTTGACATCACCAAGAAAAATCCATCCTGGGCTCAGGGACACCCTGCTGGGAACAGACAGGAGCCAGACAGGGGCTGGTCACTGGTCATCCTGTGGGATGGGCAGAAGCTGCTGCCTTTAGAGGTGGCCATCTCCAAGTATTCTCTTCCTTCTGCCAGTGCAGGACACAAAGGGACAGCAAGTGTATGATGTGCCAATACCTTTCCTCACCTCAGTGATGCAGTGCTAGGGTCCCTGGGATTGATGTCCCCATCTGGATGGTCCTGCTGGCTGGGGGGCTGCTCCAGTGGCTACAGGTTACCCTCTGTCCAGTTTGCCCCTGCCCTCCTGGTCCTCCAACAGGCAGATCTGGGAACCCATCAAGGGATTCAGTGTCTGGAGCTGTGTTCCTGCATGCTGAGCTCCAAAGGGTGGGAACAGGCCAGGCAATGGCTCTCCCACACTGCAGCTCTCCTCTCTCCTCCCTGCTCTTCCTCTGCAGTCCTGGTGCAAAGGGGTGAGCCAAGGCCTTTACTGGGTTTAGAAAACCAAGAGATGCTGGAATGCCCAGCAGCCCTTGAGAAGACCCTGGGGTTTAAAGGATGCAGCAGTGAGCAGACTGACCTGGCAGGTGCCATGGGGTGAAGCCCTGGCTTGCCTGTCTCCACAGAAGCCAGTAGCAAGGCTGGGGAGCTCTCGCACAGAGAGTTCAGGTCTCCTCATTTAGCTCTTTAATCATTAGACAGGCACTCCCACCAGCGGGTTCTGTGGGCTGGCTGAGTTAAAGTGTAACTGCCCCCCTCAGGGCCCCTGCCAGGATCCCTGGCTCCAGGGAGCAGGGCAGCAGCAGCCTCCCAGTGAGTCCCACCAGCCTCAGTGCTGGCTGGCAGGGGCTGGGAGAGCTGCTCTGCATCCTGTGATGCTATAGGATGGACAGGGCCCTGTTGGGTTTTGTTCCATGGTGCTGGGAGAGCTGCCCATCCCTCCCTCCTACGGACAGAAAAACATCACCTGTGCCATGGCACTGCTGGGCAAGGGGGCAGGAGATGGCCCTGGGGCCAGCCCAGGATCCCAAGCCCTGTGCCTTGCCACAGCTCCATGGTTTGAGGAGGCCCAGGGCCATGGCCATAGCCAGACAGTGAGGTAATCTGCCCCTCCACTCCCCTCCTCTCGGACCAAGTCCCTCAGTCTCTTCTACTTGGCTTAAACCCCGAGGTGAGGAGTTGTACATCCTTTCCAAAATTTTTATCGGCATGAATTATGACAACTCTGGATATTCTTATTGTCCATTCAAACGGTGATCCCATTCTAAAGTCTTCGTTCCTGGCCTCCCCTGCTTCCTGTGGTAACGAGTCTGCAGTGTAATTAAACACAGGCTGTGCTGGTAACCACGGGATGGGCTTCAGCAGGGGCCACAGCACGTGGGTGTGCAGCAGTGTGTGTGTGTGTGTGTGTGTGTGTGTGTGTTTATGTGCAGAGGTGACAGTGCAGCCCTGCCTGCCCCCAGCCCAGGGCACAGCCAGTGCTGGGCTGGCACCAAGGGCTCCCCTCAGTGCCTGACTGCCAGGGAATGAGGAAACCCAAAGGGGATGCTTGCCCTGCCAGCCCTCTCCCTCCAGATCAGTGGAGTGATGCTGAACTCCCACAAATCTGGCAAGAAGATGTCTCCCAGCAGCTGAGCACCCACAGGTGGTTTTAGGGAAAGTGCACACGAGGCTCTGGCTGGGATCTGTCAGAGGGAGATGAGCCCCAGCATCCCCTTCTCAGCTGCTCAGGGGTGCAGGGATGGAAGGGATGTGGGTCCCTCCATGCTGTGCTGCTTCTGACTGCAGCAGAGCCCTTCCTTTCCTTCCTTCCTTCCTTCCTTTTCTTTCTTCACTTGCTCAAACATCCTTGTATAATTTTTTCCTTTGAAAGGTAGACAAGCCTCTGGCTGGATCTAGCACTGCTGAGGTGAAAGGGGATGATTCTCCTGATAATCATTGGGATTTTTACCACACAGTAAGCCCAGCTAAAGGGGGACACAAACACAAATCAGACACCACATCCAGCTTCCCATGGAGCATGGAGATGTGTGGGGTCATGCTGGGGGAGAGAGGCACAGGATGGGCAAAGAGGGCTCTCCCTGCCTGGCCCCACAGGCAGGGCTGCAGGAGGGATGGAGGGCTGAACCCCACAAAGACAAAGCTGGGGTGAGAGCCACTCCCTGGGCTCGCAGTGCCTCTCCCTGCTGGCTTGGGCACTCCCATCAGAGGCCAGCCTGACACCCTGGTGGCCCTGGGGACACAAAGGTGACACAGCTGGCTGCTGCGGAGGGTGGCACATTCTCTGTGGCCTGGCAGGTAGAGGGGAAGGAAATGAAATGTGCTGAGACACCAAGCCAAGGAGGGTGTGACCAGTGCCACCCTGCCACCAGTGCCACCCTGCCATCAGTGCCACGGTAAATGCGGATCCACTGAGCAGCCGAGGCAGTGGGCAGAGGCTGGAGGGGCTGGGACCATCTCTGTGCAGAACAGGGCAGTGTTAGGAGATGCTGGGGCCGTGGGGCTGCACAGCGAGGATTAGGGCAGCATTGTGTGATACAATGTGTGTCTGCCAGGCCTGTGAGTGCTGTGCTGCCTGGGAGGGATGTCACACAGCCTGGGGACAGGCACTATTTACAGCGAGTAAAGCCACAGCACATTTCCTGTTTTTATTTCGGGTCCCACAAATCCCAGGGACAAACTGGGAGCGTGTCAGCAAGGCTCTGCAGCTGCTGCCTGTGCTGCTCACGTCCTCCTGCAAACCAACCTGGTGACAATAAAGCCTTTGTGTGAAAGCCACCGTGTTGTGGAGGCTCCAAAGTGCCCTTTGATGACAAATGCCTTTGCTTAATAGACTCACCTTCAGTGAGAGCTGAAGGGAACACAAATATAATCCCTGAACACTGTAGCTTCTAAATAAATAAATACATAAATAAACACATAAATATATAGCATGGATAATGTATGGGCTTCCACAAACACCAGCACTAAAACACACCACGTATGCAGAGATGGAAACTGTAATAACCAAAGCACCAGTGCAGTCACAAGATAGAAAAAAGGAAGAAACCACATGGGAAGAGATGGTTTTCTTCTAAGGCACTCAGATGTTGTCATGAATAAGGCCCTGGGGCCCAGCCACCACACAAAGGGCTGTGCATGGACTGATGCTCCCCTGGCATAAGCTTGGCACATCTCAAGGGCTTATTCATGGAAAAAGTGTGTCTGTGTGCACTTACACATGCAAGCAACTAAAGATATAGGAGTTCTAGCTCAGAATCCTGCCATGTACTCTGGCAAAGGTAAAATTAAAGACATCAGAGCTCCCCCATGTAATTTAACTGCAATTGTGTATGAGTTCTGTATTTTCTGTGGTTGACATCCTGAAGTGATGACTCTAAATTTGCTTGAGACATGGATTTTCCAGGATGTGCACAGCACCTACCTGCTAACACCACTTGTGGCATCTGAACTTACACCAAATCACTAAATGTTTCATCACATCCCGGGACTGTAATCATACACACCTGCAAAAAACCAAAGAAAAACTCCCCAAAAACCCAAAGCAAAAAAATCCCCAAAACCTAAAGAAGCCCACAAAACCAGAAGAAACCCATGATTCATGCCCCAAAACATATTTGCTCATGTGCTTAAGGTCTTGTTTTTCACTCTGGGAGGAGTTTTTTGTGGATTTGGTTCTTGTTTCTGGGCCTTTACTGAAGCTACATTTTTTATTTCCCTCCAGCAGTGAGAGCTGGAATTCTTTATCTGGGCTTCTTTTTTTTTTGGTAAATGCGGATGAGGACACCCTTTCCATCACAGGGCTTCAGGGACTGTGTTTGGAAGAACCAAATGTCATGGAAGATTGTAACCTTGTGTTTTGACACCCTTCAAGATACAGCTCGTGTATAATCCCTTTTATATCAGCATGAATGTCAGGCACACAGATCTGTGAGAGCAAATGAGCTTTCGTGAGGTTCAGAAGGCCCAGATCTGCCTCTTGTGGACCTTGATGAGGATATAAAATTGGGTTTTAGTGGGGACCACATCATTCATTGTCAGTGATTTATGGGAACCTTCCCAAGCACACGGCACCTAAACCCCCAGGCAGCAGAGCTCCATTCAGAGATCTGCACTGGTACCTGCAGAGAGCAGGAGCTGGCCTCTGACACATCTTGGGCTGATTTCATCTGTATTTTCATGTATTTCCTCAGCTCTTCCATGTAGAGAAGGTGTTAGCAGTTAGTGGAGTTGAGGGTGTGCTTCAGGACACCCTGGAGCAGGTCAGGTTTGGCTCCAAGCTGGGCATAGAGTGGTGGCTGTCACTGACCCTTCCCAAAGGGTCTGTGACGGCCAGAGCAGGCTGCAGCACAGCCACACACCTTCCCAAAGGGTCTGTGACGGCCAGAGCAGGCTGCAGCACAGGCACACACCTTCCCAAAGGGTCTGTGACAGCCAGAGCAGGCTGCAGCACAGGCACACAGCCCCCAGGCTCCTGCCTGAACCTGCCCAGATCCCTCTGAGATTGCACATCTAGGGATGAACACGAGGGACAGAGTGTGCTGAGCAAGGCCTCTCCCAGGAACACAAGCCCAGGGAGGGCTGGCGTCAGCCTCTGGCAGCTCTGGCACCATGGAGCCATGAGCACACACAGAGCAAAGCTCTGGCTCAGCGTTAGGCTGGGCCCAGCACACATCCAGGACTGGTTTCACAGTGAAGTCACACTCCCATGTGTCACTCACGAAGGGGAAGCCTCTGGGTCAGCCCTGGTGATGTTTGTCTGCAGCTCCATGGGTGGCTTTGATGTGCTCTTTGGCAGATGAGCACAAACAGTTGTGTTGCCACTCCTGTTGTCTGGAGTCAGCACTTCATTAACTAACGGGGCAAATTAGAGCCTCCAACCAGGAGGGTGAGGAGCAGCCTCTCCCTGGCACCTGGGCTTGGGCTCTGGGGGGACTTGGACTGGGAAAACACACCTGAATGCAAAATACACTACTTTATAATGAAGGGTATCAGCAAAAGTGGCAACAGTTCAAAATATCCTCAGAGGGATCTTTCTCAAAGTTCAGTGACCACCACCACCACCCTCATAGTAACTATTAATGCTAAATTAATTAAATCATAGATGAATGGCATTAACTGCTGATTGAAGTCATGTGGACACTAAAAAATGGGATGCTGAAATTAAATTTACCTCCTTCTGCACTTTGCACTCAGTCTTTCAATCCCACATGCTCTTTGTAACTGCAGCCTGCAAGTGTCTGCAAACATGTACCCCTTCTGTGATGTGTCAGTCACTTCAGCTGTCAGGGAATCCCAAGTATTTCACAGGGGACTTAGGGAAAGGCCTGTACTGCTGCCAGGAATGACCTGGCTGGGGAAGTCAATGTGCTTTGTAGACATTAAGGAAAACAGAGGAAGAACATCCACTTACCTCCACTATGATGTCCAATTGTATCTCCAAGTTTTTGAGTTCCTGACAAGCCTCAGGCAGTCTATGGCTCCTGCTCACAGTTAATGCTCTGCTCTGTGGCTGAAGAAACACAACTCCTCTTTGCTAGGTGAAGGGTTGGATTATCAAACCCAGCAGAAATAAGTGGGAGCAGTTACAGGTCAGAGGTGTGGGCATGGGGAGGTGCTGGAATGCCCAGCACAAACAGGAGCAGCCCTCCTGATGTCTAAGCTACCACCAGCATGAGGGGCAATTTAAACAACCAAATGAGAGAACTGATGGCCTTGGATGGCAGCAGGGTAGGGTTTGTATGATTACCAGCTCAAATAAATCAATTCATCCTGCACATTATATGAAGGAAGCATCTGGCAAAAAAAATTAAAAAGTTCTGTAAATACCTCACTGAAAATTGCATCATGGACATATAAAGCATGAAATAAGTCATGTAGATTTTCTGATTTCCAGAGCTTTGCCATTGCAGGTTTGGCATTCTTGAGGCATGGTTTCCAGTGGGCAGCTCTGTGTATTTACCCAGGGTCACACAGATAGGCACAGACACTTACATGCTTATGTGCACTTCAGTGCCTTGGGCTGCAGGAGGATGCACTGCTCTGAGCTACAACCAGCTTCTGTGCATTATATAAGAAAGGTTCAGAGTGTTCATATACATTCCAGGACTTGTGGTTCCCCAAAATGCTGTGCCCTTATAGAAAATGAAGGGTTTACTCAAACGGAACTTCTAGGATAGGCTTGGGGCTGCAGCAGCCATCCATCCTTTTTAGCAATACATAAAGAAGTCAAGGGATTTTTTAACTTGCCTTGTCACAAGATTTGTGTCCATGGACATTTTTGGAGCTGAATTCCCACGGAAGTAAGACACAACTTCACACAAATGGGCTGCAGTACCTGGGCCTAAATATTTAACTTCTTAGTCAAGCTTCTAGAACAGTTTTAATGTTTGCAATTGTAAACACTGGGGAAAGCTACTGCTCATGTACTTAAAACCAGATGGACTTTAAGCCCACACCCTGAGAATCACTTGCTGTAACCCCACAGCTACACCCAAGCTGGTCCCAGCTGTTCCTCTTACATTCTATAACATATCACCAGGATATTCACAAATTAGGTTTACAACACAAGGTGTATGGCTCTGTTTGCTTGATATGCAAAAAAGTTGTTTGCACCTAATTTTAGTATATCCACCTACAAAACATTTAGTTTCCCAGGTCATATACCCTACTTGAGTTTGAGGGTTTTTAAAGACATTAAAGAAAGAGGACTTTGGCTATTTGCCTGAGATTTCTAAACATCCTGAAGCCCAGTGAGAAGACCTACTTGGTGTCTCAAAATCCCAGTCTAAAGGTCACTAGTCAAATACAGATACTGAGCATGGGCAATTGGCTTTAATTACTGTTTTGGGGTAATCTTAGGGCTGGCTGAGACACCCCTGCAGCTTCAATCCACACAAGCAAAAGGCATCTGCAGCACAAGCACAGCAGATCCTGTCAGAAATAGGAGATCCTAAATATGTAGCTTCTCCCAGTGGATTGCAGATGTGGTTTCAGCAGTTTCCCTGACGGGTGTGATTTAGAAAAGCAGCTTTTCCCAAGTCCTCCTGGCTAGAGCTCTGCAGAGAGCCCATGTTTCATCAGGAGCCCGGGCAACACAGGGGCTGTGCACACCCCTACGAACTGGTCTGCAAAGGAAAATGTTTCAAATCTGGGTGTGCTTGATCCCAGGGCTGACCATTTGCTGTTCCCACTGCTGCCTTGCCTGCTCAGTGTCACAGTAGCTGCAGTCAACACAGACAATTCTGTTCAGATGCATAAAATGTAACCTGATAAGGCACAAAAGGCGTTTAGCATCTTCCCTTTTCAGCACGAACAGCGTTATTGTTATGGGCCATCCAAAACATGAGTCAGCCTGCGGGGACATGGCCCTGCAGCTCAGCAAGCAGCAGAGCCAGCGTGGGCTGCAGAGCTCAGCTCAGCTCTCCCTGCAGATGTGCTGCTCTCTCTGCAGATGTGCAGTCCTGCTGCTGCTGACTCGGGCTCCTGCCCTTTCACTGCTCCTTCAAAAGGGACAAGTCCTTCAGAAGTGGTCTTTGTGCCATTATCAGATGCTGGGTACCTTGCTGTCATGCAGCTGGTTAAATGCATGTGGCATGTGGTTTCATTCAGCTGATCTGGGCTGTGCTGCAGCCAGGCACACCCTGGCCTGACAGGAATCACGAATCCCCTTCTCAGCCAAAGACACTCCAGCAAACATAAACCAGACTGGGAACCAAGAGGCTGATGGAAGCTGCCTCTGCCTTCCAAAGCTCCTGAGACCCTGAATCCCCCACACATCCTTTTTCCACACACTGCTTCACATGCCTGATTGAAGCCCAAGTGATTGAAATCCAAGGGAAGGGAAGGTCCAGGCACTGAGATCAGGCTGCCTGTTCCTGTTACACATGCAGTCACTTGTATTGCAACAGGTCAGGACCTCAAGAGCCTCATGAAATGATGAACTGAGAAGCAGAAGGGACAGGGCCAGCAAGAAAGCCCAGAGAAAAACTGGCTGTACAGACAGACAAAAGGAGAAAGAAATGGAGAGAAATTGGTTAGAAAGTGTCCCAGCCTGGGGAGGTCTGTGCTGTCAGGGCTTCAGGATAGCTGCAGAGAATCTGGTGGAGTGTGTTTAGCATGGACATTGTTCTACCAGTGGGACCCAGTGTTGCAATGCTATTCTCTTTAGAACAGTCAAAACCAGCAGAAAAATGAGATGTTTATAGTGACATTACTCAGGCAATTTCCCATGTCATCAAAACACATCTGGAGAGTGGACACTGGGTAGAGCTCATCCTGTGTCACAGAGCCAGGACTCTGCTCCTGAGGGACAGCACCCACATCCCGGTTTCACCAGGAACACGTTCAGTGGGACAGTCTTGCTGCCCTTCCCACAGCAAGGCTTTCCAGGCACACTGCTCTGGGAGATGTGATCCCAATGCTGACTCAACAGGGGATCACATCTGGAACTCAGTCACCCATGAGCAGCATTTCAGTCACTGACTTAGAAAACAGGCAGGAGAGACAGAGGGGACAGGGGACTGTAACAGCAGCTGTTTTATCTGCACTCACCTGACCTGTGACTGCCAGTCCCTCACCTTCCCCTTCTAGGCAGCTGGCTTTTCCCACTGGTGCAGCTGGGCAACAACTGGGACCTCCAGCCTGGTCTCAGGGAACAGCCCTGCAGCCATTCAGCCCTCCTACTGCCCTCCCATCCTGGCATGCAGAGAGGACAGCAAGCAACACACACTGAAATAAAGACATGGCACAGAATTTTTAAATAATTTTATAATTTCCTGATGAACTTAGTCTGTGAATAAAAAAAGAAGGAAAAAAAAAAAAGAACAAAGTGTTTATATTATCAAGGCAAAGTTGAATATAACACATTTTCTTTGCAATTTCATTATCCTGTCAGTAACATGACTCCAGCAATAAAACACATACAAGTTGAAGGCAGCGTGTGCACTTGCATCATGGACACCAAAGTCTCCCGCTGCTGTCATTTCCAAAAGGAATTCAAGTACTCCAGATCCCGTCCCTAAAGCCTGCCTCCCCCTCCACTAAAGTGCAACACGTCTCTTCCAAAGCAAGTGAGAGCTGTGTGTGTGTGGAGGGGATGGAGCATGGCACAGAACTCAGCTCCACAGGCGGTTTGGGAGCTCGGTGTGCAGCTCTGCTCACTCACTGCCGAGGAAGGAAACGGCAAGAGCCTGTTTTAGTGGGCTTGGAGCAGCATGTTGGGCTAGCACAGAAGTTATTCCCCTGTTTGTGGTCCCTTTGGATTCCTCCTTCTCCTGCATCTGAACACGTAAAGGCATCCTTCACTAAAGCCTCCCCGGTTACACTGTAACGAGTGTGTAACGAGTGTGTAACGAGTGTGTAACCAGGGGCCAAAGGCAGCCACCCCTGGGCAGGGAGGGAGCACTTGGCAGAGTTGAGAACATGGGGCAGATAAAAGGAACTACTTTTAAACTTTGGCTTTGAATTTGGCTTTTAAGATAACCACATTTTATAATAAGTAAGAGCATACCTGATCAATACATCCATCGTTTGCTGGTTTCCAAGAGAAAGAAACCAACATTTTGAACAAAAGCCCTACCATGTGGGGACTAAAATTAGCACCAAGAGCCTCACAGGAATATCTACTTAAAAGCAAACAACACTGACTTGATTTTCAAGATGTGAACTAAGCTTGCAAAAAGAGAACAGACACCATATGATTAAGTTCGATAATAAAACTACATTCACTTAATGAAATTCTTTACCTATATTCACAGGTAAAGAGATTTCTCAGGGGTTTTTTGTTAATCTTATACGCCACTTGAGCTTCAGTTGTTCTTTTCAAGCAATACAAGTCTTTGATGGAACCAGAGCACAAAGTGGCTGCTGGTCCTCTCCTGCCCCATAACACACTTGGGTATGTGACCAACACCAGAGGCAAGGAAATCCAACTTCAATAATGAACCTAGACACAATTACCTGCATTTGCAGACATGCATTTGCTTTTGTCCCTGGCATCAAGGGGTGGATGGAGAAAACAGAAAATTTGGCCGAAGCGTTTGGCCCATTCACATCCGTGGTTTCCATCCTGGGGGACACCTGGTGCTGATAACTGTTACCAGAAAACATTGACTTCCAAAATACTGTTTCATTCTGCCCATTTCTGCCTTACACGTGTACAGTATAAACCTGGGAAAGCAGGAATTTATACAGGGTTTGTAACATCTCCTAAGAGGCCAAGCTGCCTTGGACCTCAAAAGCCTGTGAAAGGCAACTGGTTATAATTATAAGCCCACAAATCCATTTCCATACAATCCCAAGAGGAGGAGTCACGGCTTTGTTGCTTCTTTACTTGAATTCCTTTTAATGAAATTGATTTTTATATATTTTTTAAAACACATCTTTTTTCAGTTCTACTACTATCTTTTTTTTTCAATCTGACAACAGACACACATTGTTGGTAACTGCCCCAGCCTTAGGACCACACAGACAATATCGACAAGCAGAAAACAAAACAGGAAAAAAACACCCCTGAAAAAGTCAGGGGAGATACTGATGACAGGGTTACAGCACTCACCACACACACTGGAAAAAGTCAGGATTTCTGAGTTTATGCTTTTGACACTAAAAAGTTTTGAAACAGTTTTTCTCTTTTTTTTTTTCATTTTAAAAATAGTCAGCGGACACAGCCATTTTGTTCAGAAGGATCTGCTGTTGCGTAAGGTTCCTTCCATCTCTGTGGAAAAAACAATTAAAAACATGGTTTTGTTTAAAAAAGCCCCCTGACACTCCTCTTCCTCCCCAGGCAGATGAGGGGGCAGCAGAGTTGGCCTTGCCATGCCCCGATGGCCCCATGACCCTCCCACCCCGCTGGGGCAGTGCTGCTCATCCACAGCCTTCCACGGCCTCCCTGGGCACCTCTTCCAGCACGGGCTCAGCTGAGCTCAGGCTTCCTTTCAGCATCAGGTGCCTTGGTTGTGCTCGTTCCCTTCAGCATTCCACTGGAGTTGTTTGAGGGATGGACACAGTATGTATGTAGTGACATTTCTGCTTTGAAATGGTGTCAGTGCATGACTCTGCATCCTCTGTAAGGACCCTGGCAGTGGCAGCAATTGGCAATTAGTACAGGAGTGGGGGACTCAACCCTCTCAACCCTCAGCAGATGTGGAGATTTCCCAACAAATCGAGCACTAGCAGCAGAGAATGACAGGGCAAACGAACAGAGGTGCCCCTTTGGTTTAACAACCAGGGTTATCTCGACAAGATTTATGACATTTATGCTCCCTTGTGCAAATTTCAGAGCCCCCAAGCACCAGGAGGTTTCCTAGAGAAGGGCTATTCCAGCCGTGCATGGGGACACAGCGCACGGTCCCGCGCATCGCCTCGGACCTTCACCTTCTGTCCCCAGGATTGGCAACAACTGGAGTCTCCACAGAGGCTTTGGCATGTTCTGCAGTGAGAGCTGGATAAAGGCAGTCAAAGTGAGAGAGAACACTTAAGAGCTTCATCTGGGAGCATGCCAGGTAATTCTTCTTCCAATGGCAAACAGTGCTCATGTCCTCACCCTGCAGTTCTAGTGTTAAGTCCTTTTAGTGTTTTACATGAGGCTGGATTCAGAGGAAAATACAGACTTGGACTCATGGATATCATGAACAAGTGTGGTTGCAGTGTCAGCTTCTACAGTGTTCATGGGCTTCAGGATTCAGTTATTTTTTAGCCCAAACCCTGCCAAGATGACCTACTTACTTTTCTACAAACAGCTCCTTGAGTCCTTACATCTCTCAGCTTCTCTACAAATGACAGCTCAGAAGAAAATTAATATGAAAGCAGTTGAAACTTTCACAGCTCCTGTAGCAAATGGAACTTCATTCAACAGGAGACGAAAAGGCAAATTTCCCCAGGGTCCCTGGGAAGGGCCCCTGATTTCCTAGAGCTGCAGGACCACTGTGGTAGGAAACTGTCTGCATCTGCCTGGCTGCTGACACTTGAGAATGAGATCTTAAAAGAGCAGTGGTGGGTCAGGCAACTGGATGAGCACTGCAGGGTATGCCACGTATGGCCCTTCTCCCACGTGCCTCATATGCAAGTCCATGATGGGTGATGAGAATAAAATCCCTTTGTTGTCTTAAGGCCCACGGTGTGGCACTCCATATGAGTGAAAAGAAAAAGCTTTCAGTGGTCATGCTCAGCATTAAATGGTGGCCAGCAGTACCTGGCAAAGTTCCTCAAGCTATTCACCACAGGATCTCTGTCCACACAGGATCACAGAGATTACCTGAAACAATTCCGTGGAGATCTAGTTGGCTCAAGACTGTTTCTAAATGACATCTGCTCCCTCCCTGAAAGCACTTTAGAGAGGTCTGAGATCAATCTTTAAGATGGGAAGGCTACAAGACCTAGGAGATAACAGTGGCTAACGAGAAAAATCACCAGGGCCCAGCAATTCAGAGGGAAGGAACAGCAGGTGTGTGGCTGGCAGATAAAGGACCAAATGGCCAGTGTGAAAAGCAGCCAGGCTTGACAAATCCTCCCTGGGAAGAGGCTGGGAGCTGTGTAAACAGTGAGCTTCACCTGGCTGTGATGCACAGATCCTGCACACGCTGCTGACAGCACCAGGCCTTTGGCTGGGGCACTCTGAGCTACAGAAATGCAGCCACAACTCAGTTAGAGATGCTGAAGAAGCAGCAGCACTCCCCTGTGATGTGTGGGCAACACACTACAGCCAGGGATGGAAATACCAGCCCAAAAGTGATCAGCCCTGGCTCCATCCCCTCCCCCTGCCCCTGCCTGCAGCAGGAACACTATCAAGGAACATCTCAGTAAGAGGTTTACAAGCAGGAGTCATTTGAACCATCGATAAGGGAAATTCCACAGCTTCTCACAGAGGAAGGATTGTTTTACAGCAGGGAAGCAGGGCAGCTGCAGCTTTGACCATATAAGTTAATGAGGGAGCCAGGAGGGGTGGTGGTGGCCCATGATGCTGGGCTGATGGCTCTGATGCTTTTACAGGCCGCATTAAATTCCTTGAGTGAGTAATTAGGGGTGATGAAGAAAAAGCAAGAGGAGAGATTTCAAAACAACAGCTCCAATGGAAACGTGCTGACTCAGATAATGGGAGCACAGGGGTGTTCCTGGGATGAGGCAGGGCCAGCAGCGAGTACAGTCACTGTCTGCTGCCCTTCCGGCATCCCCTGCACTCAGGGTCCCACTGCTCTCCTCACACATGGCACAGAGAAAAGCCCACACTCAGGCTGCTATTACAGGAAGGACTAAAGCCAGTTCTGGTTTGCAAAGCACTGGCAATTCCAGAGTTGCAAAAGGAGTGATTCACCTCTTCTTTTGAGACTTACTTCTTCCTAAGCACCCTGGCTATGAATGCAGCTCCTTCTGCTGAATTATTTCAGTAGAGTCAATGGGGATGTGATTTGTTTTAAATTAGCTAGTTTTCAATAGAGTCTACAGGGTACATCATCCCTGACTCAAACTTCTGCTGCTCTCCTTTCTGTTGGAAGCAGTTGGTCACTTCAGAAGATAAAAAGAAGGTGTGAAAGACCTACAGGCAGCTGTGCTGTGGATCTGAGGGACGTCAGAAATGCAGTTTTCTTGAAAGGGCCTGGAGCATTTTCCTTTAGTGTAACAGCTAAGTGATTAAGCTCAAAATGTAGTAAGCCATATGGAATTAAACTGCAGGCTCTGAATGGGAGGTTTACTGAGAGGATTCAGAATTAGCTAGTGACTAGAAAACCACATTTCTTCCACTGCTGTGCTGGTATTTGGTGTCCCTTTGCCCTCCCCTTCTCTCTGAAGCCATGCGAGCCAGCCAGAGGGAGCAGCTTCTCTAAGGAGCACACGGGGACGTGTTGCAGGGTTCTGTCCTGCAGATGCCCCCAGACACACATAACCACTGGCAGCCAGGAAAAAACGTGTCTCCCCATGAATGCATAGTCCAAGAATGAGCACCCGAGTCCTACTCACAGCACAGGATTTCTCACTTGCTACCACAAGGACAAACTGCCCTGGGATTTCAGGCCATATTGCCTATCAGCAGGAGGGTAACGAGTGTCAGAGGTGGATGGGAATAAAACTAAGGCCTCTCATATACACAGAAGAATTGCACTGGTTTAAGTAAAGCTGTGATTTTACACCTATCTACTCAGCTGGGTGCCAACTCCAGCAGAGACGCTCCTCTTCATTGAGGGTTATTGCTCTGAACTCAAACTCATTCTTTGTCAATGTAAGCTAAACCAAAATAAATTAAATTATAATTATAGTAAGAACTATGCTACTGATTTACCTAACTTAGCTTTAAAATTATACTTTTAAGCTAAATGATGTGAATTTCTCATTTACAGAATGCCTCTTCTGATGACAGCTAGTGTTCACAAAGTTATGGCCTGAAAAATTGGACAAACTATCCAAGTTAAAGCTGGGAACTGACTTGTTGACCATACCTGCTCGAAGGGAGAGAGCTCTCTATAAAGTAAGAACTTAGGAGACACAGACTTATGATGAGAAACCTCATCTAAAACTCCCCCCAAAAAATCAACAGATGAGAACAGTTACCTCAAAAAATGCCCCACCTAGCACTTCAGAATCAGACCAGTGAACAATAAAGATCCAAGTTAAGTAAACAGAAAGTACCAGTATGCCTACCTTTTCTCCCAGCTGCTAGATGAAATGACTAACAGGAGCAAGTAGGGAAGCTTTCCTTTCCTCACTCTGTTATTTAAGAACATAAGAAGCAGTGAGACAGGCAGCAAGACCTGAGCTAGCTGATGCTGGCCAGCCATGAGCCATAATCAGAGCACACTCAGGTTTGGTTTTAGCACTATGAAATTCAGGCTTTCAGCTTTCAGGAAAACAGAAAACACAAGGAAAGAAGGTAAGAAGTAAAAAGCAATGCATTAATGAAAGGCGAGGGCTACTCTTCTGCAACCTCATGGAGAACTAGAGCTGCTTGTGTTCAGTGGATCCCCTGTTCTTTGCTCAGTAGACTTGGAAGAGCTCTGCTCAGCTGTATCCAAAAGTCACACCAACAAAGTCAATGGGGAATTGGATTCTAAAATAGAAAGGCAGTGAGAAGATGAATACAAAAAGGGCTGATGAATGGGAAGAACCTAGAGAGCATGTCGTTTTCAGAAGGGTTCTTTTGCCGTCGTTTCCTTTGTCAAAGGTGCACCACAGGTTTGTCCTGCACGTTCTGTGTTTCCCATTGCTCTCCAGTCCCAGGGCTCTGTGGGCTGGCCCCTGGTGCTGCTGTGTGCTGGGGTCAGCAGGACTCCTCGAGGGCGTTGACGACCTGCTCCAGGATGTCGGGGCAGTGGTCGGCGATCTGCTGCAGCACGGCGTTGGCAAACTCCTGCAGCTCCGCGCTCTCCCTCTCGCCCTTCTCCAGCTCCTGCTGCAGCTGCAGGGACACACAGACACGGTCAGCCCTGCTCTGCAGGCTGCTCTGAGGGACAGCCCTGCCAGCAGGCTCAGCTGCACCACAGAGGGGACATGTGCTGGGCTCTTCCAGCAGCCACACCTTCCCTCGCTGACTGCCTCACCTGCAACTCAACTCTCCAGCCTCTTTACTTCACCTTTTCCTTCTACAGGACCAGCTTTGGCACCTTCCCTGTAAACACCATGTCCACATGATTGAACTACTCCTGAATACATCATCCTATGATAAATATTACAAAAACTTCCTCTGCACAATGTTTTTCTCAAGGCAGCCATACTCCAGGAGCAACGCAGCAGCTTGTCAGTGTATTGCTTTGAATAGCTTGACTTTTGTTCATGAACAATGGGATGTTTCACTTGAGAATTAATCTTGATATTAAATCAATAGGAATGTCACATAATTATACATTATACACCCAGAGTTAACCTGAATTCTATTTTTCCTGAGGAATTACTAATTTTCAGAAACTCTCTTTCCTAATTCAGTCAGAAGATGATTACACACAATTGCAGTGGAACATACACGATTTTTGTTTACTAACTGCATTTCCTGTTGGGTCACTCGTTCTTCAGATCACTATAACTGGCTCAGAACAGGACACAGAATTTCAAACTTTGTATTATTCACTCTGTCTGCAGTTTATAAACAGTTTCTCCAACAAGTGGTGTCCCAAACCATGTCACACAACATATGCAAACACAGCTTTTAGCTTTGAGCCTAATGCCATTGCCAGATTTAGGGGCCCACAGAGTCTCAATAAAGAGCAGGAAACATCTGCTTTCAGTAACCTGTTTAGCTGCCCAGCAATTGCTGAAGTCCATGCTGGCCTGTGAACTGTGCAAAATCCCAAGGAAGGCTGTGACTGGTGCAAGCATTTGGGGATTACTGTACTCACAGTGCTCTAAGGACCTCAGAGAACAAGGAGAAGCAGCATCCCTCACTAGGTCAGGAGACATGGATAGATAGACTGGATAAGCTTTCCAGCCCCATACTACACACCAAAAAGCTCTTACGTATTTTCAGTGACAGGATTTTCTTCTAATGAAGTATATTCCCTATAAGACAAGCATATATGCAGCAGGTACATACACTGAAGAGGGATTCTCAAGGTTATTTCCAGCTGCTGAAGCCAAAGTTTTTTGTAATTTTGAGCTGCTGTGAGCAACTATCTTATCTTATTTGAACCTTCTTCTAAATTTTGTGTGATTTTTAAAAATACAGTATTATCTGTAACATTTCTTATTCCTAACTGATTAGTATTTTTATTGGAACTCTGCTATGTTAATACATGACATGGAAAGAATGTCAAACTGGAATTTCTCATGCCTGAAGGGGTAACTGTTCATCACTATACAAATTTCTTCATCTGTGTTTTGCACTTCTGTAACACTGCTCACTGCAGGTTTTAAAAAGAGAGAACTATCAGGCAGCAGCACAGCAGGGATCATTTTACCACTTTAGGAGCACAATGCTGTGGCAAAGGTTAGATTTCTACAATTAAAATTCTAATCAGATACAAGAGCATGTCTTTGTTTAGTGATGGTATCAAGCAAAGCACAGCAGATTGTTTCTGCAAGAAACACTGCTTAAAAACAAACAGCCTGAGAACGACCGTGGAATAAATAAAAATGCTCTTTAAGGAGGTTATGGTGCAGGCTCCTGTAGACAAAAGTGTGAGAAAGGAAATTAAAAGGGCCAGCGTGCTCCAGTGTTCCCTTTACTAGGCAGGGTAGCAAACAGTAAATTACTGGGGCTTTGCGTGCTGAATGTTGGTTTAATGTGCTCTCATGTGCTTTGTTCCTACTGGCTGCTGCCCTCACACAACAGCCACAGCAACCCGAGAGGGCTCCTGCCAAGAATCACAATGCAAAGGCAACCTGATCCTGCTCTGAGGAGTGACATGGGCTGGGAAGTGGGGAAAGGAGGGAGGGGAGCACTCTGGGCTCTGGGGGAGAAGGGAGGGCTCAGCAGAACTCAGAATGGCTCAGAACAGCAGGCTGAGCATGGGTGATCAGCCTGGCCCCAGCAGCCTGGCTGAGGTGTTAGTCAGGAGTTTGCAGTGATGGGTAAGGCCCAGTCAGCAAAGCAGGATTTAGAGTCAGAACAAGCAGGCAGGAATGGGGCTGGGTATTGAGAGCCAGGGGACTGGGATTGGGACTGGGGCTGTGAGCCTGGTGAGATCCCAGCAGTGCAGGCAGCCCTGGCACAGCAGCCTGCAAACCTCCAGCACTGGTGCATTGCTGGGGATGCTCTGAGCCCCGAGCTCTGACACAGGGCTGCCCTGTGCCTTCCTGGGCATCCATCAGGAGGATGGGAGCCTGTGGAGCTGGGAGAGAGCAAGCAACGGGAGAAACAGGCAGTGTTATCGTTCTCCTTCTCTTATCTGGCACCTGCAAGGGTCCTGAGCCCTCGGCCCACAGGAGGAGAGCCAGGAGAGGGCAGTGTTAGCAGGGAAAGCTGAGGTCCTGCACCACCACCACCTGCCCAGCCAGCAGCCCTCTTCTGGCCTTCCAGCCAGATCCTCCAGGTGAAGCTCCAGGAAAGGACAACGCAATTCAATTAATGAAACAGAAAAGCACCTGCGAGAGACTGAACTTCAGAGGGTTGGTGGACAAGGGAGAATCCTGCAGCATGTTGTCTCCAGTGGGGCAATACTGCAACATCAGTGAAGTCTCAGTTTCTTGCTCTGGTAGTCAGCATTTATGTATTTATAAGATGCCTTATAAAATCAAGATTAGCCCAACAAAGTAAGCTCATGCCAAAGCGAATAAATTGAAGGCAACCGAACACAAGTAACCAACTTAACCAGAGGAAGAAAGTATTTCCAAGAAGAGAGTTTTTGACCATCAAGAGCCCAAAAGGAGATGGCTCTAAATACTGAAGGATAGCAACAATACTTTACAAATTAGCACAGACAGAAAGTCTCCACAGCTGGCTGGCAGATGTCTGTGCTGAAATGTCTTTGGAAAAACAGCAATGATAGCCTTGGGTTGAGTTTGCTAGCTTCAGAACAGCTAGATTTAATAATGGGATTCCTACTTCAGCAAAGACATCTTCATTGCCTGTCTGGCTGCTGGCAGCATTTCTCATCAGGGACATCATCTGCACTGCCATTGCTCCTCTCAGCAGCAGCTGGGAGCAGCTCAGCTCAGTGCTCCTTCACAAAGGGAACAGCCAGGTCCCACTGGCACCACTGCATTCACCTGCATGTCTGCAAGCCCAAAGTACAGGGAAGTTTCTCTAAAAGTATTAATATAAATTCTGCTCCTGGTTTCCTAGATTTCTTTCTTGTGAATGCAGCTGACATGGTGCTATCTTCCCCATACCGTATTTCCATGAAAATTTAAAAATGTGAACAATCCTTTTTTGTTGGCATTTCCAGTTGAGGGTGTGAGGAGATTCACATACTTGCCTCACAGAAATGAGAAGGCAGAGCCAGATATGTTTTTTGTCTAGTTGATGACAAGTGAGATGAGACAGCTCAGAAAGAAAAGGACAGCAAGCACCCCACAAGTGCTTCATAGTATTTATCTTTGGACAGAGGAACAGAAATGGCCTTCAGCATCTCAGGGGAAAGGAAACTTGCAGATAATCTGCAACAGATTCAGACACTTTTCAGCACTACTGCCTTCCTTCCTGGGTTTAGGGCAAGTCACGATAGGAGTAATTTTCTATTTATAGTTAAACTCCATCATGGAAAAAAAATCCCCAACAATTCACCATGAATTCAGCTTCTGTGTTCCAAGGTATTTCAGAACTTAAGTAAAGATTAGCTGACATTCAGAGCCATATGAATGATACATGTGAAGATAAATTCATGGTTAATAAACAGGATGCTATGTTTTTATATGCACACTGGTGAATTTATATGCACACTGGTGAATTGTGCTGCTGCTCTGCAGAACCTTTGTGGCCTCTCCTTTTCCCAAAGGCAAAATTAAGATAAGATTCTTTAAAACTTATTTATAGTCCCCAGTGTGATTTTTGCCTCATTAACGATTCCACAGAAACACTGATGAAAAAAGGCAAACACAGATAAAGTGGTGTCTCATCCTGGGCTATGGACAGCAAACCTGAGTACAGAATATCAGGAGCTTGTAGAGCAGCCCAAAAGAAAGTTAGTGAAGAACTTCTATAAGGATACAATACCAGGATATAAAATTATGTTTCTCCAAAGTTCAAGTGTTTCTGGATCAGGTTATGGTTAGTCTGAAAAATACATTTAGGGCCTAAAGAACACAAGTGAGCATCACTAAGAAATGACACTGATTTAATCTAAACCTTTGTTTTGTCTCAAGTTAAACTTCACTGCAGCTCAGGCAAATGGTGAAGAGCTTTTGCATCTACCCAGACACAGCAGAGTAAATCTGTGTGTTTGATGCAGTGAGAGCTGATTACATATAAACCTTGATTTCTCAACTATATACCTACTGAAGAGCCAAAAGAAAGGGTTCCAAGTATTTTGAGAAATCTCAAGAACAAAATCAAAACAAAAAACAAAACAAAAAACAAAACAAAAAAAAAAAACCAAAAAAAAAAGGAAGGAAAAATTTTAATGTAAACCCTTTAATATTCCTGCTCTATCTCAAAATTTGGGGCTTATGTTAGCTCTTTCAAAATATTTAAAAATTAAAATAAGATTTCAAATGAAATAATCTTGTCTTTTAAAATAATATCCACAGTGCCACAACATTGCCCATTTTTATTTGTGCATGGAACTACTAATTTAAATCAAAATATACACTATCAATCATTAATTTGAAAGGAGATACAAAGGCAGGCAGAAGCCACAGCTCAGCACCAGGAGATGCTGCAGAAGCTGTCACAAGGAGCAGCAAGGCCCAGAGTAACAGAACGTGCTGCAAAGAGCAAACCATGAGGAGAGGTGAGCTGCCCTTGAGGGAACAAGGGAACAGCTCAGGGCTGCACCCTCTGCTTGTGGGGCCTGCTCCTCGTGAGACCACTCCCATCTTCTGACACACCACACACACACAAAATGCTTGATGGTGCCCTGAAATCAGTGCTTTTCCCTTTATATCTCATTCCAAGTTAAGGATTGTTAGTGTTCCTGGTTGACAATATGTATTGTAATTAGTATTAGCAATTCCATGGACCAATAACATGAATGATGTCATGGCATTATGGACATGGCTAACTCACAGATAATGTCTGTGATTTTAACCACTATTTAGGAGCTGTGACACTCTTCTCATCCTCACCCAAACCATTAAATAGAAAAGTTCAAAATGCTTTAAAATGTAACAATTTCAGAGAGTTCCCATATCCATTGCTTTCTCAACCAAACACAGGAAACAGATTTGCACATGAAGAAGGATATAAATTGTTGCAATTATTACTTCTAATTTCTAACAGAGACCAGAAGTGGACTGTTTAACTTTAAAATACATTGTGCATTCCCGTAAGATTACAAATTAAAAATAAATGACATAAATCAAGTGGGGGAAGATAACAAGCTAATAGAAGAGCAGTCAGAGAAGGAAGGCAAGGGTAAACTCTGAAGTAATAGAGTCATTTAGAATGACTAAATGCAAATCATAGCAGAGTAATTTCTTTACAGAAACTAAGTAAGTTAAGTAATTCCTCACAGATGACACAGAAGAAAACAAGCAGAACCTGAACAAAGTACACAGGATGTTTATAAAATGGCTATTTGTAATTTAGGGCACAGTTTATCCCACGTGCAATATTGTTTGTGTAACAAATCAAAATACGTGTTGAATATTTTCAGAATTCAGCAATCAAATATGCAGTTTAAAAATGAAATTTGACAGCTACAGTATGAGGTTTGGTGTCCTTTTGTGCAAAAAGCTGACCACTGCTCTGTGGAGACTGAAATGTGAATTAAGGGCAAGGTAAGTGTTGCTGCTTGGCAGCAAGCCATGGCTGTTTAGCTGACACAGCAGGCTGTGGCTGCCACTGTGAGGTGACATTATCACCTCTCTCCTTCCTCTGCTTCAGGCAGCTGAGCAGAAAAGGCATTCCTGATTTCTTGGGAGAGATCAGTGAGCAGGAATCCCTGGAAGGTCTGTGCTTTGGCTGAAGCTGGTGCAGAGGGGAGGGAACACAGAAGGCTCTCTGATGATCACAAGGGTTTTCACAAGTGCCTCTGTCTGTGATCCACAGCAAAGCAGCCACAGCTGGTGATGGGCTGAGGGTAGTTCTGAGAGCCTCTGTCAGGCACCTACCTGCCCAGGTGTCCAGGACTGCTGCTGATGGCCAGGTCACAGGGAAATGCTGCCACAAACACCTCTGGGGAGGAGGGAGAGGCTGAGTGTGCAGGAGCAATCTGGTGCTTGGGGCCAGCACACACTGGCAGGACCCTCAGCAGCCTGGGGAAGCCAGGACCTGCTGGACATGGCTGCAAAGAGCCTCTGATGGCAGGGAGCCAGGGGGAAAATGCCTCCTACTCCTAGGGTTAAGAAAATTATTTTTAATGTACACATCTTCTGTTGGAAGAAGTATTTTTTCCAAATATCACTGCAGGATCCACTGCAAAGAAGAAATTCTGTGTAATACGAGATTCTGCACATTTACAGCTGGATTTGAGCTGCTAACAAACACTGCTGATAGTCCTTAAGCTGCTAACAAATCTAACACTGCTGCCTGCTCCTCATATCTGGTTCCACTGGCTCTTTTCACTTCCCCACACTGCTGCCTCTCAAGCCCAGAGCAGTGCACCACCTCTGACTCACTCAAGTGAGGATTTGCAGCAAATTCCAGTTTCTACTCCATTCTTTTGTACAGCTAGGAGCAAAACAAAACTCCAACTATCAATAAAAGTGTGGACCATGTAATTATGTTCCTAATGCCATTTCCTTTCATAAAGGACTCAAATAATGCACTTACAGGCAACTATCTGAAATGTGAAATGGAGCAGTGGTTCTGCACAGCTCAGGGCTATTAACATAATGATACCTCTAGGACAAAGTGAAAGAAAATATGGTATTTAATAGAAATTGCTAGGATAATGCAATTATTTATAATGAATGAATGGAATTTTTATTTCTTAGTGTCAAGACTTGGAACATTCCTCTTTCCTTCTGGTAACTTCAGTTTTTCAATAAGAAAAGTCAAATAGGACATGGACTGGCTGAAGGATGACAGCTCCAGAAACAGTACTGGGTAACTTATTTGGGGACATTGGGTCAGAATTGACTCAGAGGGACATTTTCCAGCACAGGAATAATTTAATGACACAGTTCTGAGCACTTTAGATTCTTTACTGTCTACAGCTTAGTCTAGTATATTATTTTAGATTAGGTTTTGAGACACCATATACTCATAAGAACTGGCTTCAGTTCTTTATTACAAATGGACCAAAATTTCACTACAATAAGTCAGCCCTACAAAATGTCTTTGATAAAATGCCAGCAAAGAATGACAGAGTGTCCTGGCCCCACAGCTTGATTACAATCAATCCTCCCCAGGGACGTGCTCAGAGCCCCAAGGCTGACAGACAAGAAGTGTTTGGATAATGCTCTCAGGCACCTGCTGTGATTCTTGGGAATGTCTTGTGCAGGAATAAGAGTTGGACTCGATGATCCTTGGGGGTCCTTTCCAACTCTGCATGTTCTGTAATCAGTGAAGTCACTGAGGACTAGCACTGAACTCAATGGTTGTGTCAAGACACCATTATGGATGAGAGGTTCCAATTATCAGCCAAACTTTGACACTACAATATTATTTATGTGGTAACAAACTCCCCTTAGTCCATGGTGCTGGTGCTAGCAGACACTCTTCCAACAACTATTTGTACATTAGTTTTGTGGCTCACTGTGGATGCACTGCAAGTGTGAAAAGGTGAAATCCATCTCCTATACCTGTTGTATCTACCAAAAGAAGCCCCAGAAAACTCCTGCTGCTTGTACCTGAGCCTCCCCAGCAGCTGTGAAAGATCTGGCAGGTACACTGGTTGTGATGAAACACAGCAAACCAACCTTTGTCAATAAAAGCGCTGCAGTGGGAAATAACAGCTCCAAAAGCAGCAGCATGAAAATTAATTCTTAACTATTATTAAAAAAACCCCAAACAACCAAACCAAACTAGGTAATTTCATTGGTGAGAAGTGGATATGTTGGCATCATGCTTTAATATTATTGGTTAAATATATTGGTTAACTGTATCCTCCCTAATCATGTTAGCACTTCTTAACATTCAAGAGGATTAATTTTTTCCCACTGAGGCTTGTAAAGCATTATCTACAGAAGATCATATTAGAAGGGACAGGAGTGAATTTAATGCACTGGATTTGAAGTAATTTACAAAACTCATTAAAATTCCAAAGATGCAAAATGGGTGTTCTGTGATGGGCTTCTGCAAATCTGGAGAACTGATTCCCACCCCCCATGGGAATACTTCAAGCACAAAGGAAACTCTGCAGCTAGAAACAGAAAAGCTCCATGGCTTAAGTGAGAAGTCTGCTTTGTAAATTGAAATATATCATTAGTTTGTGTTTTGCAACTGAAGCTTCTTAAATACCATCTGAGTGAGTATGGGAAAGCAGAAGAGACAGCTACATTTTATTTTAGCTGACATTATTTATGCTTGGGAATCATGAATGGAGAAGTAACTTTAAACAACTGTGGTGACAGCACTGCAGAATTAGGACAATAATGTGAGAGGATAGAAAAAGAATTCCCTTTCCAGAACAACTTAGGTAACTCCCTTTTCTCACAATTTCTCACAATGCTTTCTTTACTGTGTAACCCATAAATGTTGCTAATGGACTAGCAAAGTTTTAATGAGAAATATTAATTTTGGGCTTACTGCTCAGAAGAACTTGACAAAGAAAGCCCTTCCTATTTTCTTCACCCACATCTCTTGATCAAACAGCAAATACCACCTGTCCCCACAGATCCTGGTTATATATGCAGATTACCACAGCTATAATTAATGAGCAATTTATTTCAGTGATATCCGAACTTTGCCCAGATCCACTCTCATTTTCAGGGGTGCCTCCCACACGGGCTCCAGGTTTTGTCACCCTCTGCTTCATCCCACTCTGACAGAGCAGGTGGAGCAAAGGAATATGCCTCATGTTTTGATTTATACCACAGGAGCTGCAAGGCTTTAACAGGGGAGGATGGCACAGATAAAACTGAAGCCATTTGAATCCTGTATCAGTGACTCCAGAAGGCAGGAGACTCTGAAGGGAAAAGGAATGTGTCCTGCCTACAGAGGCACACACAGATACTGAGGGAGGCACACAGCACATGCTCAGTCAGGTACACAAAGAGAGCATGACTGTCTTGTCCCTTCTCAGCCCTGCTTCAGGCACATTTATCTCCAGAGGTCTGCTCTTGCTGAATTTTCAGACATGCTTCTGTTGGTTTCCTGAAATTTGGCTGCTCTCTCCAATTTTTGAATCAAAATTCTGTCTTGAGTCGAAAGTTCAAGGAAATTAGTTTTAAAACCACAAAGGAAGAAAACCAGAGCTGAAGTGTTCAAGAAAGGCTCAAGATATGTTCACTGACCCCCAAATCCCCTTTTAACTGTGCAGGCCTTACACCAGCTTGAGTGCACACTGCTTACAGTTTGGTATAAAACACATGGAAGTGAATAGTAAAAGACCTGGCATTATAACCCAAAGTCAGGGTTAAAAAGACAAAATTAGTCACATTTAGTTTTGGTACAAGTTACTTGCAGTAGTTTAATTAAAGAAACAAAAGGCATTCAGTAATATAGGACTAGAATAGTAAAGTAAAAAAAATGAAAAGAGAAATAGGAACGAATTAGAAAAAAGGTTGTAGGGAATGGTGAATGATAGTCCAGAAACAAGAGATAAAAAGCTGCCAGTGAAGGGATTAAGGAAGGCAAGACATTACCAGAGCTTGGAGAAAGGAAGATTATTTCAGCAGATGATTTGTAACTTCATTGATAGCCTCTTGTGGAGACTTCATCTGACAAACTCTTATTAAACCCTTTCAGTTCTGTATTCCAAAACTGGAAACGCACAGTTGGCTTTCTGAAGTCACTGTGTGTGTTTATAGAGGCATGGGTATATCACATCCAGCACACTGAGTCCACTCTTCATTCAGGTATGCAGGGAAGGTGGGTAAGCAATAGAAATTACTGGCAGAATATTCTGTAGCAGCAGGTAAAGACACTGCATTCATTTATATAAGGAGACTGATAGAAATATGTCAATTAAAATAGAAATGGTTTATAGAATTAAAGTAAGATTTAAGATCTTGATGACTTCATTGAACTATAGAGAGCAGCTGAAGTTTGTTAACAATTAAAACATGGCAGAAAGGGTATCTTACAATTTGATTTCCTATGAGTGTGGAGATGCATGGCCCCAAGTATGGACAAAAGAGCAGATGAAATTCCATAACAAATAATAAATGGCAATGATTAAAAAAATGATTGCCTCCTTTTATCAGCTGAAGGGTTGCTCTTTGCCGCTGCTGTCCCCCCTCAGACACCAGTTTGGTGTGGCACACCAGTAAAGCCCAGGCCCTCACCTGCTCGTGGCTCATGGAGAGCAGCTCCTGCTGCCAGGCTGCCTGGTCCCCGTGCACGTGGTAGGAGGCAGGGGGCGTGAGGCCCCGCAGGATGAGCGGGTCGCGCTCGTGGCACAGCGCCGTCAGATGGCCGATGTACAACTTCAGCTTGCTGCGGTTCTGCTCCAGGTCCAACAGGGGCTGCATCATCTGCAACGACAGCACGACTCACTGCAGCTGCCACCCACGCAGGGAGGAGGCAAACAGCAGCCTCTAAGTCACAAAACTGGGCAGCTTCACAGGGGAAGAAGCCTGAACACTCCCGTGTACTCAGGTCCATAACACACTGACCTCCAGACAGACACTGGGGACACTGGGGAAAGGTGCAGTGACAACAGCTGTGGGATTAGACTGGGAAATGATGATGGGATGGGTGAAAAATCAAAACAATATTCAACTGAATGCATTAACTCTACTGATTGTCCAACAGTATTTCCATTTAACTACTTCAAAAAAAACCCGATTTTTCTGATAAAGGGTGTCTGTCCACAACTTGTCCAGAAGGCAATGTCAGCATAGATTTTAGCTCATTGTGCCAACAAACATTTCATTGTAAATGAAGTATGCAATAAACACGTTCCAAAGAGAATAGTTTCAAATTATGCCAAAATACAACAATTCTAAGACAACTGCACCTCTATGCAGAAATTGGATAGAGACATATCTTCACAGAAAATTAAAATTTAATTTTTAATAATGTTTTACATAGTTAAGTAGTCTTCTTTGGTTTTGAAAAGGTAATGACTTCCATCAAACAGGCCAGATTCTATACAACAAACTAAAAATCTGAAATCTAAGGACTTTAATAAAGTACCATTTTATTTCATTATACTTTACCCAATCTGAATCTAATCACTGTTCCTCAATGCAATCCAAGCTAGAGTCATCCAGTTCCCATCAGAAGTATCTGAAGAACCATTTCTCACTTTTTTACAAAAATACAGAGCTCAAGTGCATAAATACCTGCCAGGCATCCTTTGCTGTGAGCTCCCACAAGAACACTGCTTCATTTGTTCTAGATGTTTGTGGGCACACACTCAAAACCTGAGTCATGCAAACCTCTAAGGTTTGCAGCTGATGAAAAATTAGGGAAGAACCAGGCTTAGGACCTCCCTTCCATAAAATGAGGTGCTGGGCAGGGAGGGCTGGGAAGTCCTGGCAAGTTCAATTCGTGTCCCCAGGCAGAGGCTGCACCTGCTGCTCGTCACTGGCCTGGGGATATCTTTTCAATAGGACACCTCTGACCCTGCTAAGCAATGAGGACTGAGATAATCTCTGAGTCAACAAAACAGGCTGCTGGCATTGCCTTCAACAAAGACTGGGGATTTGACCCCTTTTAGTAAGGCTGTCAGGGCTCACTTGTTTTGTTTCTAACACTGGTTTACATGGATTGGTTTCTGCAGAGTGTGAGGATTTGGGAGGCTTGGCTGAAGAGCTAACCAGTGTCAGCCTGTGTCCTGCTGAGCTCAGCTGCCACACCAGCACACCTGGGAGCTGCCACAGCAGCACAGCTGGATACTGCCACAGCAGCACATCTGGGAGCTGCCACAGCCACATGCAGCCATGGGACAGGAGACAGGCAAGAAACCTGCAAGGGAGAGAGTGAGCTCACGTGCTTCAGTAAAAAACTGTGCAGCCTTGGGGCAAGCTCTGCCTGCAGATATAAACACATATAAAAATAATGCTTTGTTATATAAGGATGGGATGAATGGACAGGGAGGTGGATGGAGACTGGCTGAAGATCCCAGAGGGCTGTAATTAGTGGCACAGGTCTAGCTGGAGGCCTGTCACCAGGGCACTCCCAGGGTCAGTACTGGGCCCAGAACCGTATTTCCATCCAACAGCTGAACTGGACTGCTGAGGGATAAATCCCCTTTTGAAGCACATTCCTGCTGCACCCTTCCCCCTTTACCTCGAGCTGGAGAGAGGCCAAGGGAGGCGTGTGAAAGTCCTGAAGCAGCAGAGCCCTCCCAAAGCTGTTCCCAGAGCAAGCCCTGCCCTCACTGGGGATCCATTAGACGCTGCCACTCAGGTGGGAAGTGCCCCTCTGCCTGTGCTCCTGCCATATCTCACTGAGCTGGCACTTCCAGAGGCACTGTGCTTCCCACAGCACAGCTGCCTGCCTTATCTCCTGAGGTGGGAGAGCATTTGCTAAGTGCACAAGCAGGGCAGGGCTGGGTTCACAACCCACGTCGTGTTCTCATGGTCAGCTCAGAGCTTTCTAGGAAAACAGGCAGTAAACAGAGCAAACCCAGCAGTATCTTCTAAAGCAGCCCTCGTTCATTAATTGCCCTGATAGGGTTAGGCCATCCTCATCAATGCATGGAATGAAGTCTGCTTAATGTACCCTCAGCTCCAGAATATTGCTAATGGCCAGCTAAGTCTGACAACATCTCACTAAAAAAGGCAATCACTCCAGCTCTGAGGCAGAAATGTGAAATGCCTGACAAAGCTCTCATGTGAACCCAAACCAACTCAACCAAATATTCCAAATTTAACTTGAAAAAAAAACATGTTCAGGTCTTTTGAGATTTCATACATTTAACAAAAATCTTTTACTATGACAAATGTGAATCTAACTGTAGTTTTACAAGCCATTGGGGCAAAAAACCTTTAGAATGAAATGATACTGCTTCTTCAGTGGTAGTCCTACTGTTGCTGAACAATGGTCAACTAAGATATGGGAAACTGAATTTCAAGTTTCATCTGCTAAATTTCTGCATTTAAATACCATATATACACAGCAGTGTCTACTGGAAATATGCAAAAAATACACAGGTGGTTATTTGGAAAAGAAAACCAGCAAATGTCCACAGACATCTGCAGAATGAAGAGTGAGTTTAATCAATGTGCAGTTCACCACAAGCACCAGCTTTAAATGCCTGCTCCAGCAGAAGGGTTACTGACCTTTCTCCCTGCTTTCAGAGAAAATCTCTTTTTTCTCTAAAGGAACCAACCACTTTTTCAGAACCAAGTAATTAACTTGACTAATTTCAGAGAATACCTTTTAAATTTCTCCTTAAGAAACCTGCAGCTGCCATTTTGAAATGAAGTCTTACAGACCCCCCTAAAAGCCTGCCTGTTTTTGCAAGTGCATCAATGCACCTTGTAAAAGTTATCTCCTTACACAACTTGCCTTAATCATCAGAATAATGCAGCAATGTGGAGGCTGATCATGGATCAACAGCAATCATCTTTAAAAACCAGGAGAAAATGGCATTTTTTGACACAGCAAGGGCAATATGAAGTGCCATTTGTACACCTGGCACTGGCAGGAGTGTCACACCCCACATCAGCCTGACTTGCACATACTCTATATACACCCCAACAGAACCCTAAAGGGCAGGGTGATGTGGTCAGTGGTCTTCCTTTTGCAACCAAATAATTCAGCAATTTTCCTTAACTCACCACTAAATCTCTAAGTATCTGAGAGAAAAAACAAACCCTGGAAGTACAGCTGCATCAAGAAGAAAATAAAATAGAACTGACAGGTAATCTCAGGTGTCAAAGTAAACAAGGTGAGGTAAAAATGGCAGTGTTTTTGTATTCAAAGTGCTACAAAGGGGTGTAGGTGGAATAAATCTGAAAGCTTCCAAGGAATTAAGTAATCTGAGACATGATCTAGCTTGCCAGCCTGGTCTACACACTATGAGTGCCCATTGTAAATCCTGCACAGCACAAATAAAGGAAGAATTCTGAAAAAAATCCAAGCAGAAACCCAAAGCACCACCAAACATCCCCTCACAACTTCAGACTGGACATAACAAAAATGTTTGGAATCACAGTGCAGGTAGTCCTTTATCTCCTACCAACCACATCCCCCATGTGAGTGTGGAAAATGATTTTCCAGCTTTGTTACATCCAGTTGCAACTACGCTACCCAACAAATCCTACTTCCCAAAGTACCACTGCACAGGAGAAGATGGGGCCAAAGATTGTGTAAGCACATATGTTTGTTAAAAAGCAATGATTTCAAAAGGACCTGACAAATCTCTGTATACCTCCCTGTGTCTGGGTTTTATTATAGATATTGCCAGGCAAGGATATTTTGCCTCTCTAGCTAAGTATCTTTTATTGGGAGGTATGAAAATAAACTGAGATAGGGAGTGACACAGCATGCAAGTATCTGCATGGCAAATTGAATTATGCCTTCTTGCTCAGACCATTTGTGTTTGTTTGGCAACAACAATAATATTGTAACCACTGAATGCAATGGAGCTTTATGAGGCATGAACTTGGCTCAGAATGTGCAAAGCTTTCCCAAATTCTGAGCAATTTATCACTGATGTCTTCCCTTCATTATTTTAAATGGAAACAGAAGAAAGTTCTCAAAAAGACACATCTTGACCTCAGTTCAGTTCAGCTCAGTTCACTGATACACAGAGGTACTTGCTCTCTTCTGAAGACCCCCACACAAAAGCTCAAGGACAGGCTCAGTATTCTTTAGATTTGTTTTAAAGACAAAAAAGATTTAACTCTAAGCTTCATAATTTTCTCCTCATAAACCAGAACAATATACATGAGGAGCTAAAAGAGACTCTGGCTATTTTGACAGAGCTGCCCCACTCAGTTCCTTTCTGACAGAATCAATTAGGAAATCATTTTTATATAGCAAATTATTTCTGAAATTTTTATACACCATGAACAAATCCCATGGATTAATGATTTCCAGAGTTCACCCTCTTCACCTTGGGAAAAATCCAGACCAGAAAAAACAACAGAAAAAAACCAAATCAGGGAGAGGAGTTTTGTCATTAGCTCCCTCTGCTTAAATCAAATCCTTTCCCCACCATGCAGGTGAGGCAGAGCATTGCAGGGGGTGGGTAGGGTTCCTGGAACACTCAAAAAGAGCAAGCAGTTCTGGAATATTTTTATACCTAACAAATGCAGAAGTGCTTTCCATGACCCTGGCAGCTTTCAGCTCTGTGGGCTGTGGAGCAAAGCTGGCAGGACCCACGTGAGGAACAGCAGGGACTGTGGGGATCAGAGCTGAAATCCTCCTGTGAGGGGCCTGTAACTGCACCAAGGGAGAATGAACCTTCAGCAATGAGACACCTCAGCAGAGCTGCAGGGGCTCTTTGCACACAGCCTGGATTTCACCTGTCTCCTCAAGCCCTTCCTTTCAGAAGCAAGGGCATTCACTCCATCTCTTACCCCTAAATAAACTCTGCACACCTCACAGCTCTTTATTATTAAAATCTCCTCAATTTGAACACTTCACCCCTGTAAGTTGTGTTAGTTACCAGGTTAAATGTTTGAATAATACATTAAATTATGGAAAGCTGTGGAACTGGGTAGTCAGACTGATGATACTGACAATTATCATCAAGGAAAAGAAAAGCAGTACCACAGTAAGCAAAAGTAGCTGAACAACTGTTTGCAGCTTGTACATGACACTGTGGATTTAAACAGCATTCTCCTGATCAAACTTCTGTAGGTGTAACTAGGCAAGCTTTGATTTCACAGAATCAGTCAGACTTTATGCTGATTCCTTCTCAAAAATACAGCAGCTTGAGAATAAGTAATAACTTGCTTGTATTTTTAATGCACTCAAGCTTTCCAGCACTTGTCTGTGCAAGAGTGAACAAGGAAGTGCACACATTTCTTGCTGTGCTGTATTTATCTATTGCTTCCTCCAGTGCCAGGGGATAAAAGGAAACACATCTCACACGTCTGTGTGTGCAGGCAGAACTGGCACAGGGGTCCATGGCAGTGCTGAGGTGTCAGGGCTCTCTGCTCCACTGCTACTGCAAACTACAAGGGATTTCCCTACACAGAACACAATCAGTGCCTTTCCTTTCAGATGAACCATGACCTCCCTGTCTGCAGGTGACAGGAATCTTGTCCTCCTCTAACTCTGGGTCTTCATTCTCCTCCTGCAGCTCCTACCTGCTGAAAGACACTTCCAAAGCAAAGACTTGGGAAGGTTTACCCGTCTTCAGGAAGTCTTGTTGGATTTGCTTACTCTACATTCAAATGCAAAATCCCATGAAGAAATATACTTACTTGTACATACACAGAGTAGTTCTTATCTAAGTTACTTTCCCAATCAGATGTAGTTGGAGAGTGTACAGTGAGCCTGCTGTGAGGTGGAGCTGTAAACCTTGGCATGTCCACCAGTCATTATGAACTTTACAGCCAGGAAAATGCAGTGTCCACACTGGCCACGTGCCCCTACAGCTTTTGTTTTGGTTCCCATTCTCTGGAGCTCTTTTTCATAGTTAATACAGTGGAAAGCAGCTTTGGCCCTGATTCTTTTTCTAACACTGTTCATGTCCCCTCTTCCTGTGTCCCTGAGTGTCCTGTCTGGGAGTGCCAGAGCTCAGAGTAACTGGGAGATGGCACAGAGCATCCCACAAACTGCAAGGAACAACTCTCCTGCAAGTGGCCAGAAACAATAATGAGTGAGTGCACAATTCCTACTTGCTACAAAGACCAAGCCACCACTAGAAGATTATGTTCAGCTGCAAATCAAAAGAGAAAATAAGACACAGACCTGGCATCCTCTCATCTGGCAGAAATGAATGATGGCCTTTTTGCAATTGTTTTGCTGAAAAGCACAAATCTCCACAAAAAGAAACCAGCCATCTGTTTTGAATGTTTCAGACTCTAAGTATCTACTTGTGTTGTTCTTTGATCTGTAAGAATAATAGGAAGACAGTGATACAGTCCAGTTACACCTCTGTTGTGAGTGTTTAATTCATCCCAGAGCTGCAGATTACAGAATTCCATCTGGAAATCTTAGTTTTATCATCCTGGGATCAGAAAGAATATGAACACTGTATCAAGATCAGGTTCTTTGTGCTCATAGATATAACACTCTTGGACAGAGAATACACTCTTCTGACAGAAATGAGTTATTAAACAGCAAAATAATTGTTTTTCTTAAAAAAAAAAACTAGCAGAAGAACTGTTCTCCAAAAGAAGAGAAGGACCAGGAGCAGAAGCTGACTTTGTCTCAAGGAAAACACTCTTCTCTAAACCTCCTAAGGATAAATTAGTTACATCTTATCTGAGTGCATCACATTCGGGTTCTTATTAAAAGGTTCCCTTCCAAAAAGGTGAAGAACCCTGATTGTCACCAATATGACAAAACAAATCTGGCCTCCCTCTCTCTGTCAGGACAAGTTTAAGCAATGGAAGATTATCTCATGTAGTTGCACAGGGTTTGTGTCCAAGGCAAGCACAAGACACTGTGACAATGCTTTTACAGACCTGGATGAAGGATTGTAACAATATCATGATTATACTGCACAATTATGATGTAGATTTTTAGGGAAAGAAATGACTCTCCACAAGAAAAGAGATGACAGTGAAGAACAAGAGACAGGGGCCTAAAGAGCTTTGTCCAGCATGCTGGAATGGCAGCTCCTTGAAAATATGGGCTATTTTCCCTTTTCTTGGCAAGGAATAGGATCTTGGGGAAAAAAAAAAAGTAGTGACAGAGCCAAATACAAATCTGACACAACTTTGGGAACAATTTCAAAATCAGGTATCAGAATCACCATCCTATCACTGTAACAAGACAATTCCCAAATCTTGCACAGCAGTAATACCTGGCACTTATAGAGCACTTCTCCCAAACAGAACTTGCACATTTACAAAAACTTCAGCTCATTGTACAATTGGGGAATTTGAGACAGGAGAGAGAGGACAAGTGAGTGGTTGGAGACAATGCCAGGAAAGAACTGATCTTCTCAATCGTGGTCTAGTTCTATGTCCAGTGAATTACACTGTAATAGGAGTCAGGCATGAAGGCCTGCTGCTTCTGACCATTTTGCATGATCTAACAATTAAAAAGACCATATTGAAACTAAATCTAGTCAAAAGGCTTATGAGGTCACAGTGTAGTGAGTGACAATGCTGAGAAGCTCCAAAGTGTGACAGCAGGACAAGCACTTCTGCATAAAATGTGATCACATTTACATAGTGAATGAATGCCTATGTAATTTAACCTGGAATTCACCATGAAAAACTATTTACTTCACTAAAAGAAATCAGCATCAAATAATGTAGGGGAAAAAAAATCAATGTTCTCCTCAAACTTCCCAAAGTAGAGACATTTTAGTGGTGCAGTGATCCCAAGGAAAACTTCACATGGTTTGACTGCTCTGGCAAAGATTCCATTAAGCCCTGAGAGGAGCCATTATCTTCCTGTAATGCTCACCCCGTTTCCAGCACAGGCATCACCTCTGAAACCTGAAGTGTCACATTTTGTGAGTGCCTTCAGTGCTCAACCCACAACACTTACTGCTTCTGAGATGAAATCTGTTGAACTCAAGCATTAAAGAAAAATGTCCCAAAGAAGAGCCTTTTTGTCTTACAATATTATTGTGGTAACAGGAATTGCCAATATTTTCATTGCTTTGAAATATCCCCATTTTTATGCACTCCAGTTCCATAACAGCTCTTTGACTATTCCACTGTTGCTTTAATAAGCATAATAATAATAAGAATAATTTTCAATGAATGAGTGGATGAAGCAGATTTGTGAACCACACCCACACTTTCTCCCATTTTAGGGAGCACAGCTGTGCTTCACAAGACAACTGGATGAACTGAGCAGCTTGGGAAATTTCTGTATGGAAGCTTTGCTGCTCCCTCCCCGAAGTGGCACAAACCTGGCACCGATTTGCAGGAAGACACATCCACACACACCCACCCTTCTGCAGGTATCAGATCTCTTCAGGTGTAAACTCACATTACTCTTGATCAAATGAGTAATAGCTAATGAAGCCATTGGCCAGAGCCCTTTGGCACTTGAGGAAGACCAAAGAGCATCCCCATGTGAAATCACACAGGAATGGACTTGGATGTAGAGGAGGACAGAGCTCCATCTGGGGAATAAAAGGAGTCACAAGAAATTCAGAGACTGAGGAAACAAGCCCAGGAAAAATGCTAGGGAAGACTATTTCAGGATGAAGGATGGTATTTACATTGAACTACAAACTGAAATGTAAACTGCCATCCTCAGAAATGACAGGGAGGGTGCAGATGTTTATGAACAGTGCTCCATTTCAGGGAAGCTCTCTCTGATAATGCTGTCATGTACAGACTTGGCATAATTAAATATTACATTCAGTCAGTTCCAGAATGCTGCAGGGGAAAAGCCTCAGGACCTAAACCATAAAAATAAAATAATGTAGTTAACTATTGTACATAGTTTTTTGGTCTCCATTTAATCTTCAGTATTGACCAGAGGTGATTGTATCCACAGACCTGAAGCAACTTTGAAAAACAAACTTATTGCCAAGTCCTATGCTATTAGTTACATTTTATCACTGTAATACATGAATTGAATTTAACACATGGAGGTTAGGGACTCTGTAACTTACATCATCTTAGCTTTTACAAAGAGAATGAGGACTTTTTTTTTAATGAACATGGACTATCACAGTAAAAATATGTACTCTGTTGGGAATAAGTGGCTTGGGAAGCATCCATCACCTTTACACTTCCCCTGCTGATGTATGCATGACAATCCTGAGGCTGACAGGTTTCTCAGTGAGGTGTGTGCAAGGCAAGGCTGCTGCCTGACTCATTATTGTGACTGGGATCCTCTGTAACAGCTTTCCTGAGGAAAGTGCCTCAAACTGGAAAGATAAGCTGTATTTAATGTCACCTACCCACTAATTCAGAAAACTATGAAAAACCACCCTCCTAGCACAGTTGCATTCTTAAATGAAAGGGAAAGAGAGAGATCTCTCTCTCAGTGCTTTCTACACAAACTCCATGTTTGCTCCAGAAGGAAAATCAGAATTATTCCTACCTTCACAGTGAGTGTCCTCTTCCTTCTCACCACTTACTTACCTGATGTCCCCTGTGTTCCTGTGCTCCAGCATTACCCCTAAAACCTTTCACAGCACACACAGCACAACCATTGCAAGGGCAGTGATTTAAAAAGGATGTGAAATCAACAGCGAGTGCAAATTAATGAAGCACTTAATCAATTTGTCCACCAAAGAGATTTTCTCAGTTCAAACCCCAAGGCATGAAATTCAAGTTTGACACTGCCACAGTTGGA
Organism: Alaudala cheleensis; assembly: GCA_013398995.1. Lineage (NCBI taxonomy): Eukaryota > Metazoa > Chordata > Aves > Passeriformes > Alaudidae > Alaudala > Alaudala cheleensis. Next base: position 181,469 of record VWYE01026730.1, read on the forward strand.
TTAAATTTTTCAGATGGTTGCCTTGAAAAGAGGTATTTGATCTGTACAGTCAGACAGACTAAGTCTGTGGTTAATTGAGCAAGAGATGCGAATGCCTTCTTCTTTCATGAATGTTTTACAAATCTAATACAAAGCAATAACCTTCAGAAATGCAAGGGTCCAAGATGTCCACAGAAATTTTCAGTTTTCTTTCAAATAACTGATATGAAAATATCAAATTCTTAGACAAAAGTTCATAGAAACTCATGTGAAATAGTTTTTTCTGAAAGGATAAGTGAAGGAGGAAAAGTTTCATACAGATTTAAAAAATATTGTTATCAGTTCTTTAAAATCATTCAAGCACTTTAGAGAAATGTATTCTGCTTTAAAACTGATACTCCAAGGCATAAATGAATCCTGTAATACTCAATATTGACTCCTGGCCTGTAAGAGGTTTTTTTGCTCCAGAAAGACATGAGGAGAAAGGCTCTGTCCTCTGTACTGTCTTCCCTTTTGGAAATAGGAGTTGTTGTGGACAATTTGACAGCAGAAGAAATTGTGGACATGGACACAGAGAAACAAAATGTACTTTAAATGAAAAACAGCTCCCAGTTTCTCCCCATTGTTTTGGAAGAATGAGGGAGATGGAAGGGAGAGAGGAAGGTTAAGGGGATATTCCTCTTTGCCTTCACATTTATAGACAATTCATACCCCATGTCCATCCAGAGAATCCTGCAGTGTGAGTTGATAAATATCTGTGAGTAGGTAGGTCAGTGTGCATGGCAGCAATCTGGGCAGCAGATCTCAACATGCTGAAAACCTTCAGGAGGAACATTATCTTCAGGAGGAACATTATCTCTGAGCAAATTCTTTACCAACCAGAATGGGAAAAGTACACATAGGTTTGCCTACAGCACAAAGTGCTTTGAAAAGGAATCCAGCTGAAAACATTTCCTCCATGAAGCCAATGATAAATGAAATGAGAGACATTTCCTGTTCCCTCCTGCTCGCACAGAAACTCAATTCCATGCCCTGGGAAGTTCTCCCCACAACACAGTGAGACAATGACAGGATGATCAGAGGAAGAAAATCACAGACTGCACATGAACACACAAGAACAGCCTCATGCAGAGGGGTGGAGGCCAGGGAGGGAGCAGAGGCAGGTTCACAAAGCAGGAGCCAGGGTGGGAGTGACTGGTGGGAAGTTCTCTGCTGCAGGAGAGGTTGGTTCTCACCGTTCTGAACAAAATGGCTGAGCTAAGAGCATCTGACTGGTTATGCCCAAATACCCTCCTCCTCATCCTAGAGGTGCACAGGTGGCAATAGGAGCAGAGCCCAGAGCAGCATGGGAATGAAACAAAGAGCTGGTTAGTATTGAAAGCACATCTGCAAGTACAAACAGTAGTACACAGCATTTCAGTTTCTTACAGAGTATTCTGAGCTACCCTGAGCTACAGCTTGCTTTGCTCCCTTGTGGGCTTTGTCAGCTTTCTAAATGCCCCTTGCAAAGAGAAGTGCAACCAGAGCCTCCTCCCACCCCTCCCCTCCCTGCAGGGTCACAGAACCACCAGCTTGGAAGAGACCTTCATTGAGTCCAAGCCATGCCCTGACACCTGAACTAAACCATGGCACCAAATACCACATCCAGTCTTTTTTTAAACACACCCAGAGTCTTCACAAGAATTTCTGAAAAAGTCTAAATTTTCCTTTGTTTTCACATGTTATCATTTCATCTGTGCTGCATTCATTTGCAAGCATGTCCCAAAGTTACATGGAAATGGCTGCAGCTCTCTGTACACTTCAGTGTAGAAACAACAGATATTCTAACATTTAATTCAGATTAGTAAAATCCATTCCATTTTCAGTATTAACAATTTCACTCTCCTGAAAAAGGAGAGTGAAACACCAACATCTTTCAAAAACACTGCAGAGAATTCAAGTCAGTCAACATACAGTGGAGGCAGGTATTAAATTAAGATGCAAAGGGAAGTTCCCATGAAAATAAGAATTTTTCTGTTTCTTTGTATATACTCCTTCTTGTTTTCTGTGCAGACATGAAAGGAAATTTTTCAAGATCTGTTTTTGCAGGGTGAATAAGTAATTGGCTTTTACCATTTCCCTCTTGTACCTTACTCATTATCTCTGTGTATCACTAGGCTGGCACTTAAAGGTCTAGAGTGAGATGCTTCCCTTCAGCTCTCACCAATTTCTACATGAGTCAGAGGGCAAAGAGAAGCACTCCTTCCCTCCACTGAGGCAGTGATTAATGATGGCTAATATTTTAATTAAACTGCAGTGGATGAGATTACAACATGGGATGTGCAATTGTGCTGGCATTTTGTGTGTTACCCAGGGGATGGTTAATCTCTCTAATGGTTCCCAAGCACACTGCTGGGCTCTGTGCATGCCACAGGAGGCTCCTCACTGCTCTGGAGATGGGAAATGCATTTTCCTGCACTTCATGGCCCATTGAGTTTGTGAGGGAGCAGTCTGTGCTCATTTGGCACTGGGATTTCCTCGTGGGACATGAAGGGAACTGCTGGTCTGCACTGCACACATCAGAAAGCTGATCCTGGAGCATTTCCTGCCACTGCACACAAGGAACAGTCCTGGACACTGCACACACTCCAGCAGCAAACCTGACCTACTAAATCCGAATATGTCATCCAGGATGGAGTCTTGCATTTCAGGAGAGTGAAGATTTTGTTCCTTTTCACAATTCACCTCCTCCTCTCCACCCACCTAACAACAGCTTGGACCCAGGAACTGTTCACTGACATTTCAGGAGCTTCACACAACAAAGCCAACACAACAGCAACATCCAGTTCTGGTTTATAACTGCACTCTGGAATGCTGCTTTTGTTCCAAGGTACTGCAAGCATGTCAGGGAAAACTACTTCTGACACAAAATCATCAGCCCTCACAGTAAAAAATACATTAAAACCAAAAAGAGAGAGAGAGACATTACCTGGTCAGGGGAGGGCTTGTGGTTGGTTTGGTTGGAATGGGATGAGGATTTGAGGTGGTCATCCTCATAGTTGTCAGCCATCAGCTTCATACGGTTCTGAGTCTGGGAAAAAGGCAAGAAAAAAGGATCAGACTCCCTGTTATCACAGGGACTAGAGTGAACAGGGTATTTATACAACTGCACAGCCAAAATCCATCCCTGGGAACAGAGAGACACATGCCAAGGCATCAGCTGGCATTTCCACAGAGAACTGGTAACAACTGTGGAGACACTTTCCAACCTGCTCCCTTTAAAGCTAAATCAGTTTAGCAATTAAGTGATCATCTGACTTGTACCTACTGAAACTTGTGCTGTACAAGAAAGTAATTTCTTCTTATAGATTCTTGGGATTATGGTTCAGACACCAACTTGGAGAATAATTCAATGAAAACATGAGTTAGGTGTCCCTAAGTCAATTAAAAAAAACCCCAGTGAAGCCCTCAGAAAGCAGTCAGTTTTAAAAAATTAAAAAGTAAACAAGCTGAAAATAGGTTTTAACTTAAGAAGTCCACACAGTTTCAATATGCAAATCAGTTTTCAATTGATATATCAAAGAACAGAAAAATTCTGAGACTGGTCAGAAAAATGTGAATTATACGAAAGCCACCCTGTGAGGAAATGAAAAAGGTTATCAATTGATATTGGGGAAGAAAAAGTGTTATAATGAAAGCTTATAAAATTAAAACCTGGACACATGAAGTAAAGAATTAGCCAAGTATGAAACAAGTTTATTTTTCTTCAACTTCTTAGAAAATTTCAAGCTCCAGAGGAGATAGGATTTAAAAAAAACATAATAGAAAATAAATTCTGTGAGAATAAATGGAATACCTGACTTTAACAACACTATTGTAGGTAAGCACTTGCACAGAACATTAAAACACATTACCTGGCTGTTTAAGTGGGATAAAGGCCTTTGAACAGACTGGCCTGAAATGAGGTCCCTGAGCAAACACACACAGTAAGTGAGGAAATGCCCCTGGGGGATGTGCCAGCTGCCCAGCAGGGCTCACAGAGGCCACTCTGAGCAGCCACCAGAGCTGGGTCAGGGGCCTGCAGAGCCAAGTGCTGCCTCCCCTGGCATCACCTGGGTGCCAGGTGCTTGGGAACTCACCCAGGGAGCAGCCCCAGGAGTGACTGGTGGCATTTCTCCTCCCAGCTCAGAGGGCACAAAGAGTCCCACTCTGAGCTTTGTGAAATCCTTCTGCTCTCAGGAAATCACAAGGCTGCCCTGAGCCACGTTAGATGTGACACAGAGCAAATGATCTACAGCTAGACACATGAAATCACCAGAATGCACTGAAATGAAATGTCTTAAATGAGAGCTCAAAGCTCATGGAAATGCCAGCTGCTGATTCAATCCCCTCATAACTCTAGGGTTTCTCACTGAAAACTCCAAGTTTAATGAGCATCTCGAGGCTAGAGAATGCAGACTCTGCTTGTCTCTATTCAGATCATGAGACAGAAGGTCCAGGGTTTGAATCTGGATTTGATTTTGTTTTGGAATAATTTAACAAAAGCTAATAGTAAATGGAGCTTAAGCAATAAGCAATTTAATCATGCAAAAATTTTATATTGTTTGCTCTGCTTTGTCAAGCAAGTTCTGAATTCCAAGTCTGACTCATCATTCATAAATCACTACTTGAAACATTAATCCTTAAACAACCAGTTTATTGTAAAGGCACTTTCTTAATATTTATAATTTTATTATATTTAAGGTTGTCTCTTCAACAGTTTCTTCTTTGCAATGAGAACAGTTGATTTTAAACCATTTCACATTTCCTTGGAAATTTATTGTTTTAATAATAAATTCTTACATGACTTTCAGTGTGTGTGTGTGGAGATCTATTGAAACTAGCAGAATGCTAGTACAGCACATTAACTCTGCTCAGAGAAAACCTGGCTCTTCTCAGATGGAGGCAGCATGTTTTATATTATTGAAAAAAACCCTCCAAACAATGTTAGGTGGTACAGGTAGAGAACAGTATAAACATTGCAGAGAGTCACAGGCTGGGTCAGGCTGAAGGGACCACAGAGGGTCACTGCTCCAGCAGGGCCCCCAGAGCTCCTGGCATTGCCTCCAGCTGTGCCTGCACAGCTCCAAAACGGGACACTCCACACCTCTCTGGACAATCTGTTCTGTGCTTGGTCACTGCTCAGGAAAGAAACTTCCTCCAGTTCAGGTGGAGCTGGTGTGCATCAGTTCCTGCCCACTGCCTCTTGTCCCATTGCCTGCAGCAGCAGGAAGAGACTGCTCCAGGCTCTGCCCCTCCCTGCACATCCCCAGCCATTGATACCCTCTCATTTGTCTTCTCCTGAGGCTGAACAGGCCCAGCTCCCTCAGCCTGTCCTGCAAGAGATGCTCCAGTCCTCTTTGTCACTCTCCACTGGACCCACTCCATGTCCCTTTAGTCCCCAGGAGCCCAGAACTGGGCACAGCACTGCAGCTGTGCCCCAGCAGGGAGAGCAGAGGGGCACGATCACCCCTACCCTGCTGGCAGTGCTCTGCCTAATCACCCCAGCACACCACTGGCCTGCCAGGACACAGCTTGCTGTCCCCACCAGGACCCCAGGACCTTCTCCTCAGAGCTCTTTCCAGCAGGCTGGCCCCACACCTTATCTCTGTCAAGCCTGGCTATGCCCTGCCCCACTTCAAGTCCAGTTTAAAGCCCTCTCAAAGGGCCCTGCTAAGTCCTGACCTAAGATCCCTTTTCCTTTCTGCTACAGGTGGACCCCATTTGCTGCCAGCAAGCTCAGTGTTGTATAAACTGACCCAAGATCAAAACCCACAGAATGCTGCTGTTTACACCAGCCCTGGAGCCAGGTGTCCATCTGCACGACTTCCCTGTTTCTTGCTCCATCATTCCCTGCACTGCAGCACACAGGAGAACACAACTTGTGCTCCAGATCCCTCGGGAGTTTTCCCAAGGCTCTGAGGGCCCTCCCCACTGTCCTTATCCTTTCTGCTGGGGCTTTGTTGTTGCCCACTCAGACACCCACAGGAGGGCAAGGATCAGGGGGCTGTACCAGCCTGGGAATTCATGCTGGTATCCCTTAGCCAGGCCCCAGGGAAGCCACGCACCTCCCTCTGGGCTGGGTCTGCTCAGCAGAAAGCACTGAGTCCCTCAGAGAGGATCTGAAGTCAAACTGAAGAGGTCCTGTGCTTCTGTCACTTCAATTCAAACACAACAACCTACTATGAATACCTGGCAGCAGGCATTGAGAAGGGCTGATGGAATTGGGCTGGTTTAGCCTGAGCAAGAGGAGGCTTTTTAAAATGACCTGACAGGAGGAAATAGAGGATATAATGCCATTGGAGGGGATAGGACAGGAGATGACAGATGTAAAAGGGAACACAGAAAATTCTGATTAGAGATCAGGAGAATTCTTTTCATAATGAGCTGCATCAAATGCCAGAACAGAGACTGTGGCATCTCCATCCCTGAAGATACTGAAAATGCAGCTGGACCAGGCCTTGAACAAAATCTGTTCTGATTAGTGATGTTCTCAGTGAGTGGCCAGACACAGAGGTCTACTCCACCCTAAAATATGCTGCAATTCCTATCATTTGGAATTTTCATCAGCTCATTGGAGAGTTTCAAGGTTCAACTTTTCAGAAGAGGGAGTTAAGTTCCAAAATCCCTACTTGCCAAATATGGTTTAGCTGCTCAGCTCCATGCCAGCCCTTTGAACACTGACACCAGCAGCAGCTCTGCAGTGTCCTGATGATGACAAGCCTACGGGATCAGCTCACCTGGAAGGACATTTCCCATGTTCCCCCTTTAATTCAACCTGAACTCTCACTGCAGCTGCTGCTCATTTAAGTGTGTGTGCTTGTGACAAGTTGTGGCAAGAAAATGCCAAAATCAGTATTGTGATTCCATTAAAGGAACTAATTCATGCATATATTGTTGGAATTAGGCAAAAATCAAAAGATGGAAGAAAAGCAGCTTATTTCCTGATGGACCCCACTAAGAATTATTTTCCAACATTTAAAGTCCAAGCAGTGTTGCAAATAAAATATGTAATATTACAATATTTTAACAATCGTTATTATGTCAAACATGGAAATAAAAAAACTTCTGCTTAGCACTGGACTACTAATGACAAACTTATACTGAGAAATTTTAAAAATAACTGTAAATACATGAACTGAGTTTCTTTCCTATTGCTCCTCCACAGGAAAAACCAAAGTCCAAAAGGGTGGAAATTTCTAGAGCGAATGGCTGCTGTAATGATTTCCAAACAAACCATTTACTTTTCTGTGGGGAACCACTCCAACATCCTGCAGTCCTGAGCTGGTTTGTCATGGTGCTATTATACAATCCTCTCCCACCTCATGAGGTTATGGCTCAGATCCTAGGGCAAGCATTTCTACATCATTGTGAAAAGTATGAACAACAAAGTGGTTTAACCACGGGGTCCTGGGAGAAAATAAATGAGCAGTGCAGACAAATCAGTTGTGTCAGGAGTGCTTTTGTCTAAAGCCTCCAGAGCTGTGAGCAGAACTAGCAGTGATAGGAACCTGATGTCAGATTCGCATTTTGCTTAGAAAAATACCATGTGCCCTGACAGGTACCTTCTTCATTCATGTGCAGAAAAAATGCTGGGATGAAGAAAACTGGATAAAACTCCATAACCAAGAGGTTTTGTGGTTTTTTTTTCCAGAAGGTGCCGCTTTTTTTTTTTTTTTGACAGATTTAAGAAAATTACTCCTGGCCCTCCAGTTATGCCTTGGCCAAAGCCCCCACAGCTTGTCAAAGCCCTTACCAATGCTCTGCTTTCCTTCCAACAGGCTCCATGCAAAGGAACAGCCTCAAACCCTTCAGACTGGGGTAAATTCTCCAAGTTACTGCAGAGCCACCACACACTCCCCAGCTCCAGGAATGGCTGTGGGGGCCCTGGCTCTGCAGACCAGAGTCCATGAACTGCAGCTCTAAGGCACAACATTTGCAAGGGTACTGCATTTAAAAAACCTCAGCCTCCCCAGTCATAGATTAAACTTCACTATAGAAATATCAGATCTCATCCACTGCTCCCTTTTTGCACCCCAGAATTCTGCAATTGTCCTTTTGCCTCTTTGATACACTTATTGTTAATGCCTTTTTTCCTTCCTGTCATTATTTAAGTCTTTCTTCTTTGCCATCCCTTGCTACAGCAGGCAGTTATATTAAAAGAAAAAAGCACCAGGAGAAAACAGGAGATAAACCTGTTTTAACCATGAATGTGAATGATCAGCATCAGAGCTCTAACCATCTTTGGTTGTTTCATGGTCCTGCCATGATTTCATAGGATTTTCATTACTTTTTTTCCCCTGGGTACCAGACAGTTCACTTCTGCCTTTATTCTAGAATCACTGAATGTTTGGGTAAACAAGGAAATGACCACAGTTAAATTGTTTCTAACATAACCAACACCTGAATACTTCCATTGCAAACTGCACATGCACACTGCTTTACCTCCAAAACTGTAGGCATAGTTAATTTTTAAAGGATCACTCAGTTCCTTGTTCATGGAGGTATTGCTTCAAAGCACTCTCTCACCTGCAGGTTCCTACCAGTAAGTTATTTTCTGTTCACTGGTGGCACACTGGTAGCCCGCTCGTGCACCTCAACACTAAAGACCAAATGAACAGATTTCATCCCAGTTCAATTATTACATGAGAAAAACCAGAAGTGATGGTGATGCACAAGGTTTAGGGGGAAGTCAGACACACTCTGGAGTCCAGCTGGTGAAGCCTAGAGCAGTGCTGCCCAGCCCTGACAAACTCTTTGGTGTGGAATCCCACATCCACATCTGAAACCCCCAGGTTTAACTGCAGACCTTGTTTATAATTCATCTCACAGAATGTTTTATTTGAAAGCTTGCACCAAGCTGTGTGTTCTAATGAGAGCACATACCTTTCCTAAGCATTTCTACAGGACAGTTAGAGTTCTGGTAACCACTGCCCTGGAAAGCTTCTGAAACCACCTCTGTTCATGGGAACCACACATTTCTGTATCTCTGCAGAAGCTCTCTAACAAACAGCAGCTCATGAGCTGTGCCCTCTCCATTCACTCTGTTTTATGTGCTCATTGCAGTCACCTACTCAGAGAGTGCATCCAGTCAGCTCCTCCACCATGGAGCAGCACAAACCATGACATCAGTGACCACTTTCTCATTTTTTGGAGAATATTTGCGTGGGGTAATTTTGGTTTTGCTCCCCAGTCTAAACAAGCTTTATTAATCCTTTAATGTAGAGTTTAAAAAACCCCACGTTAAGTAAATATTAATAGAATGACTGTACTTGTGACAAATGAGTAAGTGGTGTGCTGGTGCATTAAAGGAGTTAGCCCATTTTAATCTGAGATTCACTGGAAGCACATGCAGAAACAACAGTTTAGAAACATTTTTGCCACTAATAACACAGAAATAGAATTGAAAAGCTCCGGTGATTTTTCCTTCAAAATGTGGGCTAAATTCACTATCTCTGAAAATGATGTACTTGTGGAGGCTTTCTGAGAGTTCTTTTCTACTTGTTAGAAACCTGCCGTGAGCCATGATCCCTGTTGGTGTCCCAGCAGCTCCCTGCTGGAATCTGGCTGTCACAAACCCACACAGAATAATCTCTGTTACTGCCTGTTTTTGAATATGATGCCCTGCACAATTACCTTGCTGCAGAAGAGAATGTAAGATCAACATCTTTTGCTACATGCCCTTGAAACAGAAAAGACTGATTAATTTAAATTAGCTTAACAACTGGCTTTATGGTGAAATTATGCTGCTACATCCACTCTTGGACTGCTGTGCTGTCTTCACTACTTCTTTAATCAGTCAAGAAGTGATTTCTTTCACAGACAGCATAGTTATCCTTGAGGAGCCTGTGAGTCCACTTTCCACTGACTAATGAAACCTGTGTGCTTTGGCTTTGTGCTCTCCATCTCCTCAGCATGGCCTCCACCCCTGCAGCCATGTCTCTGTGGTGTCTGCAGGCCAGAGGCAGCTGGGAGCAGTGTGCAAGGATGTGTGTGCTGAGTGCCCAGCCTGGTGTGTGCTGAGTGCCCAGCCTGATGTGTGTATGAGTGCCCAGCCTGATGTGTGTGCTACAGCCAAGCCAAACAGCTCAGCTCAATTCTCCCTGCCTTCCCCTGTGTGGGGACTCTACCTTGGGCTCTGTTTGCCTCTACCCAGCTGTGGATGTTAATTAACTTCCTATAAATTACAAAATCTTTGAGACTTCCTGTCCTCTGTCAAATTCGGTTGAAAATGGTCCATAAATTGAAGTCACTGGGTAGGAAGTACACCTCAGCTAAGATGGAAGGCACTGTCACGTCAGCTCTTCTCCTCTGGATCCCAAACTAACACATTTTGTAGGAACTGTAGGAGTGTGGATGCAGACTCTCAAGATGTCCTTGCCCTAAATGCCACACAGAAGTAGAATTTTTTTCCCAGACCTTGCCTTTCTTTTGGATTCTGGAGGCTGACCTGCTAGAAGTTCTCAAGTGATCAGCACCATCAAGCCTCTCATGATCAGCTCATGTGTCTGTGAATGTTTAACAGATACAGTTTATTCTCTCTTTTAGTCTACTTTGATACTTGCCACCAAAGACAAGTCATTTTAAGAAAAAAGTGAAATGCTACTTCTGTAACAATGCAAAAGAAAATACCAGTCTTTGCCATGGTCCTCATTAATCAAACTGTTGAAAACTCCTGATTGCACTTTCCCCCTTGCTCATTTTTCCCCTCTCACTGTGCATTTGTGGGTCCAAACTAAAAATTTAACCTTATGTTTTACAGGATAATAGAAAAGCAAAGACAAAAAAGCAGTGAGAAATACAAGTTGAAATGTACTTTGGAGCATAAACTCTTCCTAAAAACTTTGATAGGTTGGTAACATCTTTTACAAAGCAAAATGTAATAGGCATCTCAGGTTATGCTAAGGTTGAAATACATATCAGCATTTTATTGATCTTGGGATTACTTTAAATTTGTGCAATTTAAGCACCAACACTAAACACTACAGATAAGGTTAGTCTTATAAAATCTATACAAAATCTGAATGCAAACCCCCTAAATTATCTGTTATATCCTACAGAACAGGCAAATATTTCTAACAAATACGTTGTTTTATTATGACTATTTGTCTGAAATTTCTCCTTCCCTTTTCACGTCTGCTTCACTCCACCCTGCTCATCTTACCCTCAACTACCTTACTCTGTCCCCCTTTCCTCTGTTATTCTTTCCAAAATAAATCCAATTGCATATGCTCAACTCCACAAAGCTGCCTGTCTGACACAGCCACTTCAGGCACTCTGCTCTTGTCTCAGTCTTTCTCCTGGTCTGAAACAAGAAAGTTTCTTGGTACCTATGAACCCCAACTGGCAAAATCTCATCCAGGAATTTACACACAAGATGCATCCTGCTGCAAACTCTTAAAAACTAGTCACGATCCCTTGGCTGAACAAAATCATTTGTATGCCACCTGCTCCTGTGTATCTCCACACACCTTTCCTAGCTGAAGTGATCGGGGAGTTCTCCAATCTTTGTCTATTGTGACTGTGTTGTTACAATAAATACAGTGAAAGCACTCTTTTCATCCAGCAATTATTAATTTTGGGAAGTATATGCCAGTGTTTTGACCACAGACCTTTTATTATTACATATTTTCATTGTTATATGACTCACCACTTCAACTGCATTTGCCTGTAGCTTCAAAGAGCTGTTAACAGCAAACCCCTTCCCCTCTATGCAGGCTGCCCTGGGCAAAAAAAAAGGAGCTCTGTACAGATCCAAATTCCTGGATGCTGCAGTGCTGTGAGCTGCTCAGTATCATCCCAGCACAGAGTGTCTGTGAGTGCCCAGAGCCCAGCTCTGGGGGGACACACCAATGCATCTGTGTCTGCATGATATAAACAGTGGTGATAGCAACTTAAAAAAACACACAAGGAAACCTCCAGATTATTTGTGCTCATTCTGAAATTAATTTTAAAAGCTGTTGCCTATAAAAGAAAAGAAACCCAGTATTATTCTTTTTGTGCCTTGCTTTTATCTTTAAATGCAGGCAGAATCCTGCATGGTAACTGCTGGAGGGAAGAGTTGAAAGGGCATTTCCTCTGACAGCCAGCAGAGCTCAGTTACCCCAAACGAAATACAAGTGAAGAATTTTTTCTGTCTGGCCAATTATTAGGTTTGACATGCACCTAGAAGAGCCCTGCCTCGACAGCCCCTGCATTCCTGTCTGTCCTCACCATGTGTGTGTGGTCTGCAGTGCCAGGATTCCTGTCCATCCTCACTGTCCCTGCTCCCTGCCCCAGCACACAGGGCACATGTGCAGTGCAGATCAGTGCTGTCCTCCCTCCCTCTGCATGCAGCACACAACCAAGGAGAACCACAACACACCAACACTTCTCTCTTTTTTTTTCTTCTTATTCCAGCAGAGGTTGATTTTTCCTATTAAATCTGCATCAAAGCTTAGGTACTAGGCAGGAGACTGAAAAAACCATTCAGGTTTTCTACTGTAATTGTGCCAAAATTATTATTACCAAGGAAAGAAATCCTCTTATTCTCTATGAAATTCATGGCACACTGTGTTTAGAGATGTTCCAGCTGGCCAGATGAATTTCCCTAAGGTGTCTGCATCCCAGTATTGCCATCCTTGCCTGCTCTATTCCTCATCTGCTGTCCTGCTGTGATTTACATTACATGATGCCATTCATTACACATGGGCAGAGGCCCCCACCCAATGGGCACCATAAAGCACTCTGTAAAGCCTAGAAAAAATCTCAGAGAGTCCTCTCTGCTACAGAACCACTAAAAGGAAAAGATCAGTGGAACAAGATGAGAAAAAAAGCCAGTCATACCTCTGGTGAGGTTTTCTTAACAGTCCTTTTACTGCTAAGTCATTAAACTTAAGATAGGTGATTCCATTTGTTAAAGAGCCCTGACAAAGCAGAGGCAGAAACAGAAAATAATGAATAGGACAAGAATAACCTTGACTGATTGATTTGCAATTAGAAGACCCAAGAGGAAACAAGGAAGCCTTCATATTTTTAAACCCTCTTTACATCACAAACCAGCATTGTGGGTGACAATGGAGAAGGACTAGCTGGTTTTGGTAACCAGGAAAGGGGGCAAGAGAAAAATCTTTTTGTAATTTGATAGTGATGAAAAGGTCTAGGAAAATAAGGAATTAGTCTTAGTGTGCACTTCCCAGTCTGTGGGTCATTCCCACCAAATCTGAATTTCTCATTTTTTAGTGCAGAAGAACACACATCTTGCATGCCTCCATATGAGATAGAGAAGACACATGAAAGATGATTGAAGATCTGTATATATAAGTAAATATATTTCCCCTTAGGAACAAACACAAGCAGGGAAAAACTAAAATGAAAAGATACAGTCCTTAATTCTTCCAGAGAGCAAATAAACTGGTACAGGCTTACAAGTTTTAACAGCCTGTGTGTGTGTTCTCAAGGATCACTCCATTGCTTTTGTTATTTTTCAGCACCATCAGTGTCAGCAGCTGGCAGAGGTTTGGGTTGCTTGCTGCAATAAAGGAGGGGAAGCCAAGGGTGCCTCTGCTGGTGTTTAGGAGATGGAGAACTGGCCTGGGGTCATAAATTATGGTCATGTTTCATGTTAAGATGCAAACAGTGAGAAGAGCAACTTCTGAGCTATTAAAAGGATTAAGAGTGGTAGAATGGTGAAATAGAATGTTTAAAAACATTTAGTTTCCCATCCCAAACAAAAATCCACGGCAAAAACAAGAGATACCCAGGTTGTTCAGATGCTGGGGAAAAACCTGTCTGGAGTCAGCTGAGAGACCCCCATTTATTCTTTGTTTACTCAGCTACAGGAAATATTTGTATTCACACTAAGACAGACAGGCATTGGTGGTAAATAAATAGAGAGAGAACAAAGGGCTGGGTTCTGTAAAACTGTACTCTATAAAGAGAACAAAAGCTCCAATAGAATGGCTACCCCTTAACCAGGGCTGTACTCAGCACAAAAGACCACTGCTTCCTCCAGGCACCAGCCCTGGGATCAGAGTTTAACACTCATTTGGGGAGTAGAGCTTTACAAAAATTGAGAGACTTACACTCACCTATGCTACTGATAATTTACAATTCTACAGCACGGAATTACAAAGATAAATTGCTTGAATTTGGAACTGAGGGTACATAATCAGCATTTTTTTTCTTATATCCTCATGATAAATGTTTGATTATGCCAGGTAAAATCAGAGAGCAATCTTTTGATAGCTGAGTTTGAGATTTATTTTGTCTTTATGCAAAATCTTGGACTGATCCCTAAAAGCACTTCTTGCTACTGCAAAGACTCAAAACCTTTGGTGACATATTCAAGGCCAAAAAGGGCACACAGAAGCTGTGCCTTTATTTTGTGTTCCATGCAGGTCTGCTCAGGGACAGCTGAACAGCAGTGCCCTAAAGATGATGTGCCACAACCCCTCACTGATGTTAGACAGCTCTGTCTGCACACTCCCACTCAGGGAGCACAACCTCCAGCAGTACCACCTTCCTCACCTTGTACCTTTGGGAGCTGGCAGCTGTTCCCAGACTCCTCACAGCTTCCAGTCAGGGGGCAGCAGAAAAATCTCCATCCCCTCCCTGCATCCGTAAATGCCAAGTGGCAAAGACATGGCCTCTAGGGAAATCTGCACACCTTTTCTCTGTGAGTATTCCTTCATCTCAGAAAAGGGCTGGAGAAAACAGCATGTACTTCTAAGGAGGAAATGCATCACTTGTTCTGCACCTAAACAGGAACAGTAATTCTTTTAAGACTTGGGTTCTTCAGAACCTCCCACCATGACTTTGACAGAGCTGAGGGCAATCTGCAGCCACCAGCACCCCTCCATTTGCAGAAGCTGTCACAAGTAACTGATGTCTGATTTCTAAATCTGTGTCTCGTTTGGACAAACCCGCTACACTGCCCTATCCATTCCCACAACGTGGTATGTAAATTAATGAAGGAATGTTATCAAGAAACTACTCCTAACTGACAGCACCTTAGATTTCCAACTGCAAGATGAAGCCAGTATCTCCCCTGCCTTACCTACTCATTTGCTGAGATCTGGTGTACTGGACTAGGCCCAATCCAACAGTTTCACAAAGGGAAATTATTCTCAGAATTTAATGACCTTAATAAAGTGGATGAGAAAAAAACATCTGTATACTGAGAGACATTTCAGTGCATAAGCTGAAAAATATCTGAGATCATCAACAGTTTACTGAAGTTATTCCATGCAGTTAAGATTAAATTTTTTCCCTTATCAATTTTTAAGATGGTGGGGATTAAAATTCTCTTTTGCATTTCTCTCTTTCCAAGAAAAAAAAACAAACAGTGATTCATTATGTTACTCCCAAAATAACACAGCAAAATCACAAATATGCAATATATTCTATCTTATAGATCATTCATTTTCATGACATATTCTAGGTGTACAATTCTTTCCATCATTCATTCCTCCTTCAAGTAAAGAACACATCACTAACACATTAAGTCATACAACTGTTAATCTGTAATCTACTTGAAACCTTCTGCAAATTTAGTTTATGAACCCAATCAGTCACCTCCTATCTCTGACTTCTCCTTACATGTTTTTGGAACACACCTTCAATCATCTATCACCTCACCAGTTACAGCTTTTACACATATTAAAACCAATACTAAAGATGAAAAATGCCTTTCAGCTTTCTGCCACTATGTTTTAAATGGTTATCAATGTGTGAATTGGTTTTATATAAGATAGCTGGTAATGCCACAGGTTCATTGACCTTTTCACTCAAAGACAAGTAATGTAAATAAAGTTTTATTTTGTAGAATGAAACCATTTAGTGTGTTCCATTTCCCTGAGGAATAACACCATTAAATACAGGAAGAGATAAACATAATGTGCCAAGTTAGCACATTTGGGGTGGAGATTTGGTAAAGGGACATTTGGTAAATGTGTCTCCTAGACAATTGTCAGTGTCAGGTGAAACAGCCCAGGAATCACCCAGTACAGAAAACCCTGCCTCCAGTCAATGAAATACTGTAAGGATGCTTACACACCCACCTTCACCAAGTTCTTCCCTGCAATTCAAAATCTTCCTGAATCTGAAATTTTGCTGCAGAATTTCTGTTTCTTCACACACACACACAAAAAAATCTATTTGTGGATTTATCTCATCAAGACTTTTTACATGTTTAAGTGGAATTCTCCCTGTCACCAACACTTCAGAGTTCCCTAAGCAATGGGTCCAAATGATACAATTTCAATGTAATCATAAACTCACTGTATTTTCTGGTCATCCTTCAGACATCATCAATTCCAGTACCAAGAGTGATGCCAAACCAGCCCAGCCACAAGGCCCTATGGTTGGAAAGTCTCAGATTCTTTACCCCTGAGGCACATCCTGCCACTGGACAACTATCAGGAGCAGTTGTGCATGGGCCCTTCCCAGCTACCCCACAAACCATGGAAGTTTAGCAAAGAAGGATGGACCCATAATTGCATTCCTTGAATGAACAACCATGGGCAGCCCTGAGCTGTTCTAAACCACATTGTGAGACTCTGCATCCATCCCATGACTCATCAGCTAACACAAATACTGTCAGGAGTTATGTTAACATAGTATTTGTACCAAAGAGACAGAATGAATTCCATAAATACTCTGTTCAATGTATGCATCATAGAGAGCTGTTCTAATACAGTCTCTTTATTTAACTGAAACCCACAGAGTATCACACCAGAGGTTTGGGCCACAACAGCTACAGGGAACCACCAGATGTGCTACAGCTGGGATGCCAGATGACAGTGACTATTTTTACAGTGCATCAATGTCCAGCAGACTATTCACAGACCAAGGAATGATTATTTCTCAGGCCCAATGTAGGAGGAAACCCAAGCCCAGTGAGCATTCTCACCTCTTGAATAGTGCTAACAAGCCTGCTTCTCCCAGGGCAGGCCTGACAAACTTCCCTCATGTCCAACACCACCAATTTGGCCAGGAATGGGACAGAGGATCTCTCAACTGCTAACCTAGACCTGTCCAGCAATCCTGATTTTCTAGGGAGAAGCAATAACTTAAGGAAGTATCATAAGTCTTGAATGAGAACTAGTGTATATGTGGCATTAAATGCTGTTGGCAATTATCCAATTAATTGAAATGTATTTGTGTGGATTTTTGGTCAATTAAAAAGCTGGGAAACTAGAATATGAAAATCTTAATCTATTCAATAAATGGAGGAATATTTCTAATGGAGTGAGACAGATTTTTGAACTCTGAGTTCAAACTTGGGAAATATTAGTCCTTACAGTGTTTTTAGAAATGTTACAAATGTCTAGAAAGAGAGTGGCAAGTGCTGCCTTGTCACCTGAGTTCCACAATACCTCTATACACCTTAAAGCAGTGAGGCAGGGCACCTTTCTGTTCAGCAGCCCTGCCCAGCTCTACCCAAACCTGCATGGCTGAAGGCACAAACAAAGCAGGCAGTGCTGCTTGCAGCAGCTCCCAGAGGCATGAGCAGAGGCACTGCCAGTGCCAGCAGGCAGCTCCCTTCCCTTCCCTTCCCTGCAGCCACAGCCTGCCTGCCCTCAGCACACATTTTCATTTAGTCATTCAGGAGGCAAGGGAGAGGGGAAGGAGGGTAAGTAACCCCAGGAAGGATGAAATGCTGCCCAGAAAAGCCTGCTGATGCTGCACTGAGTGCTGTTACTGGGCTAACAGGTCATTAAAGATGATGGGGAAAAAGTCTGGAGCACATGGCAGGGACAAGGTGCTTTCTTTTCATCTGTGGGGGCTCCTGGTGCTGTGCTGCAGGAAGCAGTGCTCAAGGGCATGACAAAGCCTTGCTTTCTGTGCCTGCCTGCTGCTCTCAGGGTGCTGGGGTCTGCTCCTGGCAGAGCCTTCCCCCTGCCACAAACAATTACTGAGGAGCAAAGGCTGGCAAAGCCAGCAGGGCTGGGATTGATAATCTGGGTGCATTACAGGCCTTCCACAAAAGCCACCATGCTCAAATTTGACAGCTGGCAATGCCTGATGAGAGCCAGTTAGTAGATATTTATTCACTCCAGCCAGAAGTTTCTTCTGTTTGCAGTCCAACAGCTTCCTGTGCAGGAAGTGTACAGAGTGATTTCCCCACTTCTGCCTGCTCACATCTGTGCCAGCCACACTGCCAGCACAGCCAGGAATATCCTTCAGGAACTACAGATTTTGGCACCTCTGTGCAATAAAGCCAGAAACTGAAAAGCTGCATGTGACCCCAGGCACTGGTGGTACAAGAACCTGGGAAAAGAAGACAGACCATGCAGTGAATAGGTGAGGCTGAGACTGCACTGCCTCTGTAACAAGCCCACTGCAAGTGGTAGTTGATGATGTTCTTGAAATGCTTCCCTAAGTCTTGAAAAATGTCTGGCAAAGTACATTAAAATGTTTGTTCCTGCTTCAGATGGGTGAACCTGGCATTCAGAGAACACAGAACTCAGAGTACCTTCTGTTCTGCCCAGCTCATGAAGAAACCTCTGACAGGGCACCTTCAAATTCCCCTACCTGTTCTTAACTTTCTAATCAAAGTTTTCTTTGCCCACTTTTACATCTATCTGCACTCTTGCCAGTGTAAGTAAATGGGTACTGTGGCAAAGAGATCAATAAACAAAGATGGATCCAAGTGCCCTGCATCTCATCACTCATTTCAAATATTCACTTTTCTTCCTCAGCTATAAAGCAGCCACCACCACTCTCAGACAACTTACACAGATATTCACAAAGTTCCTAAGTTCCCTCCTGACAGTGGTTTGAGAGATGCCTCTCCTCACTGAACTGCAGACTGCTGGAACCTTTCAGAGAGCAGCAGGGGCTCTGTCACAGAACAGCACCACATTTAGCAGTTACCTGCAGTGACTGTACCCATGTCACCTGAAGGAGAAATTCCCTTGCTAACCCTCATCAGACATGGTTCCAAATCAGGGCAGCCAAGGTAAAGCAAGGAGTACTGCAGGCCCTGACAATCTGCATGATTTCATTGGGCAGGGTGGTAAGTGGAACTGCCAGAAATGTGCTCATGCTGATCCAGCTCCACAGCAGCAAGAGGAAAACATCTGCCTGTCAGTCTCCTCTGACCTGTTTCACATTCTCTCCTTATAAACAGAAAGGACTCCAGCCAGTGGAACTTCAGTTTGGAAAAGTTCACAGCAGAGGAGTGTCAGGTGTCAGTGTGCAGGGTTTCCAGGGAAACAAGTAACAGTGGAAAAATAGAAGTTTTGGGGTGAGAAGCTACTCTGGAATCTACAATTCTTTCCTTTTTCTCATGATCCCATGAACCACATTTACTTGGGGAAACCAGTCTTTGCAGGAACTTGGCCTCACAAAGAAAGCCAGCCAAAATCTTACAGAGAAGAGGCACAAAGTAGCACAGAAAAACAAGCTTTGGTACTTGCTTGCTTAGATGAAATGTATATTCAATACTGCATAAATACTATAATTACCAGCCAATTATTAGTTATTTGACCATTGCCAAATAATTCCTCTCCATTTGTGGGAATGTTAAATAACAGCCCCTCAGATTCATGCTGGCCCACAGAGGAAGGCACAGTCTTCATGAGGATACAGAAGTAGAAGGGAACAACAGGTATTAAAGATTCCTCTGAGCATGCTGAAGTATAGAATGAAAACTCAATATGTTCTTAAAAGACTGAGGAACTGATCTGAAAATAACTTTTATTTAGGCATGGGCATCATAATAATATATATATGTAGTATTAATCTAACCTGCAGTCACACGATTTCAAATGAAAATGTTGAGATCCTGTCATCAGTAACACTGACTCCAGCTAGTTCCTATAACTTCTGCTATAATAATGAAATAATGAAACATTATATAGCAATACAAGTGAATATGGCCATTTACAAACATTTACTCTGAATAATACTCCAAGCTGTCAGAAAACACTAATACTGTGCAGAGCCTCCTAAAAAATGTAACACTATTACTTCACATTTATGGCATGGCAGTGACAGAGATGCTGCTACAGACTGTACAAATACAGAAAATGACAGTCTTTGCTACCAACAGCTCCCAGCAGAAAATCCCAGCTGTTTAAGACCCAAAGGCCACAGACAGGAAAACCTCAGCCCCCGGACACTCAGAACTGTGCAGTGGTGCTTTGCTGTGTTACAGAGAATAGAAGCTGATGTTAATAGTCAGCTCGATGAGGAAAGGGACAAATGGCAGGCAGGCTATTTCCTACCACGGAGCAGTGGCTGTGCTCCATCCACAAGAGGCCAAGGCTCCCTGGGTCCCTGCCAGCCTGGAGTGACACCCAGTGGGGCCCTCCCCAAGCACATCTGGAGCTGGTTACACAACTGCATCAGCCCCCAGCCCTGCCTCTCCCTGGGCTGCCCACGCAGCTCAGTGCCCTGGGAGGGATAAATTGGGACCACATTGGCTGCTGACCCTCGCCCTGCAATGGCCCTGCCTGTCTGATGACAGAGGAAATCCCTCATCCAAACTGACAACCAATATGAAACAGGCAGCTGCATTTACCAGAGCCTGCTCAATGCCAGCGCCTCATTAGGAAATGGGCTCTATATTGAGGCACATTCCTGCAATTCAGAGCCTAGAAACCCTAAATTAAAACAACATTGATGCCATATCCTCTTTCCAAAATGCTTCTCTTCATCCAAACTTTAATGCACATACTTAGAGAAATTAAAGAAGCGAAATGTCTTTGGCAGGACTCGCTCCCTCTCTGGTGCAGCAGTACCCTTCCTGTGTGAGTGACCAGGAATGTGACAAGGAGTGACAGCAGAGCCCCCAGATTCTGGATACCCTTCCCTTGATGAACCTACCTGTCCTCACTGATATTTTCAAATTAATAAAAACCACAGGAAATGGTTGGAACAAGTTTTTGTTTTGTGTTGCACCTTTCTACACTCTAGGAAAGGTCAGCTAACAGCAGTCAGCCAATGGTAACCAGCACAAGCATTGAGAGGTCACACTCCAAATGCAGTTTTACACACTGGGATCCACTCACACCCACCATTGCAGCACAGCCAGCACACTGCTTTCCTAAAGCACTTCCCAGGCTGCAGTGAGGTTCAGCAGTGCTGGTACCCCAGCATGCACAGCTCTTCCCTTCCCACACTGCTCAGCACTGCTGTGTGCACCCCACACACGTGGAAATGGGAATCTGTTACTCACTGTGTCTCACCACCAACTGACAGAGCTGCTTCCCACCACAAACCTGAGCACTTCCCAGCAATGGGATGCACTGAAATACCAAACACTTCTCAGGGAGCTCAACAGCTCTGAAACATGAATGACTGAGGTCAGGATCCCAGCTCTGAATCTGGAGGGTTGAATAAACTCTTGGGGTTCCACAACTGCCTTTCAAAGTCTTCCAGAGTATTTTGATTTTTGGCATCACCTGCCTTCCTAGAACAGCTGTGTTCAATACATCTGCAAGTCTGAAAGATTTTTCACTCACAATTTTTACTGTGCATTTAAGAATTACAGCCCAACTTCTAGGAAGTTCCTGAAAGGTGACACGGTTCTGTGGAGCTGGCAAACACAGATGGACCCTTGTTCTCAGGATGCAGAACAGGGTCCATGCAGAGAAGGCTTAAACTGAGGAAGCAGCAGAGTTGTTTTGTTGGAAAATATGAGGCTGGTGACCTGGAACAACTGAAGAGGAGTGCAAGGGCCAAGTACACAGAATATTTGCAAAGCATGTAGAAAAATGAGATTCCCCTTGACTACATCAGTAATGAGGATCCTGTAAAATCTCACAGCCATCTCTTCTGACCCATCTCCTATTTCTGGAGCTGTCAAAGTTGGTGTGATTTGAATTTATTCTGAAAAAGTACATACCAAAACTACTGGCACTGAAAAAAGTAAATGGAATTTTAGATTCTCTGCAACTCATGGAGGTGGTGAGTAATACTCCCTGCATTAAGCTACAAGCAGTTTTTCTATCAATGTGTTGAAAGCTGCACACAAAAAGCTGGATACGAGATGACACATCCTTAAAACACAGGATAGAATTTAGGGAGGATGTTTCAAATCTCTGTTTGGTCACATAAATATTTCACATGTATGTTTTAAATATAGTTTAGATTGTTTACATGTAAACATTGATTCTGCCTTGGGGACTGTGGATGTACTGGAGAATACCTCTGATTTTGTACTCATGCTACACATAAAACTGTTATTTATACTACTCATAGCACAGATGTGTTGAGGAGATTACTTTCTGCTTTCTTCATTATTTTTAAGATTAAAATCTTAAACAATCTTAAACAGTGACAAGTCTTTATAGCTGATGGCAGTTTTGGAGCCAGACTCTTCAAAGGCATTTCAACAGTGCAATGAATTACTTGAAAAAGGACTATTGCTCCAACCTCAGATCATAACTGGTCTCACTATACACCACGAACAATTTCAAATCACCCTCCTTTGCAATTTTAGTTGATTTGGGAAATGAAGTACCCCCCACACACAGAAAAGCAATTAGACCTGGCATCCTTAAGGGAAATGGCCATGTCTTTTCAGGAAGAGTTTATGATACTGTAAGACTCACCAGCACTGAAAGATAATGATAGGAACTACAACAATGGTTTAAAACATTATTTACCTGAAACCTAAGTCATTACAGACAAGCACAATGCTGATGTCTTAATTAATTATACACTAATTTTCAGCAGAACAAACTCCCCACAAAATACTACAGATTATTCCAGGTACTCACAAAAGATAATCAGAAGGAAACTGGGACAGGCAGGGGGCAGGAAAGCACCTGAATTTGAGCTTAGGACAACAAGAACTAAGAAAAAGTGTTAATTTCTCTTGGAGTGAGTGGTCCCATGAATTACAGCTGCTGCATCAACAAATACATGAACAAAACAAGTGCCTGACATTGCTGTGAGCAGTTCTGATTGCTGTTTTAGTGAATCACTGACCAGGGACAGGAATTACAACTGCTGCTCAAAAGTAAAGAATACACAACTGCCATCTATACTTCTAGCTCGTTCTGAGGCTGGAACATAAAACCCCCAAAAATACTGCTCTTAAATTAAACTGTAAATAATTATCTTAAACAACATGGCCAACAACCCACTTCTGTTAGCTGAGGAAGAAGCACAGAAATCCCTTATCACAATGCCCTGCTTTTGTCTTACATTCTCTGACAGCAACAGAAATCATCTGGCTGACAGATGAAATGTTGCACATAAAATTTTATGAAGATGGAAATGGTGGCACTGAAGAAGCTGATGCTGGATTGGCAGCAGCATTTGTGCTATTACAAGGAATGTGGCAAGGGAATAACTCAGGAAAACCCACCAGAAGTGCTGAAGTGAAAAATCCACACAGATTTTTTCAGATGCTAAATCTCTTATTGCCAGGGATGCCTTTTGCTTCCTCTGTGTTTTACTGGCAATGTACTTTTCACATTGCATTCAGTACTGAAACATAATATTAAATGCTTGAGGAGAAACACATTTTTCTAATTGTTATGCCAACAGAAAGATCTCAGACACAGGAGAGGCAGAAGCAGGAAAGGACCAATCTCCTTCCAAGCACGAGACCTCCCAGAGTCTGTTCTAGAAGCTGGCACATGGTGGTCCTGTTCAATCAGAAATCACAGCAGAGGCTGTGTGGTGCAACATTCATATCTGAGCTCTACAGCCAGGAGAAGTTCCTTCCAAACAGGCTCCTTCCCCAGCAAGCAAATACAAACCCCCAAGAGAAGTATCACTGCTCTTCTCTGAATCTGGGACTCTTTGTGCCTGTAGAGGAAAATAACCACTGTCCTCTTCCTTCACAACTTCCTCTACATCCCATCCCACATTTCCTGCTCAGGCAGTGACACAAAACCTGCCCTCAGTGCTGAGCCCAGCAGCTTTTGACATTGTTATTTATGTACTTTCTGTCCTAACACACAACAGGATTACAAATTATTAGTTCCATGAATCAAGGTAACAATCCCACAGCAGATTATGAAGTGGATTTCTCCTGGCCCTCCTGCACCCACCTGCTGCTTGAGCTGCTGCACCAGTCGGTCCTTCTCTCGTTTCAGGGCAGCCACTTCATCCTGAGTCTTCTTCTTAGAGGATGAAAGCTCCAGCAGAGCAATATTGGCATCTTTTTCACTAATGGCAGCAAGAAGGGCTTCTTGTCTGAAAAAAACCAAAAAAATTACATTATTATCCTGCAAAACTTGGAGGACTCCTCTACAAAGATCTGAAGATACCATCAATGCTGTACCAGTGTGCAACTCTGAGAAGCAGTGAAGTATTTTTGTCTGGGCTGTCTGTTGGTGGAACAGGAAGTCAAGACTCACACACCTCCCCCTAAACAACTGTGCAGTTTACAGGGTAAGAAAAACACATTGTGTTCTGCTGCATTCACCATCTCAGTTTTTAGTAACTACCATTCATTATTACTTTGGCTGAACATTTCCCCATACTCTTTCCCTGTAGCAGAAAACTCATACAAACAGAATTCAGAAACATTTCATACATACTGGGAACAAAGGAGATAATCATCCTAACTGTAAAACAGCAGTTCTCAAAGGAAGCCAAAGGACTGATTCTGTTAGGGAAAGCAACCTTTTCTGCCCTTTGACCTCAATTCTCATCTTTACCTGCTGATGTGCAACAGGATTTCAAAGAAAACCTTGGCCTTATTGCCAGTAGTGTTGGCTTGTCTCACCTCTCATCACCTTGCAAAGAAGGAATGAAATGAGGTCCTAAACACGTGGTGGTGTGAAAGATGGCATCATGCAGGAGTGATGATGAAAGACAAACCCAAAACTACACATTTCTTATCTACGTTTCATCTAAAAATAAAGTTGCAAATGCAATTCAAGTTTTGCTGCAGCACTCAATATCAAGAAGTTTATTGTCAGGACCCCAACTGAAGCCACTGTCTTCAGTGAAATGTGAAAATCATGTATTTCAAGAAGAAAAGGTGCATTTCAACAGATAAAATTGTTCCCCATCTGACAGGACAGTGGATGTACACAACAGATTTTCTGTGGGTGGAATTTCTCTCTGGGTTTACACAGGTGTTTCTTGTACAGTCCAGGAGAGTTAACTTGCTTTAAATGAACTACCAGCATATCAAAAATCTCACAGATCCAGTGTAGAGAGTACTTGGATCCTGCCTAGATCATATCTAGAAAAACATTATTGCTTCCCTTTAAAAATGTAATACCATAAAGCAAAAAATTTTATATACTTTAGGGTAATCAAAAAGTATCTTAAAAACATTTGTGCTATGAAGAAATACAAATACTCTGGTGACTTAATGGAGGCAAAGAGTAGAAGAAAGGAGAAGGTGCACATCAGACTCCCAGATGCAGTGTCAAGATTGGAGGTGTGGGAACGATGGATAATGGACATGTTATTATTGCCATTTTGTTTCTGCTGCTTTTGCTTTATGGAAAAGTATCCAATTTTGGATGTCTGCCTGAAACATGAAAAATACCAATAGGGTGAAGTGACAGAACATGATCCATGACCTCTGCTTTTTTCCAGCTATGGGTATCCTGGGAAAGACAGGCTGGCTTGGGGCTCTGCTCATTTTCACTTTCTTTAGAGTAATCTGTTTTGATTATAAAGAAACACTTATTCTTTTAATAGTAAGCCCACAATCCTGGCTGATGATTCAGGAGCAGAGCCAAGAATATCCCTGTAACTCTATCTATGGAGCCATTACTGTGGTATGGAAATTGGAGGTGCCTCAAATAGCATGTAAGCCATTCACCTTCTGCAATCAAATCCTTTGTTGCCCATCTCTGCTCCTTCAGTGAAAACCCCAAGGCCAGGAACATGAGATACAGATAGCAGCCCATTACTTCTTTTTTGCTGAAAAACCTTTGCCACTATGTCTTAGAAAAGAACTTCCCACTGGCCAAAACTTCAGTGCTGTGCTGTGAGCTGAGGGTGCTGGGCAAGGAGCAGGGTGAAAGCCATTGTGGCTTTCTGACTCTTTTCTGGAACTGAAACAAGGGGAAGTCTGAACAAAAGACAAATACCCTGTGGTAAATGCATTGGAGCTGCATTTCTCACTTCAGCAAGCTAAACATGAACTGCTCCATGTGGGGAAGTGCAGGTGTCACTGGCAGCCCTGCAGGGAGGGACATGTCTGTAGTGACAAGCTATTGCTCTCAGCAGAGCTTGCCACTGCCAAACGACTGCCAAGCCAGAAAAAGGGCACACTACCAAGCCAAAGACAAGGCTGCTGACTGGAGAGCACTGCCAAAGTGATTTTATTTCCCTTGCTGAGAGCATTCTCCCCAGGGAGGCCAGAGGAACCTGCTGTGAGGCAGGAGATGTGGCCAGAAGGAGCAAATGGGCTGCAGTGTGAATGGTGGTGGCAGCACCACAAACCTGTCCCTCAGCAGTGCTGCAGTCAGTCCTGAGGCTCAGGCACTGCTACAGGCTTGGCTTCTTCAGCTTCTCCTCAGCTCACAGCACTGGAGGTGCTGCAATGTTCTCACCTGCAGGCACAACGTGCTGCACAACCCAAGCATGCTGATCTTTTCAAATGCTGCCCTGGGCCATTGCCACTGAACACACAGAGCTCAGTTCATTCAGGTATTTCAGTGCTGGTACCTGTGCAGCTGTGCCAGCATCAGCTCAGCAGGGCCAAGCTGCCCTCTCATCTCTGCACTGGAGCAGTTCTGCAGCCTGAGCTGAGCTGTGCAGGGCTCACAGGAGGCACAGCAGACTGTAACACACTGAATACTGCCAAAGGAAACCTGCCAGGGCAACAGTGTAGAAAAATCCACTGAAAACAGGTTCAAGTTTTACTCCAAATTGGACAAAAAAAGGGGAGATTTGTTGTTTCCTTCCATTAATGCTGAAGCCTTTCACTGAATGTGGATCATGATTGATACAGACTAGAGTGGTACCAAGACCTGTAGGTTTAATTCTTAAGAGACAATGGTGGATATAATCTCAAGATCAATATCAACATTATTTGCTTTGTTTGCAGTCTTCAAAAAATAATGGAAAGAAAGATGGGCTTGCCTTTTTAGAATAGATGAGTACAGAGTAGTTACAGGCCAGTAGAGCACAGAGATTTGACAACATACACAAAAATAGTGTGCAAATACACGTCTCCTTCAACTCTTGAATATCTTGTCTGATTTGGGGAAGATAAATGGGCAATAGTGTACTGTTACACTACTACTAACTACTAATAAAATAGAATCAAGCTGTCTTCAGACGGGTTTCTGTGGCACTTGGTTTCAGAAGACGACAAAGTTCCTTCACAGCCCTTTCCTAGAAAAGGAGAAGAATCCTTTTGGTAAAGAGGAGGTGAACTTTAAAAAGCAGTTTTGTGCTTTGCAGTACTGTTCCCAGGGTCATAGCACTGGAATATTTATCAGCTGTATAATTAGAAAAGAGTAACAGGCTGTAAACAGCACTGAATTAATGATACTTCAAAACATGAAAATGATACAGTTTCATTAAAAGAATATGTTTACATATGTCAGGGAGAACACTTATTCCATTTAGAAATGGTGTAAATACATTCTATAAACATATTGTGTATATGTTCTAGAAAATTTTATTTCAAATTATAAAGTTTCTTCCTATTTGCTATTTCTGAAAATGTGTATGAGATAACAAAGCAATACTGATAGCAGCAGCAGCTCTGATTTAATGTCAGGGAGGAACTGGGGTAATTCCATCAGCCCTAGCTGCATTACAGGGATTAAACCTGTTTTCTTTCTGCTTGGCATTAAGTATTTAAACTCCTAAGTATTTAGAAGTCTGACACAATTTGAAGAGCTCAGGTAGCTACAAGCTCACAGCAATCAGATCCTTCAGCAGAGACTGCTGCACTTCCATGAGGGATGATTAAACATTTTCACCCTGGCATTTACAGATGAACTGTAATTGTGGCTGTTGTGCCTTTAGTACCCCAGGAAAGATTCTCCTGACTCATGAACTGGCCACTCATGGGGAGGGCATCAATCCTCACAGAATGGGAGAGGTGCCACTCATACAGGACTTGTCTGGGCTGTTTGACTTTTGTCCACTGCATTTACTCCAGGCCAACAGGAAATGCTGCTCAAAGCTTTTAATGCTTTCCTATCAGAGACATGTGTCAGACCTACCCTGGTGAATCACCATCACAATAAGAACGGTTCATCTGCATATGAATTAAAACCCCTCCCATGATGTGACAACAGAAATTACTCAGGCAGAGAGATTAGGGTACAGCATTGAAGAGTTATGAGAGCCAGCCAGCCACGCAATAGCTCAGAACATAAAAGCACTGGGACATGGCATTCAGCAATTCCATGAGTTCAGCAGAACGATGGGCTTTGGGTGGGTCACACTCAATAAACTCTTTAAAAGTAATCAGGAGTACAACACACCAAACCCCAATTCAATGGGCCAGATCCCCTGGCTCCAACATGGTCCTTTTCATCACAAACTGTGCCGGCCCTACAGCAGGAATTCTGAACTCCACATTCCTCCCTACTGGCTTTTTGCTGGTTATAGAACATCTTCAGAAAAATAAGGAACTCTGACTTGCAGTACCTCACAGGCAGGAGACAGTCCTTGCAGAGCTCAGGATTTGGTTCTTAGAAGTAACCTTGAAAAAGGCAATTATACCAGTAAATGACATTTCATGATGCTAACTCACTTAATATGTAAGCTGCCAAATTCTGCACTGGCTGTAATTTCTGCAGCAGTTAAGATGTAGCTCAAAGTATCCCAAAGTGAGCAAACTTTTATCCAAAAGAAACAGTAGCTACCTCTTACTGCAAGAGAGTGGGAAACAAATTTAACTTGGCAATAGGTAATACCTGCATTTTTTAATTACAGCTGGGGATAATCAAACCTCAGGTGCAAATTAATTTCCAAAGCACAGCCTTAGACCTTCAGTCAAAAGGGATAACAGCACACTCCTTCCACTGCAGTCCTTGTCTCCTGAAGCAGCACATCCCCTTGGCCTGGCTGGCACATCAGCAGCCCTTCTATCCTCTGCTCTGTGCTCTTACAGCTACCAGAACAGAGACTGAGAGCTCAAGCAAACCAAATGGGATGCAAATGAGAGGTTTTTGTCATCAGCAAATGGAAGCTCTCTGAATGTACACCTTTCCACTGGTTCCTCAGTGCCATCGTACACATGTGAGCACAACTGCAAAACAAAAATCCAAACTCCTGGTGAATACAGCTGTGTGTGGCCACAAAAGTGATGTGCCTTTAATTTTCCATGATGAGAATGGCATGATAATAATCCATGTGAATTCCATGACACAGGAAGCATTACCTCTTGCACTGCCCTTGTTTAAAAATTGATACTGATAGTGTATTTAGACTTTCCCACACATATTTTCTCTAACATCCCAATTGTCTAGAATCACAGAACTCCTTACCAGGATCAATAAGCAATGCTTCTAAAAGTCTTTGCCCTCAACATTTTTGATAGTCATAAGTAGTCCTAAAAATATTTTTTATTACCTTTCCCATCAATGTTTTAGCCCTTCTTGTATTCCATCTTAATTTTATCACTTTGGCACCAGAGGTAAAAATTTGCAATTGCTAGTCCTGCTCATGTCTCAGCTCTGAACACTCAGAATTGCAGTGCAGCCTTAGACTGTGTCTGCCAGCATATCCAGAAAAAAATCTAACACTTTCATAGAGAACTTGCAAACCCACTCCCAATTTCCTGAACTGTTTTTATTGATGAATACCTCAGAGAAAGCCTGGCTGCTGCATATCCCAGCTGCTGAAGTGGCAGTCCATGAGCCTCACCTGGGTGCCAGCAAAGAGGAAGTGCCCCAAGATGACACAGTTCAGAGGGAACTTTCAATCCTGGCAACTGATGTTAAGGGAGGTCTGTCCCAATGAAGGGCAGAATTTTTTTAAAGACAACCTGGCTTGCTTTAGCAGCCTCCAGAGCAGACTGTGGATGAGAGACAGCAGTACTTACAGGGCTCAGTACTTGCAGGGCTCAGTACTTACAGGGCTCTCCAGCTCCCCAGAGCTGCCTTTGCTGAGAAACCAGGGCGTTCTTTCTTCCCCTGCAGCTTAACAGCAGTGCAGACACAGCACAGACTCAAGGCATATTTTTCATCCAGGCAACAGAGGCCAGCAGAATACATCCACCAAATTTTGAAAACTAACCTTGTGAGAAAGACAGCTCTAATTCTTTTCCTGGGAATGGTCAAGTCCAGGTTGAGCTTTAACTGAGCGTGTGGTTTCACCATCGGCTCAAGCTGACACACGACAGGCTCCTGTGGCAAGAGATGGTTGTACCCTCCCATTGCCAGGTTCCTGGCCCTGCTGGTGCCAGCAGCACTGGCTGTGTGTCCCTGCTGCTGAGGAGCCAGTGAAACCCTGAGCCAACAGGAGGAACCCAGATCTGACCACAGGTTCCTGGTGCCTGGAGGAGCTGCAGCTCTGTGACTCTGTGACAGTGTCAAACCCTTCTGTGCCACAGCCAGCACTGCCAAAACGTCAGAGTGGAAAACGAATCATGGAATTCACACTGATTATAACATACAAACCACCACAATTACTGCAGCAAAAACAATTGTCTGGATGGCTTTGTGAATCTGGCCCCAGCTGAAAGATGGTAGGAAGAAATTTCAGCTTTATCAAACTTTGTCAGCAATACTGCAATCTACTGTGGCTTCTGACCCCCTGAAACACTCCAGTCATGGTTTATAACACAGTTGTTTTAAGAAAATTATCCACTCTTCATACTCAAATCAAACAGAGCATCTACCTCCTTGCTAAATGACTACCATGCTATTTCTGGTGAGTATTACTTATCTCACTTCTGCATCTGTCTCACTCCCATGCTGACATTCTGACAGGTGATCATACCTGCCTTCCTCTATATTTTACAACAGAAAATTATTTTTTATTATTTTAAATAATATTTATTTGTTTATTTATTTATTGTTTTATTTAGCTCACTGGAAAACAAGGCAAAGGCACTAACTTAGTTTTGGGACCATATTCATACTATCCCTATCCTCAGTGCATTGTGGTTCCACTTCTTTTCCTGATCTTTTTGTAGCAGTGGTTATAGAATATTTATTATTTATTTTCTTCTGGGAAATCTAATTCAGCACAAGTTCTCACAACTCTCCCTTTATTCCTACAATTTCTGCTTCCCCTACATGTCTCTTTCTCTTGACCAATGTTTAAGGCTGCTGCCAATTCCCTTTTGGATACAGATACACAGATTTGGAATTTTCTTAATCTTTTCCCCTTTTGATTGAGATGCAAAGGCCTTTTAGTTTTGGACTTTTGATTTAAATAAATTCCCTGCTTCCTCTACACAAATCTCCTGTGTTCTTCTGTCCAATTTACTCACCACCTAGTAGTGTCCATTTTTCAGTCTATTACTTTAAAATTGAAAACTTCACTTTTCTAGCATAGTTTTTTAATTTAACAATAGGCTTTATCAATTTGTGATCACTACAGCTGAAGTCAGTTTTGGTGATGATTTCTTCTCTATAGAGTCATCACCACTTACTACAATGAAGTCTCACATCACATCTTGGTGACCTAGTCATTATTAAGTTAACAAGCCTGGCAGTTTCTCTGATTTGTATCCAACAAATAGATATATCCTACAAAAACACATTTCTCCATTATTGCTTACATTTAACAGAACATTATACCTGAAATCCATAGCAGGACACCATCCACTCATCAAAATAATGATCCTTATATTATTTTGACTCAAAGCAATGCTATAATTTATACTCTTTTTTCATTTCCTCAACACCTCCAGTATAATTACTATACAACACCGTTACTTTCAATTTTAGCTTTCCTGAACAGCTTGTACCCACATTCCAGCTCTGAGTATCAGTCTGTCACTAATTGCTGTTATCCCTGCTATCCAGTTTCACATTACATACCAGACACGTAGAGCTACTCAATTTTGCTGTTCTTTTACAAACATCTCAATATTCTTCCACTTGTACCATTTCAACAATTCTCCTTCTCAGAGCTATGGACTGCTTTCCTCATTTATTGTCTCTCTGATTACCATCCTGGCTGTGCCTCACCTGACTTCCTACTCCTTCTTCTCTGAGGGCTCTTTTGTACATTTGTTCAAGTTTCTCTTCCAGAACCACCTGGTCTGATTTCTAAAGAGAAATATTTTCTTCGAGGTCAGACCTTTTTATATGAATTGTGCCAGGGATGTATTTGGGCTTTGGTGGGAGTAACAACAGCAGCACCAGTGCTGATCTCTATTCCATCCTAAGCCTAACTACACCTGCATTCCAGTCTCCTCTGGTTGCTGCTGCTGCCCAGGAGAGGGATTCAGAAAGGAGCACAAGAAATGCCAAGTGTGTGGATAAGGACAGGAATAGCAGCATCAGGGGAAAAAGAGCCTGGAAGCAGTTTCATTAAACACTGAGGCATCACTTTGCCTCCTGCTCCCGGGAGCTCCTGTGACTGCTGCTTAAGCAGTGCCAAAACAAAGTGTTTCTGAGCAAGCAGGAGCTGTTGAAAGGGTTGAGGACAGAAATGGAGCAGGTGTCAGGGGCTAAGGATGAAATTTGGATATATTTAGTTCTGTAATGGCAGCAGAAGGGGCCTGAGAGGTTTCATTTAATTTCCTTTTTCAGATCCGGGTCTGAAAGCAGGTGTAGCTACTTGCAGTCCCTGAGTGCAGAGGAGTTGTTGGAATGGGCACTACAGCATTTTCTGAGGAGTTCTGAAGATGACTTCCCAGATGCTTGAAGCATTCTACAGTACCTAGGGAGAATCCTACACCTTTCTGTTTTCACCTCTACCCAGTGCCTGCTCTTCACGAGCTGAAACCAGAGCTGCAGCAGTGAAAGGTTTAGAGATGAGCATGTGTACTCTGCTCCAGAACAGGCTCTGCTAAGCCTGATCTAAACCATGCAAACAGGCCTTTGACAGCCCTTTATCAGATCCCTGCTAAGCACAGTAATGCTACACTCCTGTTCCAAAGCCTTTGCCATGCACAGATCTAAAGAGTTTTATTGAAATAAGGAGAAGCTCAACCATCTCAGAGTAAGCTGTTAAAGCCTGGTTTGTAATGAGACACAAGGTGCATGAGCCTGAAGCAACACACAGAAAGTGAGAGAGCAAATTATTCATATGTGAGGAAGCTGGAAAAACCTCAGTTTAGCACATTCTAGCAACCAACACCTTTTTAAGTGAACAAATCTGAAGCTGTGTTTATGCTGTAGTTTAAACCAAAATCCCACCCAAACTGCCTTATTGAAGAAATGTGATCACAGATAAATTTACAGATGTAACTCTCAGCATCTTAGAAAAAGTAATAAACCTCCAATTTCAAGGCTATGAAATAAAAGGAACAGAATTAAAGCAGCTTGTATCACACAAGAAAA
The DNA here is from genome assembly GCA_013398995.1 of Alaudala cheleensis. Lineage (NCBI taxonomy): Eukaryota > Metazoa > Chordata > Aves > Passeriformes > Alaudidae > Alaudala > Alaudala cheleensis. Next base: position 214,810 of record VWYE01026730.1, read on the forward strand.
CCTGCCTATTCTATAGATAAATGAAAGTTCCCCTACCTTCTTCTAAGTAACATCTTGCTAATTTTGGTAAAGTTGACCTTTAATTGGTTGTGCAATTGTTAAGAATTATCATTTGGTATCTACTTAGTTATTAAGATATGTGGTAGGCGTAATTTCTTGCAAAAAAATTCTTGCTAAATTTAAAGATGTTTAAATTTTATCTACTTCATATAAAAAAGAAAGTAAATTTAAAAATTAAGGGACAGAAAATAACTGCAAGGCAGGGTGAAGATGTGTGATGTGGACAACTTTTAATCCTGAAACTATCCCTAAGAAATAGGAGTTTTGGATGTCAATAAAAATTCTGGGCATTTTCTGAAAACTCATGAATTTGCAGGAAAATATCAGGATGCTTCACGCAGAAAAAATATTTCAGAAAGTGAAAGACCAGCACCAAAGGAAGTTGCTACATTTTAAAACTAACAACTGCCAAATGCAAAACATGTAAACAAACAGTGTCAGCTGGAACAGAAACATGGCTTAGTGGAGCTGAGAGTCAGGAGCTACTCTTCACTCCTGCCATTCGTGATTCCACCAGGAGCACATCACTGAACTGCCCCCGTAAATGCAAAAGCTGCTATTTCCTAAAGAGCACATCTGGCAACCTCTGTACAACAGTGACATTCTGAGCTGAAAACAGTCAGCTCTCTTTGTGTTGTTTATTGTTAGCTGAAAGGAAAAAGGGGATTAACAGAGACCTGCACACTTCAGGATGCCTTATTTCTGCCAGGAGCACTGAGATGTTTCATTTTCTCACACATTTTTTCACACACAAAGCTCTGAAGGAAACACCTGAGCAGCAGGAGGATTCCCCAGCAGCCACAGGGCACAGTGGGCAGGACAAGTGGAGGTGGCAGCCCTGAGCAGAGCTGCCTCCACGGATTTATGGCAGTCCCAGTGCAAGGCCCATCTGGCTGGGAGGGGGAGGCTGAAGACCAAGGGCCGCTCACATTTTTGCCATTCCTGCTGCGGTATGGCGTGAATAAATCACAGGGCTGAGGTCAGAGCAGCCAGCCCATAAAGTGATTCATGGGCCCAGCAGCACATTCCCCCAGGACTATGTACTTTATTACAGTAAACCTCAGAACAAGATACAATTTCCTGTCTCAAGGAGCAGCCTTTAAATCAGGACACCTGGACAGCCCTGCAGTGCTCACAGAACAATGGGTCTGAGCCCAGGGCTGCCTCTCCTCGCTGGCCCTGCTGCCCTCAGCAACAGCACCTCCACACAGCCTCCTCCTGCTGCCCTGTGCTGGCACCTCCCTGCAGGCAGCACACTCACATCATCCTATTCTTCAGCCACAGCTCCCCACCCAAGAAAGAAATACTCTCCGTATGTTGTTTTTTCACTCCATTGCAGCTTTTAGGGCTGTTCTGCCCTGTCAAAAGTTGACTCAAAACGTCAAGGCAGCAGAGGAATTGAAAGGGAAATCATTGGTTTCTCTGTTTGCAGGCAGAGCCTGCAATTGGAAGGGCTGTTCTCTTCTTTGCAAGCTGAAGAACCCGACATGCAATTCTAATATGGATGCTCTCACTGTGATCAAGGGCAAGTTTTGGGTTTGGCATCTGGTAAGAAACAGAGGTGGTGACAGAGATGATGGTGTAGTCAGACTCAGGAGAAATCTGCCTCCCAGCTAAGAGCAATGCTGCTCTTACACCACAGGTCACATCTCCAGGAGAAAGAAAAGAGAACTCCTTTTAAGGCAGGAACCAAAGCAGTGGGTATTTCCACTCTCAGTGTGCTCGAAGCATTTCAGGCACACAGCCCTTCCAGGAACACACAGGAGCAGCCTGCCATGGCTGCCTTGTGTTCAGCTGTCCCTCAGCCAAGGGTGAGCCTTGTGCTGGCTGCACTTCTGCTCTTCTCCTACAGGACACTCTTCAAATGGGACCTTCCCATGGTCACACAGAATAGGACAAAAGAAAAACTTGCTTTGCCTCCTTCAGATCCATCATGGATCACCAAAACCAGAGCTAAACTTGTATTTTTTTCAGTATGCATCGTTCATGATTAAGAAAAGGGAAGGGAAGCTTCCCTTGGAGCATTTAAAGCAAGATTTCCCTGCAGCTTTCATGACAGTAAGTAATTCTGTACAATCACTGCAAACAGTGGAAAAATCCTGGTAATTTTTACTCTTCAAAGTTCTTTTGGATCTTAAAGCTACATCCTTAACAAGGAAACATGTCCCTGGGAAGCTGCTTCATGGAAAACAGACACACTTGAAAGATGTTCAGAGGACAAAAACCTAAGAAAAATGATAAAGCAGAGGAAGTTTTGGGAAAATTTAGATGAGAATTCATCAAATACTGGATGTTAATAATGCTATTGAACCAGTCAAACGAAAAAAAAACTAGGTAAGGAAAGAGGAGAAGGAAAGGATTGATAAAACAGATGTAAGCAGCAATAAACTCATCTGATTTATCCAAGGCTGAACCTCTTGAAGCTATTTGTTTCACAATTACTTTTCCTACAAGTGAAAACAGTTGTGTGGAAAATAGCTTCTTCCACCTGCTTATTTTATTTTGTTTTATGCTACTTAAAGGATCTCCTTGACTTCTGTGATTGTTTCAGAGCTTACAGTAGGCAGAACTGAGGCTTATTGATTTTATGCAGCCTGCTTTCCTGCACAGAATAAATCTTTACATCATACCCAGTTGCTCCCAGTTATTTATTCTGGGGGGCTCAGGAAGAGGACACCCACGTGGGACTGAAAGCCATGAGGAGCTGGCTGCTGTCCTTGTGACTTTGTCCCTGTGGTTAATAATTTTCACTGTCACAGTCTCATGTCTTTCTATTTCCAACCCTTCTGCTCTCAGTTTCTGCATAGTGATCCTTGTTTTGACTGTGTCTGCTTGAGTAAAGGGTTTTAATATTACTATTATTTGATTTTCTAGATATTAGGACTACACAGAGCCTTGTGACAACTGTATCAACTATCCTATAAAACAGAGCTAAAAATCTTCATTCTATTCATACTCACTAATCCTATTTTTATGTATTTAAAGTCCTTCTGCTGCCAAGATGACACTTTTTTCCATAACATGGCCAAATCTTTTCCACGTCACTCCTTTCCAAGCAGTGCCCAGGAGCCTTCACACATTGTTGTGATTTATGTGCTTCATGTGCACTTTGTGTAAATGAACTTGCATTAAGGGGATATTTAAATGGCCCTGCTCTCACCATTAGGGAACACCACACAATTTTTTGTCTCACCTGCACTGTCATTTCACACTTGCTTCCAGCTCACTGACCAAATGATTATCAGCATCAAGCCCAGCACAAAACCCATTAAACTCAATAATAACCATCAGTGTTCAGTTTTACCAGCCATGGAAAATGCTGACAGCTGATGCTCACTTGAAGCACATTGTCTGTCCAGCACTACCAGGTAACACTGAGGGCCCCTTTCCAAGGGCTTGTGATAGCACAAGGGCTGATGCCTTTGGCTGACACAGCATGGAATCAGATCAGGTATGAGGAAGGAACTCCTCACTGTGAGGGTGGGGAGGCCCTGGCACAGGGTGCCCAGAGGAGCTGTGCATGGCCCATCCCTGGAAGTGTCCCAGGCCAGGCTGGAAGGCACCAGGATGGAGCCTGGCCCAGTGCAAGGTTTGGAACTGGATCATCTTTAAGGTCCCTTCCAACCCAAACTGTTCTGTGATTCTGGGGTAATGTTGGGAACTGATCCTAAACAGAAGATTAATTCCACTTAATGCAAAAAGTGACCTATATTAAACAAGGTTGGGTTTTTTTTAACCAAACTTTAGAGATAATCAAGGAACCATATCAGATTTTTTGACATTACACATCTTACACAAAGTAATTTGACTGGTACTAATTAAAAGGCTATTCTTTATGTTATCAGAATATTTTATCAGCCTCTTCATCACTGTGCCCATGAATTGTAACAGTTAATCAACTCACAGCACGTTAGCCACCCTCTGCCTGTTATTCTGCAACACTTCCAGCACTTCAGCATTTCCAGAACTTCTAGGATTTCACCAGAATTCCAGTATTTATTAAACTTTCAAGGAGCCAGAACTCCCTTTAGCCAACTTCTCTAGTTAGATACCCAAACCAGTGGTATGCTACCCCCAACACATGTGTAACTTCTTCAGCAGTCTCTTATGTTGGAAAGGGGAATATGGAATGTCACAGTGCCCCTCTAAGAAGAGAGGCAAAAATATTTCTGTTCAAGTCCTATGTGACCCAAATTAACAATAAAGGATGTTACAAACCAGCAAAGTTACATTTTAGGCATACTGCAAATACCTCAAGTTGCCAAAAAAACCTGAAAAAAAAGTCTTTCTTGATTTTGTTTTTTTCAATAATTCTAATTAGGCTGGCTATTTCTCTATCAATAGAAAACAGCAGATTTTTGTGATTGAACAGGGTTTTTTGAAAGCTGGCATTAGGAAAAAAACAGAGGTCTTTCATCACTACAGCAAATACAAATGGTTTCCTCTCTGAAACCAAAGACAAAATTACCACTGACTTCATATAGTAAGAGCTCTATTAAGGGACCAGACTCTCACTTCCTTCCAAATGGCTTCACATATTCAATGAAAGTTCCCAAAAAACTTTCAGCATTTCATCTATCTACTTTAAAAGACACATAAAATCATACTTAATAAAAAGCCTCGAATATTTTAATGTTGCAAAGTGAAATCTGCAGACATTGAGAAAGATAATTTTAGCTCCACATGCTTGTGGGGATGCTTTATGCTCTCAGTCTTTGTTCAATGAATGTGTACAGCTTTGGCCAAAGGAGCTGTCTGTCATTTCATCTTCAGGCCCTTTTTCACATGAGACAGTAGCACAGTCAGGGACGGTGGCAGGACAGCACCTGCAGCTGCTTAGCAAAATCATCATCACATAGAACAGAGATTAGCTCTGGTAGATCCCTAAGAATTTCTGGCTGATCATTTCCTGAACTGTGACATAGAGTGGCTTCAAGGGTGGAGTGAAAAAGCAAGTTTGGATTTTTAGGTTTTGTCCAGAATGTGCCATTCCCAATCCCATTTCAAAAAATTTGACAGCTAACATTCTATTATTAATGTGATTTCATTGCAGAACAAAGTAATGGAGCAAAGGAAAATGCAAGTTGGTTTTTTTTCTCTCACACATCTTGCTTTTTTACTTCCTGGTGCAATAGGAACAGGGGGAAGATAACGGTGATGGAGTAGAATAAATGTCAATGAGAACCATCTCTGTCCCCTCCCCTGGAAGGCAGCAGCCTATACAGTGTGTTTAAAGGTAACCTTACCACAGGTGTGTCCATCAGGACATCCAAAGGTCTCTCCTTTGTGCCACGAGAAGCTCAGTGAGGTGCCAAACTCTCTGGCTGCCCCAGGAGATGTTCTTTGCTTACAGAAACACCAAGGGAACCTTTCCCTGCCCTGCAGACAAGCACCCCCTGTGAAAGCCTTACCTGGGCCGTGGCAGGCACAGCCCAGCAGAGCCCAGGTGAGGGATTAACAGCCCTGGCTCTGATGTGGCTGTGCTGCAGGGCCAGCAGCACCTCCTGTGTGCCTGCAGGGAGCTGTGCCCAGGCAGGGAATAGGCTCACCCCGAGGGGAGGGGAGCAGGAACAGCCTGCCTGGACAGAAACCTTCTCCAGAGAACAGCCACTCATTGATGGGCTCACCTCGCTGAGAAAGGTTTTAAAGTAGGCAACTTAAAAATAGAGCAGGAGAGTGAGCTCTAGAAGCAGAAATAAATACACACACTAAATATAACCTGTTCCAGCCTACAGAAAATACTTCTGAGAGTAATGGCTGAAAAGACTCACTGGGAAAAAGAATGTTTTAGGACAAGGAGGCTATCACACTTTACCAGCTTTACACATTAAAGTCAATGGCTGTTTTTCATTAATACGGCTAGTCAATATTATTTTGTTTAAATTAGCATTTCACTATCTTTGATGTCTAGAATTAGCTGCCGAGCTGTAGACATTTTCTCTTCCTTTTCCTCTAGCTGGGACTGCTGAAAAGAGTGAAAGAATGCTACCTACAGAAGAATTTTCACTTTCTATTAAACCCTTTCAGAGCAAGAAGTGATGCTGGCACCAAAGCAGTGGGAAGAAATAAACTGGCAGCTGAGAAGAGACTCCAGGACAGTCTCAAATGGGTGACAGAGGATGCCTGGGTGACCTCAGACAGCACATTGCTTCCTCAGAAAAAGGTGATTTATGACTAATGAGCAATGAAATCAGTATCAGACAATGTGCCTCTCCAAAGGACACAGACAGAAGCTGTGTTTAGATTAACATACTTTCATTCATTTTCCATGTACTTGAATCACTCCAAGCCCTCAAATATTCTGCAGTTCTCCAGTTAGGAAAAACCAAATTAAAATCCAACAAGTTCAAAGGAGCGTGTATGACAACCACAGCCATGCATGGGACTTCAAACAAGCACATCTGAACGAGACAGTAACTCTTCCTAAACCTAAATGGCATTTTCTTACAAAACAGGAGAACTTTCTCAGGTTCAGAGTAAGTAAAGGAGGTATGTCCATGCTACTCAGTAATTCTGGGAGGGGAGGTGTGGGTGGAAGAGAAGGGGGTTTTCACTGCCATTTGGTTACAAAGCTTGTTTGCACAGGGCTGTGCTGGCCTCATGGTGCCTATTCATAAGAGATCCCCAGAAGAGCTGTAAAGTCTGCCTATAGCCCAGGTGCTGTAATTGCTGTCTGTCAAAACAGAGCTGTTTTCTCAGCAAACATTTCAGAATGCCCAATGCTAACTTGATTAGTTAGTGGGTTTCTGGGGAGGAGTATAAGGATGATGGCTGAGAGACAGAGCAAAACTGATGACTTGGAGACAAAACTTGGATTTCATTAAAACACTCCAGAGAGCGTTTAATTTCTCAAAGACAATTCCTGCCATTGAAAGGGAAGCAGGTACTAGGAAGGAGTTATTACCAATAATGTCTAATTCCCACTGCAAGGAACATGAATCAGTTCAAGAGCCAAACAGAGAGGTGTTATCAGCACAGAACCCAGCTCAGCTGGCCCTTAAGCATGGCTGTTCCTACAGATATACCATTCCCATGCCAGGATGTCTCCCTTTCAGTATACCCAGGGCTCTCCCAGAGAGCTCCTGAGGCTTCTCCTGAGCACAGGAGCTTTGAGGGACACCTCACCTTCAGAGCCTCCCATCCTGACTGCTCTGGGTGTCATGGGGACAGACAGACCTGGTCCCTCAGGTCCCAGCAGCCCTGAGCACACAGAGCCCATGGGGAGCACCACATGAGCTCAGCTGCTGGATCCGGACACCCCTGAGCCTGGGAACTGCAGAGAAAACACTTGTGGCACAAAGCCATGCATGGGAATGTCAGGGCTAGGAGAGGGGATGGCAGGGAGCTGGCACCAGGGGAACAGGAAGGAAATGAGGGCACACAGCACAGTAAGGCTTCAGCCATCCTCTGCAGTTAAAGAAACCCTTCACACAGCCTTCAAGTGGCAGGAGGCATCGGTGGTGTGCTCAGGCTGTGACCTGCACAGCCTGCCTAAGGAGGCAGTGAGCTGGAGCTCAGCCACGAGCACAGCAGCCCTTGCAGACCCCTTCAGGAAGGGCTTGGTGCAGCAAGTTCCTAATGGCTCTGCCTGTACATTATCTGCACTTGTGAGTTTTCCATTAGCAATCACTGCTCCTGAACATCCCCAGCATTACAGCAGTGTCATTTGTACATGCTCACCCCAGCTCCTGGCCTCTCAGGCTCTGGAATTGTGCCATCCAACTTCCCTTCAGGCATGGCACAGGGGGGCTCTGCCCCTCCTCATTCCCAGCACCCTCACACCAGCATTTCTACAAAAATCCCTCTGCAAGCCTTCAGGATGCTTTTGTTTTTCTCGAACTAGAAATGTTACTGATTATTACTATTGCTATTACATTGGACAGTGGTTAATTGTGAAGTCTCAAAATGTACATTAAATGATACAACTAAAACACCACACTTTGTTAAATCCAGTGCAGCACAAGTTCCTACTGGAGTTCACCTCCTCAGTATTAGCTGACACATCTAAGACTACAGAGGGCATGACAGTGGGTAATTACAGGGGTAGCTCCAATAGTAAAACCAAAAAATAGTAACATTTCATGACCATTTAGAAAAAATGTTGAATTGATAACAAGGCTTAAGCATTGCAGTAATTTGAATAAAAATTCTAATGATTATGCAATGGAATGACGTAACAATTTCTGAGACTGAATACTGATTAACTAATTCCATGATTTTTAACAACAACACCCTGAGAAATACAAAGCTAATATTACTCTATTTTCTTCAAACTACAGGTCATTATAGAGCACTCTGGAAATGCACCTGTGAAGCAGACATCATGCCAAAAGGCCTTCAGCAAGCTCTCTGGGCCACTTGAGAAGGCATTTATTTCTGTTCTCACTCTCAGCACTGCCTCAAAGCAGCATTCACCAGCCAGAGTGACATGCACAGGTTCCCTTCACACGGGACTGAGCCATGCACCCCAGTGCAGTCAGTGCTGGGCACGAAAATCAGCAACACAGCAATCAACAGGAGAACAGGAGAACACCTCTTCTGCTCCCAGTGGAGGAATTAAAGCTACTGCTGAGAGAGGATCCACCTGCAAAAGTGGGATGTGCAGCCCACAAGTGCCAGGAGGATCCACACCTGAGGCAGGCACTGCACAGCACTGCCTGCAGTGAGAGCTGGGTGGGGACATGTGGGGACAGGGTGCTGATCCCCCCACTGACAGCTGCTTACATCACCCAGGAACTGGGAGATTCTGTCTCAGAACTCCAAACACTGGAGGGTGCCCACTGGAGTAACCAGGCTGTGTGATGTATTTTGGGATGACTTTGCATTTCCTGTGCAGAAGGAAATACAAAACTGGGGCTCTTTACTGACAATACTCAACCAGGTCTTCACTTAATATTAAGCTATTGTAAGTATTTTCTGTTTTTATTGTCTTGATGTTGTACTTATAAACTTTATGTCATTAAACAAACTCATACAAGGTCAACAAAATGCTTTCCACTTAAAGAAATACAGAAGACAGTTTTGCATTTACAAAAAGAAGAAGAACAGGTGGACTCTGCAAAGTCTCCTTTGCACATCCAGCCAAAGGTGGGGTTTAAATCCTGCACTCTGAAAACACTCACATCCAATTTAAGGAATTGCCACAGGAAATATTCTGTTCTTCAGGGTTATTTTCTAGATTAACCATTGCTTTATTGATTGATTCTGAAGGATTAAACCTCCAACTTCCCCATTTTGCTCCAAACCACAGTGACCCCAACTGCATAACAGAAGCTGTTCCACCCCAAAGGATCCAGAAGGAGCAGGAATGGCCCCTGCAATACCACACAGCTGAGCCTGGGCTGCTGTGCTGACCAAAACCAAAATGTGCAGCTAATGCCCAGTGCAGATGGAAGGCCTGAAGAGCAGTCAAGTTCTCAGTCAGTGCAGTGGACCCTGTAAGTGCCAACGGGCATTTTTCAACAGGACAGGAGATTGTGCAAGGCAAATGCAACTCGATGGAAAAACTGGATCCAATTATAAATGCAGAATTTTATTAGATAGTTTCTAGCACATGTTGAAGAACAATAGTCTCACTTGTTGATTTCTGTGCTAGAATTTCTTTTTCTTCCAGCCAGAGCTGCATGCAGACATTCCTCTTTTTGAATCAAGAGGCAACCACACCACTAAAAATTATCATTCTGTCTCCTTTTATATGAAGTTCCCAAATCAGCCAAGGTTACCAGGGTTGCACATTCCATGGTAATACCAATATACCTGAAATGGAGCCTCCAGCTGACTCCTGAACTGGCACAGGACCTGGGGGCTCCAGAGTTCATACAGCAAATACTTTTCTAGAACCCAGACACCCTGTTAGATCAAGGCCTTATACTACCTGCCAAGAAGCCACAGTATTCAGGATTTTTGTGTCTCTCAAAAGAGAAAAATAACAGACTTCATGTGGCTCTTTATGGATTTCCTTTCAACCACAGCTTAGGGCATAAAAAGGTGGACAACATGAATTATTTAATTACTGAATTAATGTCTTATCATCTAAATGGCTGCCACCCACACTGATCCTTCTGTCTAATCCTGTTTTAGTAGGGTCACCAAGCTCATCCCCTTGCACACAAAGACAATCATACCTTAAAACCACTTCCAAGAGCAGTACAGTCTCCTCTTCAATCACTAGCTACCAGAAGATTCCCATAACTTCCACTGGTCTGCTGTCTGAGACCCCAGAATTCTAACCAGAACCAGGCTGGGGCCCAGAGATTGAAAGGAAAAAGATTTTCTGAGGCTTGATGCACAAGACAGGGATTCAGAACCTCTCCCTGAGTTTGAATTTGTACTTAGGAAGGACATTTCCAGGTATATCCTGCAAGTTAGGGCAGCATCATGCGTAACATGGGGAACAGCAGGTAGGAGAACTTTTCTTATGAATTTCCTTGAATAAACTGGATTTCTTTGTAGTGGAGAGGTAATAACCTCCCAAACACTCTAGAACTCTTAACTGGCATGCAAATGGAAATTCCTCCAGATGTTCAACAACTTCCAGTGAAATTACACAGCTCAAAATACTGTACACAAGAATCTGAAACACTGCAGGCAGCACCTCTTAATTACTAAAACCAAACAGATGCAGGATTGGGCTCCAGTCATTTCTGTAGCCCCTCTGGTATGATGGATCTAAATTCCCATGTTCCTCCATTTCAGCAGATGAAAGGATCTCTGTGATAACCTTTACACCCCAAAGATGCTTCCCCTGGATGTAACTTGCATTGCCATTTGTGTTCACACCAACAGTAGCACACAGGATATGATGGGGGAAGTTCACGCTGCACAAGCTGAGGTGTCTCACTGCTGCAGCCACAAGACAATAAAAGAGATTGGTTGGGATTTTTACAAGTTCTGACAGCCAATTCCACTACTGCTGGCTGGCTCATAGGATTTAAATATCTGCATCTCAGGTTTTATAACTTGCCTCCCTAAGGAATTACTAAGCTTCTTTCCAGAGACTGTTTAGAAGGGAAAGCATTCACTTTGGAAAAGACAGGTCTAATGCCCTTACTCTGGGGGCTCTGGTTTTGGCTCAGTCCCCTCTGTTCCCTGTCAGACACAACAAGAGTGAACCTGATTGCTGTGAGTCAACAATTCTAATCCATAAAGTTCAAACATCAGGATGCCAAGGACCAGGCTTCCCTCACAAGCATTACTGTGTCAGGCTCTTATTTCCTGAAATTAATGGAAAACTCTGAGGTAAATCAAGATAAAGTTACAATAAGGAAGAAGAAAAACGTGATTGCAATTGTAGCAGAAGGCAATCAGATAGATATTTCCATTATATAGGGAAACCTAAAGCAAACTTAATTTTCAGGTTGCAAAGAATCCCTGTGATCTAACTTCTTAAAAACTGTTTGTAGGCACTTCTGAAAGAACTCCAAATCTGCTTCCTCCAATCAAGTCATGCTGTTTTCAGCAGCAATCAGGGTAATTGAAGCGACCTCAGCTCCAGCTAACCACTTAGATCTGATCCACTTGGACACTTGATAATACACAGAAACACAGCAGAAAGAGGCATTCTTAAGAGAAACAAGATTAAAGCCATATGACAAAAATATCTGTAGATTCTTAGTGTTATACCACACCCACCCATGGGACAAACAGAATTCTGCTGCTTGACTTTTTAGACCAGAGTCTGTGATTTTCTCAGCATCTTTCTCAAATGATTCCAAAATCATTTGGGCTCAATGTTGTCTCCCTAATTTCAGAGCTCTGTGTTCTACTGAATACATTCTGTGATTTCAGTGCCATGCTTTTCTCTTGGTTGCATTTCTTCAGGTCTGTTCTAACCTGTAGCACAGCCTATTGGCCCAGTCACTCTTTATTTTACCAGCATTGAGAATGACAGTATTAAGGGCATTATACAGCACACCCCTATCTAAGCTCATTCCAATACCCACTCATGGACCAGGAATCTGTCTGAGCCCCATTTGATCCTGCAGACACTGTCTTCACAGTGCAGACTTCCTTGCTGCATAGGGTAGTGTTTTCCCATGTTTAAGCTTGTTTGACAGTCAGCAGAAGAGCAGAGCCCTCCCCTCTGACCTCCTGTACCAGCAGCCTTGTCTACATCTGTGTAAGAGTTAAAACCCAACATGGAAAATTCATTCCTTCTTGCCATGAAGCAAATATTCTTTGTCACTCAGCAAGTGGCACGGTAGTGCATTAGTAAGCATTGTTACACTCCTGTAATTTCCCTGTAATGAACATTTGAAATATCATTTGATGCTCTATTGGGTGTCCATGACGAGGTGCTGGCAGCAGAGGGATTGCAGGAGCCTCTGGGAGAGCAGACCAGGGCTGCCCTGTGCTGGACACAGCCAGTTCCTGATGGCTCCGCTGCTCACTCTGCTCAGCCCAGCTGCTGTCAGCTCTGGGAAAACATGGCTCAGAAAAGGCAAAACCTGCCACACAGGCAAGGGAAGGGCCATGCGGGGTACAGGGTGAGAAACAGCACTGGGGAGACCAAGGTCAGAGAAGGAGGAGGAGGAAGGGGTGCACCAGGTACAAAGTACAGATCTGCTGAAGGCCATGCACAGCCCCTGGTGGAGCAGAGAGCCAGAGCTGTCCTCTTACAGCTCACATGAGAGCAGATCCTTTCCTGAAGGACTGCAGCCCCATGGGGACACCCCACACTGGTGCAAGGATGACAAGGGAAGAGCTGTGTGGCTGCACAAGGCTCTCAGGCACAATGGATGAAATACTGTGAGAATACTTTGCCTGCCCTGCTAGATTTGGGGGAAAGGTCAGGACTTGGTGAAACACTGGAACAGGTTTCTCAGAGAAGCTGGGGATGCCCAGTCCCTGGAACTGTTCAAGGCCAGACTGGATGTGGCTTGGAGCAGCCTGGTCTAGTGGAAGGTGTCCTTGGGAATTGGAACTAGGAGACCTTGAAGGTCCCTTCCAAACCAAACTGTGTATGAATCCTCAGAGAAACTGTACTGCATCATGGAATGTGGAGAAATGAAGGAACTGTCACTCCGCAGGAAGGAGAATTGTGCTGGATAAAGGAACATGCAGCTGAACCAGTAGGGAAGATCAGGGGCACCTGCTCACACAAATGGAGCTCCCAACAAGCAATGAACCACAGCAGGGAAATGCACTCAGTTTACTTTTTACCTGTTCTATGTATTCAGTAAGGAAATGTTATTTCTTAAATGCTGCCTCACCCAGCACCTCTGCCAGGAACTATACTGAAAACTGTGGTGTTAGAAAATTAGCTTCAGTTCTAGTATGATACAAGGATACAACAGTCAACTCCTCAGCTTTAACAAGCACTCCTTTTTTTTTCCCTGCCAAAAACATTTTCATGCTGTCCTTTTTACTACACAGCCAAAAGCAACAGTGATTTTGGCTTTATGCCATCACAATAATCAACAATACTCAGAAACTTCATCACAATGGCAGCAATGGCAACAAAGCCCTGGAAAAGCCAAAGGTTCTGTACAGCCTTGTTCAGAGGGAAAAGTTTCTTAAGCTAAATGTGAATGGGCTGTGAAAGTCTGATATAAGTTGCTACCTAGAGTGCTAAGAGATTCTTCTAATCAACATGCAGCTGCTTTTCTACTTGATTTTTTGTTACTTTATACAGCTGTAACAATTATCCCATGAATTAGAAGACCTTACCTGGAGGCTACAAACCAACAAAATACAGAAACCCAAGAGACATTAGACAGAAGACAAAACTGATTGCCTTTATGCCCAAATCTTGCACAGAAGAAATTTGGAGATGACTTTTCATTTTTTATGTAATGGCTCCAGTTTCCAGAGTCTGCTTCTCCACAGACAAAGGGAGAAGGCAAGACTCATAAAGATAATGTGATCAGGATGGTATTAGTATCATTCTGTAATGCACACAACAGTTGTTCTTCTGTGGCAAAAACTTCTTTTGTATTCTCTGTATCAAAATGGTTTCTATTTTAGACATGAAAAGTAGGCACATACCACCAACAAGTGAATGTGATAGAAAATAAATCAGCAGCAGCACATCCTTACTATATAATTACAGAACAGATGACTGAATTTTCATCTGTTCAGACAAGAATGTTTGAATCTGTTGCTCTAAGATATTTAGGAGAAATTCTGACAATGCTGATCTGATCAAAACAAAAAAAGCCCTTTCCTGTGACAGATTCAAGAATGCCATTTGGTAACCATCCACCCTTTCTATTAGAAGAAAAGGAACATTTTAAGATAGGATGGCTGTGAGATTCTTAGCAGCTCTGCTCAATATCACTGCTGGCTTTATTTGAGGAAGATTCCTGAGAAAGTGGTTCATGGGACAGATTTTGAGATTAGTGGGTACTTAAAAACCACATCTCATCCTAAGATTTTTATTTTGAACAAATACCCTTTTCCTCTCCAAGTAAAAAAATGAGAAAACACATCAATTTTAATTAATTTGGAAACTATGAACTAAACATAAAAGAAATTGCTTTTTGGCAGTCATAACTAACTATGGTCCATGGTACCAACTCCTTGGTATCTCTTCCACATATTTCAGTTTAAAGGTAATTCCCTCCTCTCCTGAATCACAACATCCATGGTACAGATGAGGCACAGTGAGGAGCAATTCCTTTGGTAGCAAAGAGAGCTGCTGGAGCCCTGAGCATCCCAGAGGATGGGCACTGGTGCAGCCAACAAAGCACAGCAGTTTGCCAGCTGAGAAGGGACACATCTCATCTGAAAGTGGTTAGGTACTTTGAGTGAATCATCAGGACTATTTGCATTCCCTTCTTTTCCAATACTGCTAAAAGTCTGGGTGAACAAGGTAGATGAAGTAAGAAATTCTGAAATTCCTGAATTCCTGCCTCTGCATAGATGGGCATATGGAGACATCAAATAAATTGTATGAAAATACTTACTCCAGTCTTTCTGACTGCTAACAATTAAACATGCAAATTAAGTTTTTATAAGGTTTTGACATGGTTCCCAACATCCCTCACATCCAATCCCACCCATTATACTCGTTCTCTTTTCTCAAGGCTGAACTTACTCTTTTTTTCCTTTCTGGATTGGTTTGTACCTACGGAGTATATCCCTGCAGTGGACATGGGCAGGCCCATGAATGCAGGCATTGTTACACTCATACAGACACACTTAAGCACAGACAGCTTGGGCCTATGGGCTTAGAAAGAGAACTTGTATCAATTTAAGTCATATTTATAATGACAAAATTGCATTCAGTCTAAGGGTCACACTAACGATTGTGCTGAGTTAGCCCTTTCTGGTAGGATCAGAAGGGGGGTAGGGGAAGAAACACCTTTTACCAAAATAGTTAAAATGCTATAAAAAAAGCCAGTCGATGCAGCCCAGACCTTATAAGGAAGTGTTTTTAAACATTTATTTCTTGAAACACAAGGTTTCAATCAACAGCCACCAGAGACTCCAGGGTCACGATCTTCCCCCTCCAAGTTCTGCACAAAGGTCACAGAGGTTTTCCCTCCATGAATGGAGCTGCCTTCAAACACTTCAGCCAGGAATAAACAGCTTCTAACCCAGCCTCAAAACTCAGCATCATTGCCTACACAAAAGACAAACTCTTGCTAAGACATTTCGTGCTTGTACTCTCTGCAGACTCTTTACAAATTAAAGGCCTGTAAAATCTTGAACCTTTATTAAGTCTGTCAGCAACAAGTAAGTTGAGAAGAACACCATATGTCAATGTAAGAAGCCTGGTGAGTGCCTACACTGTATTCCTGAGCTGCCCAAGCCTGAAGTGCTTCTTACACCTTGCCAGGGCAGTATATCCACACTGTGTTAGCACAGACATGGACTGAACACTCGTGCTTGGCATTAGCTGGGCTCGTGTCAGAAGTAAAATATTGTGAGGTTACAAGCAATCTGGAGTATGTTCTAATGAAAGACAGAGGTTAAAGAAAAAGTAAGAAAATTGCTTTGCAGCATTTCAAGCAATGAAGGGAAAACACAAAGCAATGCCTTTATGATGTATCTCAGATCCTGACTGGAATATTTGAGGGATCGGTTGTTACAGTCAGAAATGTTAAGAAGTGCCACCAAAGGTCAGAAGTGAAATGGGTGTGTTCTGCACAGCCTCAGATGGTGATTGAACAGAAGTTCCTGTGCATCTGACTGTGCATGGGATGAACACTCCTGAGGGTGCCAGTGGCACACTGGGCAGTGCCTGAGCCCCCGGGGGCTGCCTGCTGCAAACTCTCACATGCACTGGTGAGAAGCTACCACACTGAAACCTGTCCAGGAACGCAGACTTGTTAATTTTGCTTTAGATGGATCCTATTAAAACGTGAAAATCTTGGCAAGGAGCGGGGTGAGACTTGCCCACTGTCTGGGTCCCTTTCCCACCCAGCCAACAGGGCAGACTTTTTAGTTCATTATCACCTCATCAGTGCTCCTGTCAGCTGCCAGCAGTGAGAACCGGACTAAGCCACTCACTAATTCCTGGCCCTCCTGCCTCCACTGAAGCAGCAGTAAATCCAGAACAGATGGATGCTCTTTAACCCTCTCAGTGCAGACACTTACTTTAATCAGCCTAATCAAGCCACCCAGCTGAGGAGGAGGAGTGAGTGACAGCTGCAGGATGAGGGTGGGATGAAGAGCTGCAGCTCAGGGCCTCAAACACCACCCTGCATCCTGCAGGCCAAGGGCAGGAGGCCCCTCAGGTCGGGGGCAGGACAAACCTCCTAGCAAGAGGGAAAGCTGAAAAGGGATGGGTTATAAAGCAGGGCAAGTTTATTACACACAGAGATCTCAGCACATTACCCAAGCTAGGCATGAAGAGCAGAAGGCAAGGGGTGGCTTTTGGTTTTGCCACTGAAGTTGCAGTTGAGGCCACTCTGGCAGCTTGCTGTCAGTCATCTGCTTCCCACAACATGAGACATAAGCTTCAAACCTTGCCTTGTGTTGTCTGAGACTTATGGCTTGTGATTTCAGTGCACTAAGCCAGCAGAAAGCTAACTTCAGAAAAATGTGGACACTTTATAGCTGTGCTGGTGTCCTAAATGAGTGCAGTGGAGTTTGGGAGCTGCAGACACAGGGCAGGAGGACCTGGGACAGGGGAGCAGAACAGATGGGGCTGTGGCCCTGCAGTCACACCTCAGCTCCTCATGTCCCCAACAGTGCATGTACAGCCCTGGCCTGCAGAGCACAGCTTCATTCACACAACCAGGTACTGCATGAGAAGCTTCAAATGCTTCTTCAAGGGGATTTTACTGTATCCTAACACCAAGAGGATTCTGTTTATTTTCATACTCGTGTATTTCAGTAAAACCTAAACAACTGTGAAGAGCATGGCTAAGTATAATATTCATAAAGAATGAATTTTTTTTTAGATTCTCAGTATGATTTTGTATTCCCTGGCATCCTACAGAAGACACAAATGAAAAAAACAGCATTACAGTGCCCTGGCATCTCAAATAGTTTTATACACTTAGAGGCCTCAAGAAAATCCTTGCTGAGTTATGAAAAAAAAGCAAGAAAAAGCAGTTGTATATTCATTTGAGAGCTTGGAAATCTAAAAAGGGTCTTGGCTGAGGTAAAATGATGCATCTAGAAGAAGTTATGAGTACTATTTAGAACAACCCGTTTCAGTCTTGCCATTCTGTAGCACCTTATGTATAAAAAAGGAAAGACACACAGGAAGCAAGTCAAAGCAAAGTAACAAAATAACAGCATCTCTGCAACCCCAAAGTCTAGGGCTGGAAAACCTCCCACAGTGGCAGCTCTGAACACAGATCAGCACATGGCATGAAGTACTGGGAGCATAAATGCAGCTCAATCCTCCTCCTCCCAATCAGGCTATTTGAACCTCAGGAGGGGTGTGATTGCAGCTTCTCTCTGTTGTACCTTTCCTTCATGTCCATGAAATATGAAATGTGAGAAGAGAAATGAAAGAGTCAATTAGCCTCTTGCCCCCTGAACCATGTAAACAATGACTCCTGTTTACCCCAGGGCCCAACTGAAACCAGTTTCCTGAAACCAGGACAGGTTGACAGGCACAGGATGAAAAATAAAGTTAAAAAAAAAAAGGATTTGTTTTATCACTTTTACAAATATGCTTGATTAAACCCTTTAAAAACCATAATTGAGTAACAGCCCTTTGGTAATTCACAACAGCAAATGAAACCTTATTTTGGGAGTGTGAGATACAGTTAAATTACTTGAGTCTCGTCTGAAAGTCACTCTTTCTACAAGCAACTTAGACCATTCATGCCATTTGAATTTTTCTGTGTTGAGTTTCCCTAATTCCTAAATAAGATAAACACATTTTTTCCCCCCCACAAAGGATTATTTCAGGAGTTAACATGGACTTTGCAACTGCTGTAACATTCCCAGCTGGAAAGTGCTGTATCTTGTCAGGTGTCACAATGAGAACTGAGGGCCACAGCAAAAACTGAAATGACAGAAGGCTGCACAATTAAAAAATCTATTCCTAGAATGTGGAGACAAGTTATTGGAAGCCATCCTGATCAGCAAACTCCTCTTGCTCACTGAAGGTGTAGCTGTGCATTTCCAGGACCCAGCAGACTGTCACCAGCCTCAGCTGAAGTCAGGTCATGAAATACATCCAGCAGGCTGTCCTAACTTACCTCAAATCAAAACACATAGTTAAGACATAAACTAGAAAAATGGGCAGTGCAGGAATTCCAAAGAGGAACGAGAGCTTTTTCTTTGTGTGCATTCCTACAGTTAATATTTTTAAAAGGTTTTTCCTAAGACTTGTAGGATTTCCTTGGGAATAAAGCACCTGAAAGGTGGATTTTGTCCTTTGCTATGCATGTTCCAGACCAGCCCTGGCAGGATACAGAATGGGAATGAAAGTTTAACTCAAATCTGTTGGGCATGAGGAGTTACATTTTCTATCTTTACCAAGCAGGCATTTCATGATGATGATCTGCTGATTTATGTACAATTGCCTCCAACCTGACTTGGCAGTGGGAACAGGGGGTAGAGAACTCTGAGGAGCTGAGGGTTTTATTCCATGCATCAGATTACAACCTCACAGCTCTTAAACAGTATTCCTACCTTGAAAATACATTGAGTTTTCATGAAATCATTAATCTGCTAAGAAACTTATAGAGCTTATCAGAGTCTAAAGAAAATTAACTGTACATATCTATAAAATAAAAATGACCCAAACACTAGGGAAGTCAAACAACACATAGGTGATGCATGCCCATTGCAGGCATGGAGTGTCTGCACCATGAAAATGTGTAACCACAGCTGGATTCAGGCAGGTGTACCCTAAAAACTATTACACATAACTTACTACACTACTTACATATCAACACTCAGTGTTAGAGTACTAACTCTGACAGTTAGTAAAAAGAAAATGGAAGTAGAACAGAGATTATTAAAAGACAGTGCATCTCCCCTGTACAGGAATAAAGCTTTTATGCTATTTGTAGCACTGAGATGAAAACCATAGAGCTGCCCAAAGCAATTTCTCCTCTGAAACTGTTTTCTTTAAAAGCCTACAAGTTCTGTTTCAGGAACAGGCAACTAAGGGCGAAGTTCTTATCCTGGGTTGCATTTAAGTTGCACAGAGCTGGTGTTTGCCCATCCAACAGAACAAGGAATTCAGTATCTGTATAAACACAATGAGGGTGTTTCCATGCATGCCATGAAGGAACACGGAGCACCCTGTCTCTCCAGAACAAGGGCACAGAAGCCATGAACAGAGGTCCTGGCAGCTGTGGTGTGTGCAGGCACCCTGGCATGCAGCTCCCCCACACAGGAGTGCTGCTGCCATGCTCTGTGCTGCAGAGGAGGCAGGAGCTCCAGCAGCTGGGCTCCCTTCCTGCAGGGATGTCCCTCCAAGGGGCTGTGCCTGACCCCACTGCTCTGCAGTGCACAGGCTTCCTGTGTCTGGGCCAAGTGCACTCTGACAGCCCCTGCAGCTCAGCACCAAGTGCACACTGACAGCCCCTGCAGCTCAGCACCAAGTGCACACTGACAGCCCCTGCAGCTCAGCACCAAGTGCACTCTGACAGCCCCTGCAGCTCAGCACCAAGTGCACTCTGACAGCCCCTGCAGCTCAGCACCAAGCACCTTTGCCATTCTCCAAGTTTACGTGCATTTCTGCATCAGTGCTGCTCTCTTCTGGCTCCACAGACAGCCTCACCTGCAGGGTTTTATTACTCTGTTCAACACCTTGCTGCTGGTTTTCCCTCACTGCACAAAAAAACTTATTGCAGTGCCTCAGTCACAACTTCTCTGTAGTAAATGAAAGTCCCAATAATTGTATTTTGATTGTAGATTAGATTCATTTTGACTTTGTTTCATTTGTGGCCTTTGCTGAGATTTTGGGGCTGAGAATCAGAGAGCACACTCTACTTTGGACATAGGGGCTTTGCCAATTTATTTCTTGCCTCATTTGTCTCAAAACCTATCACACTGCAGTCCAAAGCCAGCTTCATATTTTTAAAGGCAATGCAAAAATGTATTTGTTTTTCTTGTGAATTAACATCTCCTGGCTAAATTAATCTAGTTATTCAAACTCCAAACCACAGCCCTCACTAACAATGAGACTCCAGGAAGCAAGATAAACCCAAAGATCAGCTCAGCAAAACAGAACAGATTGCTGCTCTGCAGTTACAGCACTGAAATGAAATGCATACTCAACCTTAGGTACAGACATCTGAAACAAACAGTGAGGCTGTAGAAAGGATCTGTATGAGAACATGCTAGAAGAGGGGAATACATGAAGAACTAGGTATCTTATATGCACATTTCCCATGAAACATGTGTGTCTCAAACTGTTAAGACATCAAAAAAAATCTACAAACCCAGTATCTTCAGATTTTAATTCCTGCCATCACTGAAATTCTGTGGCCATGGGTGACCAAGTCACTTCATGTTTTGCTTTTCAGTTTACTCCTCTGAGGAACAACAGTGGCATTTCTCTGTTTTTATTTAAAAAGGTGACTTTGAAATGTAAAATCCTTTAGTGAAAAGAACTAAACTGAAAAATACTATTATTTATAGTTGCATTATTAATATTTTTGATGAAAGTGTGGCTAGATGAGATAAAGGCTTTTTTCCAAATATAAGAAGATACCCCTGGCATTGTTTATAACCTAGTGAGTCCTAACCCTTCCAGGTTTGCTGCCTCAAAGCCACTTCATTATGGACAATCTGAACAGCAGCAGGCTTGGAGACACCTCTAAGGACATCATGTAATACAGGCTTCCATCTCAATAGTCAACCACTGTTTATTCTTTTCCAGCTCCCTACTTACTCACTTCATAGTGGTTTAGTAAGGAATTCAATCCCTCCTTGCTGGGACAGTTCTGTGAGATGATGACACGAATCCCCCTGAGATCAAAACTGCTCCATCACCAAAACTATGACTTGGCATATGGGGACACCTGGTTATTTGTCATGGTTTAGTCTCAACAAGTTCATTTCTCAGCTATTCAACACTTCACTGTTTTCTAAACATTTACATGTATCTCTGACCATTGACTCAATCCTTTTCTGATGAAATCCCTTGCTGCTCAAAGCAACTTGCAGCTCTCATCTTTCCACAACAGTCCCAGTGGACTAAAATCTTTATTCATGAAATTAAACTAAATGATCAAATGAGCTGATTGTACAGCCAGTACAAACTAAATGCTCTAGTTTAACCTCATATGCAAAGCTTGATCGAGTGGAAATAAACTAGTGTGATCCTGCAGCTGTCCCCTCAACATGAATGTTAAAGCTGTGGAATGCCAGCAGACTGACAAAGAGCTGTAGGTCTAGAGAAAGCTACAGCCATTTCCATTTAGTGCTTGAGGAAGGCCTGAAAAAGGGGTGGAGGCAGCACCAAATGGAACATTGTGTCAAATGATTGTTCAGAATTCCCTATGTTCCTATTTGCACTAGCTCCTAGGACAGAAGACAGCTCTCTTTATCCTGCCATCTGCAGAAAACGATTACAAAACTACTGAAATGAGGAGGACTGACTTAATAGCAGTGACAGCATCATACCTCAGAGAAAGAGACTTTCATAGTGCTTAGTGTCATTTTTCAGGATTTCTAAATGAACAGTTCTGGTCAATTGTCATGTTTTTCACTGCAGTTCCATGGAATCACTTCCACTGCACACAAGGCATCACCACAGAAACCCAAACCAACATTTCCTGAATCCTATTGCTATGGAGCTTTCTCAGAAATTCCACACACCTGCAGATGATGCTTCTTATTTTGCCTAAAATCCAAATCAAATCCGAAGTATTGTTTAGGAAGGGAAGAAAACAAAAAAGACATCAAGGATATTCCCATACATATAAAGACAAAGACTGTATGCACTGCCAGCAACTTGACTCAGTTCTCCAATTTTTCTTCCTCAACTCCCACTTGTGTTCCTCCAGGATTGCAGGGAAGCAATTACTTGCTTCAGAGGTTATTTCTGTAATTAAAGCAAATTGACCTCACTTTTTTTTAAAAAAGGGAATTTCTGTTCCACTCCAGAAAGCAGCCTGGAGTTAGACCCTGCCTTGCCTACACCCTGCAAAGCTCAGTGTTGTTTTAAACCCCATAAAGAGTGACTTGCACAAGCCCAGTGAGCATGTGAGCACACCCACCTTGGGGAGCTCCCTCCTTGCATTGTGAGCTGTGCTGACCATGTCAGGATGGGATTTACAATTGCTCAAAGCTCCCATTGTTCACACCACATTAAATCTCCAATATCTGCCATGAGATACCATAACATTTTCACGTGGAACTTGTATTAACCCACAACCTGACCGTATTTAATGAAATATGTAGTGCTCACAGAGGTGATTTATGTGCATTACTGTTTACAGTTCACATTTATAAAAGAGGGAAAAGCACCCAAAGGAACTCATGGTTCTTTTGACTTGAACAGCAAGTACAAAGTGCCTGATTTGGTTTAGCTCAGTAACACCCCTGGAAGCCCCAGAATCTTAGAGCTGGATTAGGGATGGCGACAGGAATCACTGATGCAGCTGGAACAGCCAGCATAGGAAACCTACTTGTCATATCAACCCTGAGCCACAACACTCCTGCCTATTTTAAAACAAAAATCCCAGTCATATTTATGCTTCTTGTGGAGAGAATCATACACAAACAATGTCTTTGCATGCAAAAACATGGAAATGTACTTTTGCCAAGTGTTCTAGAACTGACGTGGAGGATTCATACTTCCAAGGGAAAATCACACAGATCCCCTTGAACAGATACACTTTTACTTCTGACAGAACTTCAGAGTGTGTTTGATTTTACAAAATAGAGGCATACAGAATTAGTTAGCAGAAGGCCCTCAGAGCTACCTGATAAGCAATCTGTTCTATGTATCAGTCAACATAAAACCATCACTCTCCTCATTCCCCCACCAATTTAACACTCAGTTATCTAAAAAAACCAACAATTCTTTTTCTTTTACATAACATGATCTGCATACAGGTTATGATGAAACCAAACTTTTACCAAAGCAATGCCTGGGCAGTAAGAACATGAAATTTTCTTGTGCTGCACCTGTTCCCTAAGATAGCTTGCAATAATGACCAGCAAAACTGAGAAAAGACCAGAAAGGTATAATTCGTTCATTATCTAAGGTCAGGATTGTGTAAGCCTAAAAAAAATCAAACATTGTAGTATTCCATGTGTACATCTATAGACATAGATATGCCAAGATCTCTACTGATGAGATGTTTCAGAGCAATTCCTGTAAGAATGTTGCAATCTCGCAAAAGAAAACAAAAGCATGACAAAACCTCTACATTTTTGACACTGAAGCTGTATGCTAAATTTTTCACATTCTCATTTGAAAGAGGTTTAATTTTCTTTCACTATGCACAAAACTATGACACTGAAGGGATCACTTACACTAAACCCAGTCCCTGGAAAAACATATTCAGAAAAATCATCTCCCATGGAAAGGCATAGGAACAAGAGCACAGTGTAGCCAAATGCTCCACAAGGTAATGACTGGACCTCTTTTCCTCAACTCCTCCCTGCAACATCAATAGTCTTAGAAATTACTGAGTGGAGCAAAATGCTTTAACACCACCTGGTGTAGTTTTCAGCAGTTGGTTTTGCTTCCAGGCCTGTCATGGCTCATTAAGATAGTACAGTACTTTCTGTCTGCAAGATTGTTCTCAGGGACCACAGAACTCAAGATAAAATGAGATACAGAGGTTTTATCACAAGACAGAACAGGACTGTGACATACTGAGCCAAGGCTTTAGTATCCAAAAAGCTATAGAAGGAAAAGATTCTCAAGGCAGGAAGAGTAACAACAAACCAGTTAGAGAAGGTGATTATAACTTCCCAATACTTAAAGGAACAGAGCAGATCACAACAATTTCGTATTTCAGACTATTTCAACTGAAGTACTTACAATTTAATGGGGTGGCAATATGGAATTATAATAACCATATATGATTAAGTATTTATGCTTGAAAAGGACAAAACAAAATTGAAAAGGACAAAACAATGGTAACACGACACTCACAGGTTAATTTTCACATGTGTCCTGAAAAAGACATTTTAGAAAGCAAATTCCAAAGCTGATAGAAGGAAAAAGGGACTGACAAGGATGCACTTGTTCAGCTTGGCCCAGACAGAGAATGCTGCAGGCACAGAGTGCCCCCTGTGGGACTGCAGCTCATTGAAGTGCACAGGAGAGAGCCACAGGAGAGCTGCGGGTGCCACTGCTGCCATCCCAGGACAGTGACACACCCAGGGACCCCAGACAGGAGAGCTGCAGGTGCCACTGCTGCTGTCCCAGGACACTGACACACCCAGGGACCCCAGACAGGAGAGCTGCAGGTGCCACTGCTGCCAGCCCCGGACAGCGACACACAATGACCCCAGGAGGTGCCACTGCTGCCAGCACAGGACAGTGACACACAAGTGACCCCAGACCTGTAAGCTCAGCTCAACAGGATGCAGAGCCAGTGCTGGGCCTGGAAAGCCACCCCTTGCTGATGAGCTGTGCTGCTGCAATGAGGCACTGACAGCAAACACAGAGGGATTTCATCTGCTCTGGGGGACTGGTAATCCATATGCATAAACCAGAACTTCCTTAAAGACCAGGACATTCCTTAATTTCCAAGAAGACAGGTGTGGATGAGCCCACAAGTTATTGTTGGATGGACATGGATACTTTCTGGTTTTTTAGTTCTGTTCACCATCGGTGCACACAACCTGAAATGTTTTTGTTTGGTTAAAATGTTTGCAGGGCTTGAAATTACTTCACACCTCATTTTGGATCAACTGATTTTACTTTTCTGGCAAATAAACTGTGTCAATTAATCAGTTTCTTTTGGATTACTTTCAACTTCAGGTTCATACTCATACCTCCACACAATGCTGCTTTATTGCTGGGAAGATGAACTTTTCAGAGGATGAACAACCTCAGCTTCCCCTGACTTTATTTACAGTTGTGTTTATGTGCATGCCTTTGTATTTTTCTGACCTGAGGGCCAGAAAATGAAGAAGTGGACTTCTCCATCTAGCAGATATTTTAAAGTCATATCCAGGAGGAAATCTGTAGCAGAGTTAAGGGTGAACAATCTCCCCGCTCAGCCCTGCCCAGGGTGACACCTCACTGTTCTGAGCAGCCCTCCTGGAGCTCTCAGCAGCCCTCCCAGCTCTGAGATGAAGAAAGGAGGGCACACAATAAACAGCCTCATTAAGCTACACAGGCCTGCCTCATTTCTAATCACTCTTTATCAAAGAAACACTGTATGAATTCATGTCATTAGAAACTACTGTAATAAATACTCAAAAGAGTACTCATGTACAGTCAGACAAGAAATCAAAAGATGTTTTCTGACAGCTTGATTTTGAAACAGAAATTATTTTCTGTGCTAACAATGAATTCATCTGCAATATCCTTGATTATTTTTCAAGGAACAAGAGGACAGTGAATGATTCTCAGACAAGTAATAATCCTTGTGCTGTGAGCCAGCAGGATGAAAGCTCCAGCTCTGAAGTGCCAACTGCATTATGTAAGTCTGCATACCTTGAATTATAACCCTGAATTATAGGGCTAGCAGCAACTGCAATTAGCAGGAGAAGGCAGAACTCAGCAAAGGGCTGTTGGACAGATTGCCAAGGTCTGAAAGAACAGCTTGAGAAATGCCCCAAGTGGGACTGTTCAATGCTGAAGCACATGACTGGGAAGACCCTTCTGCTCCTTCTGGCCATACCAAAAGGGCTGTCTAGTAAAAAAAACCCGTGCAGACACAGAGTCTGTTCCCTTCCCTGGGAGTGCAGTGTCCACTGCTGCAGATCTGGCAACAGCCTGAGCTCAGCCTCAGATTAGACTGTTTGTGCTTGGTTATTTTCACACACTGCCAAAATCTGCTGACAACACCAGGGAAAAAAAAAGGAAAGTAAAACTGGTGATTTTCAACAGTTTATAACTCAGCTCAGCCTAAGCAGGTTTTTATGGGACAAAGAACAGAGATTTCTCTGTAGACAGCACTTTATTCCTGCCTAATTTAAACGATTTGCTGTGAATGATGGAAACATTAGAACTTCTTAAAGAAAACATAACAAAACAAAAATCCTAGCAGTTCACTAGTGTTTCTCTACAGTAGATCAGGTTTGGTGATATAAATAGAGACCATTATCTGCCTCTCTCATAATTATTTGCAATAAAGTTTTTTTAAAGAAAATGAAAATATTAGACTTAAAGGAAGAGGGCTTCAAAATACATAGTATTTCTTCAAGGAGTGAAATTTCTTGCTTGGAATAATTCACACTTGAGCTATTCTAGTGCCACACTGTTCCCTAAGGAGTGTGAAATGATCTTCTCAGGGTTACAGAGTCAGCAGTAAACACAAGTTCCACTATGAGAAACAGTATTTTAAACATGTATTTCCACTAGCATTATATCTAACAACTTCCTACTAAAGCCCAGAGGTAACTTTCTGCAGTCCCCTTGTTGCTTTAACACTTTCTT
Source organism: Alaudala cheleensis (assembly GCA_013398995.1). Classification (NCBI taxonomy): domain Eukaryota; kingdom Metazoa; phylum Chordata; class Aves; order Passeriformes; family Alaudidae; genus Alaudala; species Alaudala cheleensis. The sequence continues at coordinate 241,811 of VWYE01026730.1, forward strand.
TCACTCCATATCTAGGATCTCCTAAAGCACCATTTCCTAAGCTATTTTTCTTGCCTGCTCCCAGCCCCATGAGCTGACTGCAGGGCCTAGGTTGGTAAATGTGCACCTCTATCAAATCTCAAATTTAAGCAGTGCTGGTTTCCCACTGAAGCATGCCCTAAAACTCAGGAAGCAATACTGCTTCACCATCCCTTTGAACACTCTCTGTAAAATAGCTGTTTTTCTCCAGAAGAACTCCAAAAGCAGCTGCACAACACTGACCACTCATTCAATTACTGCTATTTTTCAGTTGAAATTGTAGTAAATACTTTAACATCATGAGAAACTTTTTGCAAAACTAGAAAACAAATGAGTGCTTTTTATAAAAGACATAGGCTGGGAAAGCAGAGCAACAAAGAATATACTGGAGTTTCTTATATAAAGTAAGATATTTAATTGACTGGGAGTCCTCAGTAGAGACTTGTTTGCAGCAGAGCCTCATGGTGAGGGTGAGTTTTTGAAGTCTGGATGCCTTTGGCAGCTTGAGAGGACTTTAAGACAGAGCAGCTCTGACTCAAGCACACTCAGCTAGTTAATATCCAAGTGTAATGCTTTTTCCATCTCTCTCCCCATGTGCTGACAGCATTACCATTCTCTCCAGTGTTCTTCTTCCTTCTGAGGCACAATGGATCTACCAGTTCATGCAGTCCTGATACCACATTTCAGTACAAAACCTTTCCAACAATAACTTACACAGCTAAGAGAGGTCATCATTTAGGAGTGAGCAGTTATATGAAAGGATCTGCACAATTCCAAATGCATTTCAGGATATGGAGCACGCTGCGTGTGGATTTTAATGAGAAGGTTTGGCAGAGCACTTTGGCAGAAGGAAGCACTGTCAAGTGATTGGACATGGGATACATCTCCAATTGCTTTGGATTCCCACATCACCTAAAGAGCTATTCTTCCCATCCCCCCATACAGCAACTCTCAAGGCAGTTAAATTTATAGCTCAATAAATTTTTTTATTAAAAATAAAAAGTGTGGCTTTTAAGTACTGCAGTCTTCCAACATTCTTATGCCAGGTCTAGCTCAAACTGCTGTGGCTGAATATGAAGCTGGGGAGGCTTGGCCCACTTCATACAGCACTTCTAAGTTAAAGTTTCAAGATCTAAGCCACCTCTTTCCATTTTGTAACAGCTGTTTTTCTATCCTTTCATTAAAAAAAAAAAAAAGGAAAGGAAAGGAACCAGTGTAGAATAGTTAAATAAATAAATAATGGCTCACAAAACCACAGTGGAGGAACCACTGCTAGTCCTGCCAATAAAAATGTTCCTTCTCTTCAGGGCTGGCTAAACAACTGAAAGTGTTTCTAATGAACTGCTGGCAGCACTATCCATCATTGCACTAAATGGATTCATGTCTCCCTAAACTAAGGATAACTATTTATCTGTAATGCACAGGCAGAAATTAGGAAGTATTTAAGCCTGAGAAGTCTAATCCCTCTCTTCTCCCCACCTCTTCAAAGCTTGGTTTTATCCAGGCTTCCTTGTGTAAGGAAGATTACAAAAGTTTGACTGATAGAGAACTTCAAATTGCTCCAGTGCTAATGAACCATCTGCATGAGTTTGAAAAATATTCGAGCAGACCAGACATGTGCAGTCTGATTTTAAGATTACGAACACCTGACATTATGTTTATCTTTTCCCTCTTTTTGTTGCCATTTGCTACAGTGCCTTGCACCATACCCTGAAATAGTTACAGGCTGCTCAAAGCAACAGGGCACACTCATCAGACATAGAATAAGTGAGTCCCTATAGCTGCTCAGGATCTCTGAAGATGCTATTGTGCAAATAACAGAGGTGAACTGTGAACAACCAGAAGGAAGCAATGTTTTGGAGCTCTAGAGCAGTGTGAAAGTGATGTCAGTAATCCCTGGTCAGAAGTCACCTCTGAAGGCTCGACTGATTACAGAGAGCTGCTCTCTGCAGACACACATCCATGCAGGGGCTGTCTTTAGATCAGAAAGGAATGCAGAGACATCCATAAAACACACCTACAAATAACAAAAGCAGACACTTACTTCATTTCCAGGACCTCCTCCAAATGTTTCCTCCTTTCAGCTCGGAGGTTGGTCAAATGGGTTTCCTTCTCAGCCAGAGACTGTTGTGTAGAGGACAATTTTGCTTTCATTGACTCCAGCTCCTGTTTGACCTTCTCCATAGCCATCATCAGCTCTTCTACCTAAAACGTTTTTGGAGAATACAGGAGGAGAGAGAAATGATGCAGTGTGAGCAGCTGGAAGTTATGAATGTCCCAAGTGAACTGGAGCACAGAGGTACCAGGGCAGGGATGGCACCCAGCTCTCCTGCAGGCACCACCAGTGCTGGGGACAGCATGGCCACACCTGCCCAAGGCACAGCACAGCTTGGCAGTTAGCCTGGGTTGGTCACTGCAGCGTAACCTTTACAATACAAACCTTCAACTCTCCTGGGTTTCAGAGAATACCACAAGGAAAAGAGGATGGCCTCTGGATGTTAACACTGGCCCACAAAAATGCAAGTTATTAAATGAAACACATTGAAAATGTACCAAAAGGATAAAAAACCGTCACCGTAAATGATGCCTAAAGAGAAACTACATGAGCACTTCAGGAACCAAGGTAACATTTCTGAAGCAGGGACAGGAATGGATTCCCATGAAGATGTGAGGCTACTTCCCTCCAAATGCCATTTGAACAATGCTTTTAGGCACATGCTTTAGCAACCTAAGACATTGCTGATGGCAGGGAAGTACAGCAGAACAATGCTCTTATCTTCAGCAAACTGGAAAGATTCAGAATCAACATGATTATAAATTCTGCCATGTATTTTACACAAATGAAGAGTCATTTTATTTTGCACTCATGTTCTGTCTCAGGTAAGATTTATCACTAATTAACATGTAAAATCACAATACATCCTTCAATCTAGCTACACACAGATTCAAAAACCTCTGGATGTGCTTTAATAATTTTATAATGAAGCTCAATGGCACACATTACTTTTACTGACTTCTTCCATGTAGGTTTTCTCTCTTTCATCACAACTGAGTATTCATAAACAATTTTATATGTGCTTTGAACAGGAGAAGCTCAGATGCTACTGCTGCACAAAATCAAGTATTTGTATAAATGCAGTATGCAAATACAGCACTGCATTGCCTTTCTATCCCTCCATACCAGTCAGTTTGTGATCCATCCTGGGAGTGAATGGTTGGATTTACAACAAGCTCCATTTCTGCTTACATGTTTATACAAGGAGAGTTGAGCCTGTCATTTGCTATAGGTGCTGTAGGAGGGAAGTATGTAACATGCTTTAATAAATCCTGCTCTCCTGAAGGCACAGCTAATGACCCAGGACAAACATGGATAATAACACTGGTTTTCATGCTCAGTCAGTGACAAAGCAGGAAGTGCTGCAACTCAGAATTAGGAGATTTATAAAAATCTAGCACAGACACTGTGCAGTGTTCACTGCAGAAATCCTTCCCACTTCCATTCAAATGCAGCTGCCCATGCCACCTTTACTATGCTTAGCAAAGTAAATAAAAAAATGAAAATATGCAATTATCATACACTATTAAAAATGTACAGCCAAGAATTCATCCAGTAATCAACAGACCAAAGGAGAACCTCAGTGACAAGCAGTCCAAACTGGCAAGCATGGATATACTAATCAAACTTTCCCTGTTTTATTGGTGTTTAGTGTGCAAGACAAGATCAGAAAATCTGCCAATCTTTAAAAGAAAACAAATCAGGAAAGAGTGCAAAGAAGAACTGCAGAAATAATGAACAGCAAAAGTACCACTAGGACAGAAAGTGATTCTTAGAAAAGTGGTGGGGTCATGAAGGTGCACTTGTGCATCAGCTGCTGGGATTTCAGTTTCTGCCTCCTGTGGGTGGATCAGAAATACCTACACAGCCATTTTCCTTTTAAGTGAAAAGAGGCATGCCAGCTATAAACCCTGGCTGGAACAGAAATCCAAATCCACCTCAAATCAACCCAGCCAACTGCACCAGTCACAAGAGCCCGTGTCAGTCTGTCAGCTGCCAGGATAAAACCATCCCTGCAGCAACATCTCCTCCAAAATCAGGTTTGAAACATTTCTGCCAGGCTTCCTCCAGTGCCAGCCAGCAAGGGCTGTGATGGTGACACTGCAGCACTGCTTTGCCTGATGCACACCTGTAGTGTGGAACACACGAGGAAACTGGAGCCTGACACCTGGGCCAAGGCTCCTGGGGAGAGGTGGCAAGGGCTCACTGCAGGAGGATATAACAGTGCTTACTGCAGGTACTTCACCTCCTTCTCATCACTCTGATCACTTTGAGTTGTAAGGTTATAGTTTGTATTTTTGCAGGCCAACAGAAAATTGATCAAATCATGTATTAGGAATGGCTGGAACGTGAGTGGCTTTTAAACTGTGCCAACAACTTGGTTTACAGAACTGTCATTACTTCCAAGCTCCCCAGCAAGGGCCATTTGTCACAATTTACTAAAGACAAAGGTCACCCAAATAGTGATGATTGTATTCACCATAAAGACTTCATTGTTCAGATTAATCAGGTTGTAGACAGTCCAGGGGTCTATTTCAATTAAACTTTTACAAAACAAAACATTTTATTTGGCAGCTTTTGAATCTTAGTGCAGACCTGTCCCAGTAAGAAGTCCTGTGAGAAATGACAGAGGAATATTCACCAGAAGCAAACTACTTGCAATGCACATCTAATTTAGCCTATACAAAAAACTTCCCATTCACCCTTGAATTTCGTCCCCTGAGAGCAGCTAATTATAAAATAAAGAAAAAGTATTTGCCCCAACCAGAGCTCTTGGCACACAGACATTTTTTCAGTGACATGCTGCTGACATTTCCAGTTTAGCTGTGGGTAAGCTCGTGCCCTGTCAGCGTGAGCAAGGCAGTCTCCACCCACTTCAGAAGATGCAAACAGTGAACTCTTCTTACTCTTTTCTCTTTGCTCAAATGACAATATATAAAGCAATGTGTACCTTTGACTGCCCAGGACTTAGCCATGATTCAGTTCTCTGCAGACAGGCCAGAAAGGTCTTCATGTATTCTGAGCAGAGAACTTCAATGGAGACTTATTTGTTCATTGTTTTCAGGCCTTAAGTGACCTGACCTGGTGACAGCTTATCTTTAAGGAAGAACTTTAGGCTGAAATAAGTTTCCATTAGAGGAGAGACTTCCTGAGAGATTGAACAAACTATGTGAAAGAGGGCAAGGAATGTCAATTAGATCAGGCTGGGATTTGGAGCAGCAGCAAAGGGAAATGGCAAGATAGGACAAATACTTCGCATAGCATTACATCTCCTTCCTCAGGAAACATGAAAGCAAGGTGGAGAGAAACAGCAATACAACAGGAGAAGTTTAACCCGGCCCTGAGCACTTCCAGTGATGGGACATCCACAGTTTCTCAGGGCAATCTGTTCCAAGGTCTCACTGTGCTCGTTATAAAGAACTTCTTCCCTATGGCCAGTCCAAACTAATTCTCTTTCAGTTTAAAACCCCTGACTCTTGTCCTGTAACTAGAGAGCTTGAGGGAAAAGTCTCTCTCTTTCAAATCCCCTTTCTATACTTCCAGGTTGCAATGAAGTCTCTCCAGAGCCTCCTCCAGCCTGAACAATTCAGATTCCCAGGGTTTCCTGTCAGGAGAGGTGCTGCAGCCCTCTGATCACCTTGGCCTCCTCTGGACCTGCCCCAGCAGGTTCATGTCCCTCCTGTCTGGGGGTCCCACATGCTCCAGCTGGGGTCTCTAAACAGAGGGGCAGAAAACCCCTCCCCTGACCTCACCAGTCTGTCACTGAAGTCTCAAAGGGCACGACAAAGGCACCTGAGTGTACACTGAGATCCCTAAGCTGGAGACACAGTATTTTAGGTCAAACATAGGAAACACAGTTTAATGTTTAATTACACACCTGGAATCAGAGTTTTTATGTTTCTGCTTGACAGAAAGAAATTCTAGTTCTTTCAACATACACACAGACACAGCAGCCTATGGGATAGCTGCTTATATTCAATACTGTGTCTCAAAAGTTCCAGGCAGAATACAAAATGCTGAACTTTCAGAGGGCACAGGTACAAATACCAACCAAGCAAGTCATTTTCCATGATCTGTGTATAAATCAATAGAGATCTTTTCAAAACCACCTGTTAGCAGGCTAACAAGTTTATTTAAATTATTTATTTTCTAAACACAGACTTGTTTTGCATAAACAAGAAATCAGCACTGCAAGACAAAATGTAGTAAGAATCTGCACTTTTGCCCAAAATTAATTAGGCAATCAAAACAAAAAAGTCTCGCAGTTAAAAGCAGTAGAAAGAATATCAGAAGGTCTGAAAAAATAACATTTCTCAGAGTGTCACTCTCAGATGACAGTCTCCTATTTATCTACAGCTCCTGAGTTTTTAAAGTATTTTTTTATCTCACTATGTACATTGCTGAAATGATAAAGAGACTGCAAATTTCTGCATTATCTTTCGCTCAGCTGAACTGATTAGACAGAGGAGAAGGAAAAAAAATAGACATGAAAAGAAAGACAAAGACAAGAGATCTGGCTCCATCTAGACTTGTTTGGATCCCAGCAAAATTTCCTAGAACAGATGTTAAGACATGGAAAAAGCACAGGCCAGACTTGGGACTTAGGCATGTAATTTAACTGCCTCCATAACACATTACAGGGAGAAAGCACTGAGTCTGACATAACTTGGACTGCCAGCAGGACCAGATGGTTTGTTTAAATCATAAGCTAATAAACCTTTACACAAAATAAGAGGGAAATGAATTATGGTTTCATCATAGCCCCATTTTTGCTAAAGCAGTAGGGTGGCTCTAAGGTACTCCTGAAGATATCCAAGACACTTAACTAAATTCTTGGCCATTCTGAATTAAGGGAACAAACTTCAAATTCCTATAGATATTGGGAAACTGTTAGGCATAGCTTTTTAGAGCTAAAAATATCAGAGGAAAAGGAGAGCTTTCAGTAAACAATACCAAGAAAAACCTTCCTGTCCCTCAGTAGAATGATGCTGTAGTGTGTGATTTGTAAGGTAAGGACAGCCCTGAAGCACAGACCACTGAGAGCTCTGCCCACTGACAGCAGAGGGGTACAGGAGAGTGGCTCTGCCCCACCACAGGCTGCAGCTCTGCCTTCAATTCAGGCCCCTCCTATTGAGCCCCAGTGCACAGGATGCAGGAACTCAGGTGTTTCTATACACCACCTCCACCTGCACCTCAAAGGGGACGTGCAGCAGCCTTTGGCCAAAGACAGCTGTGTGCAGCATTGTGGCAAACTGCACGGGGAGGAGGAGTTCTGTCTGCTGTAAAGGGGAGTTAGTGCTGAATCTGGTGGATGACCAGTTCTCCAGAGAGAAAAGGCACAGCCTTTTGATCACCTGTAACATACAGCAGTAATTTTAGAGATGAATTTTGCCTTTTTTTACATTACTGTGTGGCTTTCTTAAGTCTCTGTGCCTTTGTTTTTTAGATTGTTTGGATTTTGTACATTCAGCATCCCTGATAAAATAGAGTGTCTTGGTGGCTTAACAGAACTGGTGCCACTGTTCTGTTCTTACCTTATTAAATAGGAAAAAGGAGAGGAGCAAGATAAAGAGAACAAAAGCCTATGGTCTGAAAACCTGCAGGGTACTGCAGATGAATGCAATTTTTCTTATCACAGTGACACTGAGATATTTAGACAGCTGATGTCTCTTATTTCCATGAGCTGGTCTCCCAACAAAAACTTCATTATAAAAAGAGCATCTGATAATAAAAGGAGTTAATGCTCTGTACTGCTCCTTGCTGTCTCCACTGCTGGCTCCAGGCAAGGAAGAGCACTAATGACTGACCAGACATCTGACATGACCACGTTCTCCTGCAAAAGCTACAAAACATCAACAAAGAATCTCTGTCAAGGGCTTTCTTACTTGAGTATTCATCGAGAGCTGTTTGCTCATACTCTGAGACCACTGAGATTTTGTACAAAGGAAGGGGAATCAGGATTCACAGATGCTGGGAAAGGGAAAACCCCTAAGCCTTCAGGACTCAGTAAGTCACAGCTGTGTGCTGTTAGGCTGTTTGGAGGTAGCTCTGACAGTTGTATCTCCTAAAAGTGGGCTATAACCTACATCAATAAGCAACAGCTACTGCTGGGACAAGAGCTCTTGAGAAGGCAACAATAATTGCCTCTGCTTAACACAAACAAAATATTTGAGTCAGGCCTCGAAAAAAAGGAAGTGAAAACTCAATTCAGATTTCTACTGAGGAAAAGAAATCTGGCTTAGTCACTGATATCTGAAGACTGTAACAAGTTACAATTCTATTTCCACATTTTCCTCAAGTGAAACCGTTATCCAAGGAAATGTTTTTTAATCCACACAACCATGCCAAAGGAAGCTGTCCTATTTTACTTTACATGGATCTATAGTCTCAAGAAACTGTCTTGTGTTTATTTTCCATGGTTATCTTCCTTGTGGATACAGCAGCAACCCCTAGGAGTAACAATCCATCTTGGAAAAAACCTGGATTTTGATCTTTTTGAAAATCCCCACAGAGGCAGAGACACAGAATGCAGCCCATGAAGCAACATCCTGAGCAGAGCTGCACATGCTCATTTGGCACAATTCATCACATCCAAACAAAATTTTCTACATCCATGTTAATTTCTGATACTACAGCCACAACTCTAAACATGGCCATCTCAAATAAATTGCCTTTTCTTAGGTTACAGCCACTGCTGCTAAGGCAGAAGTGAGACTAATTGCCCAAGGATTTCAGCAGTTTTTAGCAGCTTTCTGCAGACCCGGCTGATTTCCATTTTGCTGCATTTTAGACAGTTTCAGGTGAACTAGGATGTGTCACTAAGGCAGACAGTTTAGACCTCACTGAATAATATTCCAAGTAAATATTTAATGTTGTGCTGCACAGCACAGCAAAGACTGTCAATTTGTATAGCACAGATTGGTTTTGCAAAGAGAAGAATTCTGGGATGATGCATGAACTCACTACAAGCAGTGAAAAATGTTACACTGATCCCACATCCAACTGCACCACTCCTTTCCCACAGGACATGAAGGATCATGCACATAAATAAAAAAACCACATGCACTGCCATGTGGAGGCTGAACATGTGGAAACTGAAGCACAGTCTCACTGGCAAACTCAGGGAAGTTTTCACCTCTGCAAACTCGTGGAAGCAGATCTTTCCCATTGTAGTCAACAGAAAGCAAATAGCAAAACCTAACTACAATAAATAAAAACAACTTCCACTGTTTGGAGCCAACTGAGTTCAGGTTAAAATTCAGAGAAGGGTTTGAAGGAATCTGAGGGGAAACAGCAGCACAGGAAAGCCTGGAAACTTTTGTGTGAGTAGGAAATATTTCAAATGAAGAGGCATCCTCAATTTAATGAGCCTCAAAGTTGTCATTCTGTGTTTTTCTATGTAGAGGACTGCTATGGAAAGAAAAACAATTTCTTCTCTTGGACTTCATGGATTTGGGGAGAAAATCAATTATGTCAGAAATATAATATAGATTTTTCAATTTATTAATCTAATGTTCAAGCCCAATGAGCTTTTCTAGTGCTTTAATCTATGTATTATTGCATCACACTTGTATTCAAGATCACAGAGAATGCAACTGGAAATTTAAAATGAAAAAAGCACAGGACTAGCTTAAACAAATATTCACACAAGTATTTGCCTGGGTCTTCACAATTACAAGCAAGCATTAATGTTAACTAAGTCTGCAAGAATTTGATTTTCTCTTGAGCCACACCAAATAAAATGCTGTCTAGAGGTAGGTGCTTAAGAAAAATAACGTAACAGGCAGAGAGATGCCAAGATAGAGCTTTGTCTGGAATACCTGATTTAGTGAAAGGCATAACATGAAATCAGTATTTATCTATTAAACAATAAAAAGGGATAAAAATACAGACAAAATGATCTTAAAATCAGCACTTGCACTGAATTTATTTATCACAGTTTCCATCAGTATTTCTCATTTCATTAAATGAAAAGGTGGGTTATATGGAGCAATGCTCAATGTGTATTTTGCACAGAGGTTAATTATGCTTTCAGTGTCCCCCAGTCTCCTGAAAGTCATCAAATTTTGACTACTTTGCAACCTTAAATGAGAGCAACAAATTAAACAAAAACAAAGCTATCATCCCTGGAGGAGTTTAAAAGACAGGTAGATGTGGTGCTCAGGGACATGGTTCAGTGGTGGGCTTGGCAGGGTCAGCTTCATGGTTGGATTCAATTATCTTAAGGGTCTTTTCCAACCCACAGTTCTATGATTCTAAAAGATTTTAAAGTTTTTTTGGTCAATAATGTTAGAAAAGGATCTCTGCCTCAAAGTCATTAAGCATGATTTTCTACTCATCATTTCTCTCTCTATTCATTCTTCCCATCTGGAGGCAGAAAAGCCCTCCCAAGCCCCCAGCCCAGCACAGCTGAGCACAACTGAGAGAGCTAATTCCACTCTCCCACCTCCTCAAAGGTGCATTACTGACTGCAGAGGGAACTACACACCAAATTACCTCTCCTTGCAGGGAGTGTGACTCCGTACAAATCTGCCTGGTTTTAAAGGAAAAGGCTATGTAATCCATTTTAATACCTGGGGGAAAGAAGCAACATTAGGGAGATGCAGTGCTCCTAAAAACTAATGCAAACATATCCAGTGACAGGGACACAGTGACCTCCAGTCACCCAAAATGCTCTCTCTAACCAAAGCAGAATAAAGTAAATCTCTTGGAGAACAATGGTGAGATTATACCTTGGGCTGACACTGACTTAAAAAGCTCTTAAGCATTTTTATCAGGAATACAAATTAAAATAGAAATTTTTAGCAGAGAATTTCAGTTAATATGAACTAAGTACTCAAATTACTTTGCACATGTACATATATCCACACACTCAAAAGCCAAAATGATTCTGGCAGACTTTTACAGAAAAGAGCTTTGCAGAAGATATTCAAGAGAAGTTCAGCCAAAGAAATGTAAACTCCCCAGAAAAATCTTAGAAAAAGTCTCCAGCACCTTCTCCCCCAAGCCATGCCTTGGATTACTGCCTCCATCTTCAATCTCTTAGTTTATCAAATGTCTCATTAGGAGATACAGAACAAGAGAAAAAAACCCCATTCATTAAAAGCAAACTGTCCAGCCTGTATTACAGAGCAGTCAGAACTCTGACATTTCTGTAGTGCTCAGGAAACACCCACAGCTAAGTGCTTCCTGAGAAATTCCACTTCAGATTTGTCATTTACAGGGACCTGCAGGAAGTAACTTAGAGTGTGTCAGAATCTGTGCTGTGAAATAATTCCAGTTATTTCTCAATATATGTGAGAGAATAGGTCAGATCTATTTCAGCAAAAAAAGATGTTTTAATTTATTTTGCATTTTTAGAAGGTATTTGACAAGATAGCATCCAGTATATGATAAATCTGTTGGAAATGCAGTTTCTATTCTAGTCTTACAATGAATTATAGCCTAAATAGTATTTGCTAGAAAGTTAAAACCAGAAGGAGGTTTGGTTGAGTTATTAACCTATTTCATCTTTCTTTTTCCTTAACTAACAGATCCCAATTTTGAAGGAGGTATATGTGATAGAGAATTTCAGGAATTGTTATCACATTTTACATGAAATGTGTACCTGAAATATTAAATCCTGCTGAAATAATTTATAGAGACAGTGGGAGAAAGGAGTGAGCATAAGAAAATGCATTTAAACAACACATTAGTTTTACAATATTCAGTCTTTTGTTCTTTCCATTCATAGGAAGGATAAGCTCCTGCTGCAGGAGAAGGGATGGTAACAGGCACCAGGACAGTGAGAGGATTTGTGAACAGGACAGGGCCTCTTGTCAAAGAAAACCTCCCAGATTTTCTTCGTGAGCAAAACTACTGCTGTGTTTCTGAGCAGGGAGAAACTTCCATGTCATTCTTTTCTTTTCCCCAGAAACATAATGATAGCTTCTCTAAAATAAATTTGGTTAATGCAGAAATAGAGGCTGAATTTACATTTACCATCTCTAATAAAAAAAAACCTTTATGGTAGAAGTGTTTATCTGCAAAATCCCTCCTTCAGCCTTATGGGAGCACTCACAGACAAGTGTGCACACACCTCCAGAGGGTGAAGCAGCCCCAGCACTGCAGAACCCACAGCTGGGAGCAATTCACAGCAGTATTACACAGAGGATCCAGCAGGTGCACCAGCACAAACAGGTGACTGCTGTTAGAAACAAAGGCTTGAGGAACTTTCCCATCTATGCAAGAATGTCCCATCTGCTTTCTGGATGGCAGGGCTTCTGCTGTACAGATCACAGGGATAATAAAACTATGCCCAATTCAGTGGGGGCACTGCTCCCAGCAGGAAATGCCTGATTTTATTTTTGGGAAAGATGAGAGAAAGAACAGGTATAAAATGCTGAAATCACCAGAAAGCTTTGGTCAGCAGGAGACATCTTGCATACACAGGTGGTGTATTAACACAGTTAACCCACTGTCACAGCTGATACACACTGACAGGGTATTTCCAAACACTGAATTAAAGAGCAAGTTTTTAATCTATAATGGATATATGAGAACCATGAAATCCAGGGTGGGTTTGTGGACACTGTAATTCAAATCTGAATCCTATAAAACAGCACAACACCAGACATCATGAGATGATGGAGGGCAGGATTACACACAACAAGGCTACAATAACAACACTAAATATTGGGGCAGAGGCACACACAAATGAGATGTGCTCATACCTTGAACCACCTAAAGCCAAAATGGTTGATCTCATGCACTGATTCATTAAAAAGCTTCAGACAGGCAGTGAAGTGGCAGAATGGTAGAAAGCAAGATAAACAAGAGAGGAAAGAAAGAGCATGCAATTAAAAGCACATTACAACCAGTTTGAACAACATCAACACTTTAAAAATCACACACATCACTCACATTTGGTCTAAGAATACTCATAACCTATTATATGGTTTGTGGAAGTCAATGGATTTGCCACTGATCGCATACGGAACATGGAGTCCTGCATTTTAAAACTCTAATATTATCTGTGTCTGTCTTTCAACATTCTACTAAGAACTTCCACAGGACATAATAAGAAAGCATTTCTAGAATTGAGTTCCATCACACTGTCCAGGATCCTAAAATACAGCAACCAGAATTCTCCTCAATACACCTGTCAGCAAACAGCTGAGCTTGACTCTAGCTCATAGAGAAACAATTGTTATCTTCAGGGAAACTTGGATTTTTACTTCTTTTTCATTAAAGCCTGTGACACAAGAATACATGGTAAGAAAAATCTCTTAAAATGTTTTGAAGTGCACTTGGTCAGAAGTGTTGTTAAGTAAATAACAAAGACAAGGACATTCCTCCATTGAAATGCAACTAACCCAATGCTCCTGTTTGCTAATTACTGTCCTAAAGAGCAGTGAAAAACACTGAAGTGGCTCACAAAAAGTAGAAGTGCTAGTTTTAGCTACTGCTTCACAAGCTTTATCAAAATCTCATGGATTTATTCATAATTTAGGGTATGCTTTCTGGATGATTACTTACCTGAGCTAAAATCAGGCACATCCATGATTCCTCAGAGTTATCAGTGGCACAAAATCAATTAATGCATGAAAGTTTCTACTTGTGGCTTTAGTACACAAGTGTGTATTTTCTGTGTGCATGCTTGGCTCAAGGCAAGAGATCTCTTTTTAACCAGTTCTTTTGCAAATGCAAGGAGATTGTGGTCCATAAACACCACCAGGCTAATGAAAACCATTGTCTTTCAAATACATTCAATGAATAAGACAGTAAATCTAAGTGTACCTTACACAAAGGAAGGCAGCTTTGACAGGCAGATCAGAAGAGTTACTGCTTAAACCAGTATTTCAAAAGCTCAGGATACCTTATATTCTGATTTTAATTTCAAGAAAATCTTATCCATGAAATACAATTTACTATGAAGGCTGCAGATTTTTTGTGTCACCTAACAGTGGAACAGACAGACAGGATCCCCAAAGGAAGGCAGCTGTGTTTCAGGCAGGAAAGCAGGGTTAGTACTGTACTGTCTGGTTACTCTCCTAGGAGGGCTAGCAGGGACTGGACAAGATTGCAGACCTGTTTCTCAGCATTGATCCTGGCTGACTCCTCTTGTGCCAGCACCATTTCCCGCTCTGCAGTTATCTGCACACTCTCCCTGAGTGCCTCCTCCAGCTCTTCAATGCGATCGTCCTTTTTACGCAGGTTGTCCTGGAAAATGACGGGACACCAGGTGAAGATGACTTGTTTGAAGTGCAGACTGTTAACCAACCACAACGTGCTCCTCCCTCCCAAGGCACAAGTGCAGCCGCATCATCTTCACACAAAGGAAAGAACGATGAAGGGATGCAGGAGTAAGATTGCAGTGAAGAGAAGGAGAAAGCCAGAGAAGCAGCACCTCAAAGCCAGAGAGTGGCTGTACCACCAAGTCCTGCCAGATTGCACAGCAGAGAGAAGCAAGGACTGTTGGAAAAGAAGGATTAGTAAGCAGCTCTGAAGAAGCAGAGAAGCCAGAAGTGGCAGGAAGGTGGCAGGCAGGCAGAAGTGCCCGTTTGCTCACACATTCAGCAGCAGAAGGGAAACAGAGCACTGCACTTTGGAATTCACCATTTCCAGGTGAAGAGGGAGAAAAGCAAACATTGACCCAACACAGTTTGCCACTGTTCAGATTAAGTCTTAAAGGAAGTTTTACACCCAAGGCTCTCTAGGAAATATGAAGGATTCATCTGGGCTGTCTGAATCTCAGACATTCAAGTATCAGGACTCCCTAAAAACTTATTCTTTGACTAAAAGCATCTTCACGGCTGTGAGTTCAGATGTGCCTCATATGCTCAGACCACTGTAGAAAACTTGCTGCTCCTCAGAAAATACGTTTTCTTGGTTTCTACAAGCAGCATAACTTAAAAAATATATATACACAAAATAATGGTCTTGTTATTTGTAAAGGAGACCCTCCTAACTTTAGTCTTGCAGGGAAAATAAATGTCTCAGCTGCTTCTGCAGAAGCAGCTCCACAGAAGGCTGCAAAGCAGGCTGTGCACACAGGAATGCCCTGGACCATGGCTGCTTAACAAACCCACCACAAGGGACCAGATGGATGGAAGAGTTCTGCACTTCTTGTCTTGCAGATTGGCTTAGATCATAAGGTTCTGATGAGATATTAATGCATAATAAAGTTAATACATGGCTTTTTAGCCATCTCAGTAGCAGTGGAAGGATCAAAAATGTTTTTATTTGTTGGCATTTTGCTCTTTATCAGATGTACCCTTTTGGCTTCTGTCCTTTTGCATTTAGGATTGTAATTTTCCACTTTTGTACCATATGAAGAATATGTAAAAAGAAGATTGACTTGGAAAAATATTGTCCTTGCAACTTTCATAATGAAAAAATTAGTCATGGAGTTTAACAAAAGAATCTCACTTATTCCTTGACTCCTGCTTTCTAGAACCAATCCCCAAAGACAGCTCAATGAAAACCATTTGTGACAGTCTCCAAACTGCCCCTTTCAATGGGAGTGCTCCAGCAGAGATGCAAAGCTTTGTATCAGACTGGGGCAGGACATCTGGCACCACTGCCCTGGTACAGAGCAAGGCTGGTGTTCAGCCACCAGGAGCTGTCAGGCTTTGCAGGCAGAGCAGGCAGCTTCCAGCTGATGGTGACATTCCAAGGTGGATTCACAGGGTAAGTGACTGCTGTTTGCTAAAGAATCAATGGAGAAATCCACATTTCAAAAATAGGAGTTGCTTAACATGTTTTCATACTTCCAGAATCTTTTAGGAACATTGATAAAACCTTCCAAAACCGCTTTATGGTTATGATAAGCACAAAGGAAGTCTCATCAAAAAGATGAATAACAAGGTTACAAAAAGCTCTGCAAGGAATACTGACCATTTCAGATATAGGAAATATTTATGTGTCTCTCTGCATTACAGAGTAATTATGAACTTTACTCCTTGATATGTATCATCCATGGACAGCCAAGTGAATGTGTAGCTGTCTGTCAATTAACGGAAGTGGGAATTCTACATCTGAACAGCAGCATTTAAAATGGAAACTCCTTTAAAATGACAATGCAGAATAAAACATTCTAACACACAGGTATATCCACTCTACATTCCAGGCAAACATTTCAGAGGTGAATTCCCAGGGTATTAAACATGACACTCTACAGTGCTCTATTCAGAAAGGTGAACTCTGGAGGGACAGGAGGAAGAACAACTGGTGATAACAAAAGTACAGTGCCATATTACCTGCATTTTTAAAAATCTATATTCATATACAATTACTCTGCCTAAAATAATACATCAACTTTTACATATATGCTAGAGGGTTACAAGTTAAAAATCCAGGCTGACTTTGAATGAATTGCTAGGAATGGTTAACTTTGATACTAGTAACCCATCCAGTGAGGAAAGCCTGAGCAGAAGTTTTTCCTTTCTGTCTCAGTCAAATCTAGTTAAAAGATGTGCCATTTTAGCCTTCTAATGGTGCCATGATGTGTGTAACCACCTGACAAATCCACACAAATGACTGGCAGGAGCAGCAGGCTGTTGCTTTGTCAGGTAGCACCTCCATTAGTGTAGCACAGTCTCAAAACACTCTTAAAGAATTGTTTTGCTTCTGGCTCATTTATTTGTAACTGATTAGTATTTGAATGGCTTTTTAAAATATAAGCTGTTGTCTTATATCAGCAGATAAAACTGAAGTGAACCTTTAGGCACCCCAGCACGTTTTTCCAACTGTTTGGCTCTGAACTCTAAAACATGACAGGCTCATGCTGACTTGTGCTGTTGCTGCTTTCCTCCATTTAATTACATGAAGTAGTCTACTTTTATTCTGGTAAGAATTAAACTCTAGGAAAAAAAAATCTTCTATCAATTTTAACCACAGTTACACCGTTTTTCCTACAATGACTGTTCCTCTGAAGCAATCAGACCTTTGAGCATCACACCAATGGGAAATCCTCCTGCATTCTGATAAAATACCAGAATGATAAACAGTGACAGCCTCTTTTCAGCAATCTTATGCAGGTGACTACTCAGAAAGAAGAAGTTATTACTTACCAGTACAGTAACTGCATTCTTCAAGGAGTATTACCTAGCCAAAGACCTCCATGGCCTCCTTCCCTCACCCTCCTGCATGCCCTGTGCAGGAGACAGCACAGCAGAGATGGGACTGGACTGGGACAGAGGAGACAGCTCTGCCTTTATGCTCACTGGTGGCAGCACACAGAAAATGAAAAACCCATTCCACACTGTGGGAGTGCCAAGAGTTCAAGCACAATAAAATATTTTGCTACCTATGCTGTGATCCAGTTGCTGATTCACATGCAAAACTAATTCCATGCATGCCTGTCTGCAAGACTGAAAGGAAAGGGAGGTGTGACTGACACACATTTCTGGCTTTTCCTTTCACTCCAGGAAGGAAGTGGTGGGATGGCCAAGTGATGCATGTTAAAGTGATGTATCAATTTAATCTCTCCTGCACTCGTGTGATGTGTCATCTGCCATGAAGTTTTATGGAAGTGCATGAAATAGGAGACTTGCTTTCACCAAGGCACTTAGGTTCAATTAAATCTGAGGTATCCTGGCAAATTTCATCACTGTTGTCTTGAACTACACTCACAAAGATCTTTATGGCCTAATCTCACTCTTGGAATTAAGGTGGATTTCTCTAGTCAGCTCTTGGGAAAGATTAGTTAAAAGAATAATTTCATTTCCTTCTCAAACTGTTAACTGCTGAAAGTATTTGTAGGACTAGAGAATCACCTAAGTAGAAAAAGAATTTTATCATCTAACCTGTAAATAATGGAATAGCACATTTTACCTGTGCACTTTCATAGATCAGATCCAAACCTCCAAAAACATCTTTGCTTGAAAAGTGGAATGAAAGAAGAGTTTATAAACTCCTGAAGAAGGAAATACCTTTAGGGTGGTGTATAGCTTGGCACCAAGATGTAGAATAAACACCAAATAAACAAAGATCCAACACTAAAGGCTCTGCAAACGAAGTCAAGCAGGGGAGTTACCACGGATGCTGAGGCTGGCGGCATACAGCTGTCCTGGTGCCCTGAACTGGTAAAACTGAAGATCTAATGCATTGGGGGTTATCTGTGCTGGGGAAATCTCAGGCAGAAGCTCAGTATATCCAAGGGTTAGGTTTAGATCAAGTCCCTGTTTCTCACAGTGAGATGAAGAGGGTTTTTAACCACAGCAGCAGCAGATGTAATTATCAGGAGCTGCTGGATGAAAGGAGCAGTCTGAGAGCTACAAGGCACAAACTGCCAAGCAGGAGCTCCTTGATCAACATTTCCTCATCTGTGGAGATCAGACTTGAGATACACAATGATTATGTCACTGGAACAACACATGGCAGCATCTGGAGGCTTGGATCTGCCAAATAAGACACAGGCACTGGAATTCAAACCTGACACGTTACATAAATACAGAAAAACAACTCCAGGAGACAAAACGAGAAAGGCTGCAGTAGAAGAATTGAATTCCAGTAGGAGTTGAGAGGGAAGTGCAAGCAAAGCTGGCCACAGCAGTGCATACACTGGACTGAAAACATGAGCAACAGCACAAGGTGAGGAGTACATTTTTCTGAGAGTATCACAGTGGAAAAGAGAATATGTGTACATCTAGAGTTTGAGTGCACATGTGGATCATCAGTTCAGAAAGAACAAAAATATATTTACATTAATAAGAAAAAATTGATAGATATTACTTCTAGACATGGTAAGTTTATTATAACCAGCCCATTAAAAATAGCATGGTGAAAATAAAACTGTACAGAAGTCAAGACTTTATGAGAAATGCCAGTGAAATTTTCTTTTTAAATAGAAAATGGAGTGATGTTTCAACTACACTGTCCCTGGAGTATAGCTTCAACTATTCTGTCCCTTGGAAATACTCGAGAGTGATGCAGGACTATGAATGATGCTGCCAACAAAATTCTGTGCTCTTCTGTACATGTGAAGGATGCAGATGAAAAAATATTTACATGGGATAAAACCCACCCAAACCCATGGAAGTTGGAAAAGAAATGTATCAACTCTAGAGGCAGTGTGCACTAGACAATAACCAGATAGATCAAATTGCTATCAGCAGATCTAATTTTAAATCAAAGGCAAGTGAAATCGGAGAGGAAAAAATCCTAGTGAAAACTTAATGAAAAGAGAGGCTTAATCTTTCACATTGCCTTTTTTTGAGATACACATAAAAGCCTTAATAAAACTCATGCATGTTGCTATTATTGCCTAACAACTGCTAAACTGTACACAAGATGTGTAAGTAACTGCAGCCATTCACACTTTTCCCTTCCAGGATATTTTACTCCTTACCAGCCAGGTGCATTACTCTCAAAGAGCACTTCCAGAACATGCAGCACTTTTGTTCAACACCAGGAGCCAAGTGAAAGACAGAGCTGTGATAATGGTGAGAAAGGATCCCAATCAATCCTATCTGAAAGAGGACAGAAAGAAGGAGAAGGGAAAGGGCAGTTCTGGCCACTGTTCCAGGCCCAGAAAGGGAAAGCAGCAGTGGCTGTTGCTGTGGGAAGCTGGCAGTGTCCTCTCCTGCCAGCTGCCATCTCTGTGACACTCCTTTGCTGTTGCTGGGAGCTCCCAGCACAGCCATCAGTCCCGAGGCTGGGGCTTGCACAGGCACTTTTCATTAGCACAGCCCAGACAGACTCCAGCACCTTGCCAACACTAACAACCAGCTTCACCATTGAGCAGCTGCACGGGGTGCCAGCACTTGTAACATTTTGCTCCGGCTGTTGCAAATTACCACGTTTGTAGTTTTTAAAACCCAGAGGGACAACGTTTCTATCAAACCACAGCAGGTCACTGCACACACTATTGAAATGGGACCCAAAGCTGACAATACAGCTGTGAAAATGATCTGAAGTGAGCAAAAGCAAGAGATATCTCTAATTGTTGTGGGGCTTTGTGGGGTTTTTTTTGTTTATTTGGTTTGTTTTCCTTTTTTTGGGGATGTGTGGTGTTTTTTGCAGAGGCTAATTGGAGAAATGCTACTGTAAGATCTGCTCTTCTCTCATAAATCAATACAATGACTCAAGGCTCCTAAAGTGATAGGGGATTACAGAAAAAGCCAGCAGCAGTTCTAACTAACTGCACTATTAACACGAAGCTCAAACCCATATGTTATTCCCTTGGTAGAGCCTTATTTGCCTGAACTCTCTTTGTAAATGTCAGTCCTGTCATCATCACTGGGCTGATATATCACAAGTCACAGGACCTTCCTTCCTTTGCTCATTTTCAATCCTTCAGCAGACAAGACCATCAGAGCACCACACCTGGACAGTTCTCTTTCCTCTCTTTCATAGATAAACACAGGACAAAATCAGAAAACAGTGAGCTTAAAAATACTGAAATAAGGTGCTTGAAAAGAAAAGCTTCTCATTTAAGTATTTGCAGTGTTGCACTGACAGTAGCTTTAAACAGGCAACTTAGTATGTAATAACCATAAAAATCACCATTAAACTTAAATGGCTTAAAACCCAAAAGAATGAGAAAATGGAAACACTTCACATTCTGAGAGATTCTCACTTCTTTGTATGAAATTCCAACTGTTTCTAGAAGAGCCTGAACTAGTTCAGAGGAATGGGAAAAACAGTTTGTTGTTTCCCTTTAACCCCAAATATTCCAAAATGATCCTCCATTATCCTCTGTCTGCAAAGCAGGAGAAAGCACTCCTGGCTCTTGTCTTCACCCATTCTGTTCCATTTTATTTAACAGCTGTTTGCACAGAAGCCTGTCCCTGAGTTTACTCTTTTTTCCTTGCATGCAGCTCTCCTGTGCTCCCGCACCCTTTCTGCGTGGGTGGCTGGCATCAGTGCAGGTCACTCACAGGGGAGGGCACAGCAGCACTCTCTGTTTGCTGCTTCTCAAACCCCTTCTTAACAGTCCTCCTAACCAAGAACATGTTCATAAAACTCCTCATTCTGAGACTGCTCTCCTGTGGTCACAGAGCTGATCAGAACCCATCAGTGTGCACATGTATTTCAGATGGTTGCTCCTGACACATATAAACAAATATAAACTTATGCTGAATGTCACCTGCTCTTTTGTCCATGGGTTCCAGTTATGAGATCCTTGTGCAGCTAGATGTATTATCTTTCATTTAAATATCCTGAATAAATCAATAAATACAATTTGGAATTGCACTAAAATTTAGTCTCATTTATAGAAAATATTCCATCTGCCATGTTTTAGCTGTGCTCTAGAAGCAACACAAGCAACAAAAGCAATTAGTTGATGGATTTTAACTGACTACAGACATCTTCTAGAATGTTAATAACATCCTCCTGTAGCCCTCAGTAACAGACCCAGTGATGCCAATACAGGGATGTTTTTCCCACGCCTGCACTGAGTCCCGATCAAACCAAATGAAGGAGATGAAAGGCCTGGTGGTGAATTTTAGTAAGTTACATCCTTCTGTCAGTTCTGAACACTATCTGCAGCCCAGATCTCAATTCTAGGTACTACTTGCACATCACAGTAAGAGCAGTTGTTCTGATACCTCCTAAGAATGTGTAAATTTTAGACAAAGAAAAAACTTGAATAGGGAAAGTGCTAATTAAAGACAGAATAGACTGATTTCTATATAGAAAAAATAGTTTAAGGGCAATTTTGGCAGTTCAGTAAGCAAGATTAAAGAGTAATACTGATTTACAATTATATTAATAAGGTTTAGTACTATTAGAAATGAGTTAGAGGAAATATTTTTAAGGAAATGATTGAGTATTTGTTCCTACAGTATAGAACTAAAAAGAAATCCACATGTATGATTTTTAAAAAATAAGTTCTGAATTCTGTCTGAGGACCCCATCATCACCCCATCTCCCTTTCTTTTTCTATTGTGCAAAAGAAGAATAGAACAGAATAGCAATTTTATTAAACAATGAGACTATGAAATGAGCCATGGCAATTGGGCATTTTTATTCTTGGAGAGAGAAGAGTTAGAAACCACTTTCAACACAGCAAGTTAAAAAAAAAAAAACAAAAAAAACCAAACCTTATGAGAGAGACAGAAAAAAAAAATCAAGAAGGAAAAAATGCAAATTTATTACAATTTCTCAGGCTCATGAAATAAGACACCAAAATGAAAAGAGAGCTGTTCTTCCTCTGCCATGTGCTCCTATTGTTTTGCTTAAATCTGGCCCTCAATGTTTTGTGCTCTCAGGAGAGACCTCCTCACAGGAACCACACCAGGCTGTCAACAGACACATTAATCTCCCTGACAGCTTTTAGGAAAGCAGTTTGAACTCAGATACTGATCTTGGGGAAAAGCCTATGTAAAAACCATGCAGTGGTGAAGGCAGCTGGCACACACTGAGCTGTGCAGCCCTCCCTGCACTCAAACCTGGCACACCATGAAGGTACCAACCCCTCCCTCTGCCAAACAGGCAGGAGCACAAATGGCAGGTTTCATCTTCCACTGACACATCTGCAGAAACACTGCCTGAAAGTGTGCCTGGGGAATAATACTCCTGGATGGATCACAGAAAAATGGAAGGGTGCAGGGAGTCTTCTTTCCTCTATGAAAAACTCTCAGGCCATATAATGGCTTTCTCTCACTACAAATCTCCATTTGCAGTTAAGGGAAATACTGGAACAACTGGAGCCTGCCTAATGCTAGTTGTAAATAATGACTTCCACAAAATTTTTCCAGCTGTCTGTTCAAAACTGTAGAGCATTTTCACTTTACATAAGAAGACAAAGTTAAATGGTTCATCTTTTTTAAAGATGTGAAATCAATGAATTCATCTAACCTGAACACAATAAATGTATGGTGAACTAAAGCAAACCATGAAGTGAAACCTGATAGAGCAGATGGCCAAGTGTCTGTCCAGGGAAATGATTCTGCATTTCAACTGCCAGGGCCCTTCCAGCTTCCCTTCTGGAAAAGTTATGGGAACAAGCACTCTGAATGGAGCACTCTCTCCTGCTCAGACACAAGAGAAGGTAACTCCTTAACAACGCATTTAATGCCATAAACATCAATTATGTACAATGACAGATTCTTCTCTGTAAGAACTGCCATATCAAATTAACAACAAGGTCATGGATTTATTCTGCTACTCTATTTTAGACAGAGAAAAAAGCTGCACCTTCTTTCTACAATTCAATTCTGAGAACTAAAATGTCCAAGCCTTTCTTCAGTTAGGGAGCATTACAAAAGAAGAATTGAGTCTTGTCTGTAATTACTATATTATTTCACATATACATAATGAAGTGAGGCTGTCTATTCATCATTTATGCATTATCTATGCTGTGAAAGTAGATGTATCCAGGGGTGCTTAATTATTATTTTTAATTCCCAAAAAAGGGCTAAAATTCAAATTAATTCCTCCTCACTTACCCTCAAGAAACCTCCCCTTGCTCTAAGTGATGAAAAGGGTAGATAAAAGGTCACCATTTTTGGAACTTCTCCCAGATCCAGGAAAGATAAGAAAACTCTCTCTAGACGGAGGGCTATGACACAATCAGAACAAGAGCTAGCTTTTCTCAAAGCATCTGCCAGGGTTAAACATGTGCCTGTATCTGTAACTAACTGCAACTGCAACACATTGTGCCAAAGATCACAATCACAAATACATACAGAATGAGAAGTTTGTGAACACTGTATTTTCTACAATGTACTGTAAAAGCTGATGGAAATGAAAATTCCTGCTGGAACATTACATCACAAATGAATCATGATGCATATTGATGTCTCTCCTGCATATGCATCCTGTTTTGTAATGGAAAGCCAGCTGTCACAGAGCCTCTGAGAGAAAGAGCTGATGGGTAAGGGTAAGCTGATCCCAAAACTGGCTACCACTGCCCAAAGAAAATAGGAGGGGAATTTGCATACAATTATTTCAGTCAGATTTTTCTGAGGTATAGCTGATGTTTAGAGTCTGTATTTGTTCATACTTGCTGCATTTTCACTACCAAAAGTCCCACATAACTCTGAGAAGCAGACAGTAAAACACTGATTGACACTGCCTCAGAGCCACACTGAGCTACAGCACTAAGAACATGTAACAATATTAACTCACATCCTGTTTGGTAAGCGACAAGAGAAACTCATCCTTTCAAAAAGTACTAAAAAATGCCTTTAAAAATGAATTGCAGAGTGAATTGGGATCCTTTCAGCAACTGATGCCATGAGCTCTGTTCTGGAGGACAGCAAGAGGATGACCTAGAGCTGAACATGGCCTTGAGTGAAATTCCAGCCACTTGTGTAAGTGCTGATGGCACCTGGTCAGGCCCAGGGAATACCAACACCTCCAGGGCTGGGCAGCACAGGGAATCATCCAGGGACAGGGAGGCCAAAACCTCCCCATGATGTCATTCATGTCTGAAAAGGACTGGGAGAGGAAGAGAGAGAAAAAGAACATTTTGATCTGAGTAATTCCCAGAGGTGTATCTGAGCTCAGAGATGTTTGGTAAGTCAGACTGTTCTCTGGAACCAACCCTGCAGATGCAGGATGGCTTTAAGGAACACATTTGTGCCAGGCTGAAATGGAGCAGCTTTCTGGGAGCAGAACACACTGCGCTGTACTCTGCACTCATCTGGCAGGCAAGGCTGCAATCTGATATGCCAGTGGTCTGTATGGAAGAGAAATTAGCCAGGAACTCCACACCTGAAAGTGGAGTTATCCCAGGAAAACACCCAACATATTTAACTAGCATAACCAATTTGCTTCAAATCTGACGACGCCTAGTAAGTTTTCAAGAAGATCTTGAGCCTTAAGCTTGGAAAGGTTTACTTTAACCATTTCTTCAGAAATTTTGTATTCTTTGTCCAAACACAAGTTCAGAGATGAATTAGGAAAGCACAGTCTTGCTCTTTGAAAAGAGAACATAATTTTCATTATGGCATATTTTACTGTCAAGAGCTGAGATAAAAAACCTTCATCCAACCCACCTTCAAGACTCAATCACAGCATATCAAGAGGAAATTCTTCAGTACTTTAAGTTCAGATGTACTGGGCTCCACGTGGGTTTCCAGGTTTTGGAGTGTTGGCACTGACTGTGCACATGCTGTGGTGCCTCATCACAAACAGTGAACCACAGCAGACTCCTTCAGCTGGAAGGGACCTGCAGCAAGCAGCCAGCCCAACCCCCTGGCCAGCTCAGGGCTGCCAAAGTTCCTGCATGTTGTTGAGGGCAGTGTCCAAATGCCTCTGGAACACCCAGCAGCCTTGAGACATGGTGGCTGACACTGAATGCATTTGGAAGGGTAATGTGATGAGAAGATACTTGCTTATCTATCAACTGTATTGAGCTTTGCCTGGATCACAGTAAAAACATTTCTGAACATGAAGTTGCATGTTTGTTTGGATTAAAAGTAGAGCTCTTTCCACTGGAAGAATAAGGTTTTTCCAGTATGATAAAGAAATACACTATCAGAAGAAACAAACAGCTTGTACTTGCACCTACGAGTCATGGATTAGGAACATACATCAAATTATCTAAACTTGGGTGTAGAAAAAGAAAAAAAGAACTAATAAGTTTCCTTGCTTTCTATAGCTGCTCATTAAAGCACTCAAACATATCTTACACAGCATCTGGACATCCAGTTTGTCAGCAGCAGTTAGAGACTGATGGATACCTGCTGCAACACATATTCAATAGTACACAAACCCACAGCACCGATATTCTGGGAATTCTGGAAAAACTCCAGAAGAGGCTAGAGTGATAGAAGAAAATAGGCATTCTTCCTTTCAGAAGCCAGCTTGAAGTATCCATTCAAATATAAGGAAATTTCAGCAAATGTTACCTTTCCAGGACTAAACAACACTAATTTTTCACAATAGCCATGCTTTAGTCACTTCAAATTTTCTACTCCAACCCAAGAGTTTGTTTGTTTTTTTTATCCTGCTTACAGACCAGACACTCATCAACCCCTCAGATCTCTGGAGAGTTGTGGTTCAAGGGAACCCAGGAGGAAAAGACAAATTTGGAAAGCCATTTATCCATCTCACTAGAATTGAGACATTATGGTTTTTCATTCTTCCCCCACTCCCCAAAATACCCGATTTCCATCATCAGAGCTGTGTGAATAAAGGAACATTCTGTTACTGGCCTCAGAAAGACAGAAACCACAGGCCTGTGAGGGACAGAGGAGAGGAGGGCACTGTGTGCTCGGGACCGTGTTTATTTGACTGCATTGCAGACATTCAACCAAAGAACATGCACATCATATATTTTTAAGCATTTCATAATGTCTTATTATTAATTCCAGCCAAAACCACCGAGACCAAAATTATCTGAAATTGGTGCTTGTGTGTCCTGACCCCAAAGGCAACAATGGCTGCATAAAAAAATATTAAATACCTACAGTCCTCTCAGGTTGAATTTTTTTCATCGATTACAAGGCAGTGCCCTTTAAGAGTCTAGAGAGAAGACAGGTCTCCACAAATAACAAACTGAAATGTGGTCCTGGGTAAATTTTACTTCCAGGAAACCCAAATGTTGCAGTCCTTGAGAGAGGGAGGCTGTAAGCAGAGGGCTCTTCTAAAGGAAGGAGCTTTTATTGAACCTGTCACTTGTCATTAAACACTCCATATTTTACCTTAGCCTGATATTTTCATTAGAGCATACAGACCTTTTTCATCTGTGAATGAAAGCACTCCCTTCAGCCTTGTGCTGAATATGGGGAAAGGCTTTCTAAAATCAAGCCCACCCAAACAGGACAATTATGTTCACAAAAGCAGGAAAAGCACTAGGGAAAATCAAGTAACATTAATACCATGATAACTTGCACACTTCAATGTTGACTATCACATCACACTTCAATCTTAAATTATTTATTGCCTTTAATAATTTCTATTTTTAATGTCAGAAAAACTTGCATATAATTATATAGAAAGCACAGACACCAGTGCAGAGTAAAACACAACATAAGCAAAGTTCAAAAAAGTACATACTGCTCTAGAGAGATCTCTAACTGGAAAACCTGAATGGGAAAAGGTAAAGATACCCATGCTATTCATATTTTTGTATCTATGATCTCTCAACTGCTTCAAACACTTGATAAGTAAAGAACTGGGTAAGAAATCGCAAGGGCAGCTATACATTCTTAAAGAATTCTGATATAAAACAGCACCGTTTTTTTCTAAGCAAAAGCTGCCCCACTGCTACCACCAAAGCTGTACCACCTCCTTGATGTACCAGAAAATTGTGGTAAATAGTTTTAACAGGACTTGAAGTTCTCAGTAACTGAAATATTATTCTCTGTTCATTGCTGTGTAGTACAAACATTTGACATGATTTACTGCTTCTTAAAAAAAAAAAAGTGGTTTCAGTATGCAAATAGAAGCTGAGATATAACAAATTTCAACCTTTTTTCAGTGTAGTATGTGAAGAGGATAGAAAAATGAAAAGAGAAAGAATAATTGTGGGGGGGAGAGCCAGAAAAGGAAGCTATCCCTTTCAAAATGTGGAAGTGCTACACAAAAACAAAGATGATGGTCTGATGGAAGGGTGTCATTCAGTAAGTGCACCATCCATGTAATTGCAAGGCAAATGCCAAGCACCAGCTGTCTTTTCAGACTTGACATATAGATTTATGGAAATGCAAATTAGCAATCTAACCAAATACTGTAGCAGTTTTAGGAATTTCTAGAGACCTTTCACTAATACCAGGAGAATTATGTTATTCAAATGTAACTGCCACATAACAGGAGCCTTGTGAATTGCCCCAGCATTACAGCCACAAAACCCATCAGCAGACACAGAAATTCCTCATTCCTGCCTTTTGTAAAGGTCTGCAGTTATGAAATCATTTTCATACACTTGGAACTTCACTATCTCAGTGCCCTGGACGTACAGGACTGGAGCTGATGGAGGAAAACACAAAATGGTGCATCTGAGAGCCTTCCCCATTAGACACATGTTTCTGTGGTTCTTTCCAAGTGTTAGCTGAACACATCCCCCCAGCATCCCACGGAACAAAGTAAAGGATGTCTGAAATAAGGAGAGCATTTGTCTTTACCAGAGAACCCTTAGGAGGTATTCTGTGTCTTCACTGCAGATGTATTAAGATATGTGGCTGATAAAAAGAAACAGGATTTAACCTAGGACAGCAAAGGAAAACACCAAAGAAAGACTTGCTCTTTAAAGATTTACCAAATAAAAGAGTACAGGGTAGGGTGCAGTTTCCATGTTTATTTTCACTCCCCAAAAAGAAAGTTATTTTTGTAAATTAAAGAAAACATAGTCAAAAATGTCTATTATCTCCACACTCAGCATCATGGTATCTTTGCTGTACTTCACACCAGTAGTTTAATATTTTTATGACAGCAATTGAAAACTTACCATTTGATAAACCTCCTGCAGCTAATCCCAACACACAGCACACTGAGAAATATTTGACTTGCTTAACACCAGTGACTTTCTTATGCCTGGGCAGATTGGAGGGAACCAGATAACTCAGTGGGGCAGCAGCAGGATCATTGCAGAAATAAAGCCAACTGACCAGTAAGCACACCAAGAATTCATGAGGTAATCAAGGATGACTACACACAGAAAACGATGGTCCTCCAGTTAGCTGGAATTATTGTGGGGTTTCTCTAAGAATACTTACTTGGTTATCTTTCATTAACTGAAGAAAAGGCACCAGTGTAAGGTAAAACAAGCTGGGAAAATACACAAAACAGCTAAAGAAAAAGGTTGTTAGAAGAGCAGAGAAGAAAGGAATGTCACACCAACCTCAATTCAAAACTGACATAATTATTTCAACGATGCACTTGATAACCAAGATGATAGTTAAAAATACATTTTCCTCTTATGAAAATCGAGCAAGATATGCAGGCAATTGAGAGACGCTGCTTTCTTTGAAAAGGAGTGTCCCTCTAAACAATCAGTAAGAGTTGTTAGGTAACAGCAATGAGGACAGATGAAGGCAGAGTGGAGAGCCATGTGCTAAAGCCAATTGCATTCATTCAATGCCCACATTACCTGAAGCTGCTGGGAGCTGTCATTGAGGTTATCCTCTCGTCTCCTGGCCTCCTCCAGCATCTGTGCACTCTTCTTTTTCTCCACTTGTTCTTTGTGCTTCAGATTTGCTACTTTCTTATTTTGATCTTTAACTTGCCTGTAAAAGAGAGGAGCACTCAGAGCAGGGTCCCAGCGCTGGCAGCCAGGAGCAGTGGCACCACCAAGGCCACCAGCACCCAGCCCATCCTCAGGCACTGCCCTCAGCTCTAACTCAGCCACAAGAAGGCTTCACTTTGCCCATTGCCATTAACCAAACCAGAAAATATCTGAAACAAAAGAGTTATTTATTATTTGGTATAAACTATTAATCAAAAGATGCACCTGTCCTCTTCTGACTGGGGAAGACAACTCTTCTCTGTTCACACACACATAAAACCACAGACTCTAATAACTTATTTTGCTTTGGGTACCTCTGTATCTAATGTGAGGAAAACAGGAGGAGCAAAAGGAAAAACTACTGAAACATGACTCAGATACAGAGGATTACCTACAAGAATGAGGCAATCTGTTTCCAGAAATAAAACAATTTCTTTCCAACCTCAAGATCTACCTGTTTTCTTGATACTTTGAGGGATTTCCTCTCCTTTCTTTTTACACAAACAAGACATAACAAGTAAGAACAAACTATCTGAGAAAGTGTGCATAATTTCCTTTTCACTTGCAAAAATGGAGTATTTTTGATGATCCTGGCAGCCAGCACTGCCTGCAGACAGGGTTTGGCCTTTCAGGGCATTAGACACATGGAGTATTGAATCTAATTACAGACCCTTTCATCTCAGCCTCCTGACCACAGAGAACTTCAGTCTAAACTTTTAGTCCAATCAAAACAAAACAGGCTAGCTTTGCTTCCTCAGCCCTTTTCTCCATAATTATATCTGGAGTTTGGATTTTGGAATTAAAGACAGATTCTTTGGTTGCAAGATTTCCCCCAAACATCATGCACGTAGTAGAGAGGGCTCTTTAATTTACTGTTTAGAAAACAGAATGATATACCAGCTTCAGATCTGGTATGTTATCCACACAGACAGGGGAAGAATGCTTCTTCTGTATTTCAGAAATACTTTTAGAACAGATCACAAACAACCCTTCTCTAATATTTTCTTCAGAACTCATAACAAAAGTATGATCAAGAACGTATCTCTTTATGTTCAAATTATGTGGCATATGACCAGTCAGTGTTTTGAGTTTCTCCAAAAACACATAGGTTCAACTCTGAGCTCTGCTTTTTTCCAATGTAAGCCAACTGAGGCTGGAAAATTGCAAAGACAGCAAATTTTCCTTGGTGCTAAAACAAACTATTAGGGTGAAAAAGTGCTGATGGCCTCTGGAGACCAATAAAAAAGGAAAGCCTTTTTCTGATGATGTTAAAAAATTATTGGCATACTTAAGTACCCTGTCCAAGAGTTACAGCTGATTTGAGTCAGGATGCTTTTTAAAGACAACCAGTGTAATTGCTGAGTTATTCTGACCCAGTGCTGCACACTGGCAATGGGCACACTGCCCAGTTTAAAGCACACTTGCTCAGTGATTAAACAACTTATTGGAAATATTATGTTGGCACCAACTCAGCTTGTACAATGCATGGCTCTATCTGTGCAATAAAATAAACACAGAAAGTACAGCTAAGTCAATGCAGAAAATGAAAATATGTTAGCCCAACACATTCAATTCTATATCAGAATTTTTACTCAACTTTTAAAATTAGAGGAATTAAGTATTTGTAATAAATTTGCAAAGCTAGATTAACATACTGGGAAGCTGATCTTTATTACTATAACCAACTAATTAGATGATATTAATAAAACCCCAACTCTCATCAAAATATGTCTGAGACAGATAATCTCCTACATGGTCCAAAATGTTTTCAAACAAAGTATGTATTTCAAAGAAAGGAGTGATTATAAGGATATGTACTATTGACATCCCCCTTCTCATGTCTGAACCAAAATTAATGACATTCTAATATATTAGGTAGATGTTTTGAGACAAAGACAAGCTTTACTAAAGTTAAGTCTGGAAATTACCTAGTGCTTGTAATACTGAGCTCAATCTTCATAAAACCTTCTACCAAACCAGGCTGCTCCATTTAACCTGCCTTTGAATCATGTGCAATTATCCCTCTGAATCTTTCATGTCAAAAAGGAACAAAAGTTGGGCCATACACTTTTCAAACAATACAGGTATTTGTGACATTAAATAAAAATTCCCCAACTGTTTAATTATATAAATCTGAGAAGGTCACATGAAACCCCAAATCTACAAACCCAAAAAGGCTTGGAGTCATTTGATACATGAAAACACGTTTCATCTCATCTCAGTGCCCATGGTACCAAA
The DNA here is from genome assembly GCA_013398995.1 of Alaudala cheleensis. Classification (NCBI taxonomy): domain Eukaryota; kingdom Metazoa; phylum Chordata; class Aves; order Passeriformes; family Alaudidae; genus Alaudala; species Alaudala cheleensis. Next base: position 273,226 of record VWYE01026730.1, read on the forward strand.
TGAAAATTCTCCCTTCTCCCATACCTCATGCTAAAGGTCCAGCATTTACAAGCCCACAGCCCTTTGACATGTGCACCATGAAAGTTCTGTGAAGCTCTGAAGACTTCATCCTGTGGTTCTGTAAAGAATGCTCTTCCTTCTCTGCCAGATAACTTTCAGTCTTCAAAGCCAGTCAGAGAATCCTCTTTTTAGATATGCAAACAAGCTTTTAAAATATGTAAATACAGACTCATATTTTTAATACCAAGAGACCTCAAAAGCTCATTAGGCATGACCCCATTCACTGCTCAGTAAGACAGTTCTGTTGCTATTTTAAACACTGCAGTACTACTGAAGACTGTTATAGAACAATTTCATCTTCACACCACCACTGAACAATGTGCAGAATTGCACCCCACACTGAACTGGAACAATAAAATAAAATAAAAGACAGAAAGCACATCACTTCAGTGAGCATGCTGCAACTGGTACATTTTATGAGGAGACAGTCAAGAGGAAAGTCTTTCATCATGTATGTGCACAATAAAGTTTATTAGGAGGAAAGAAAAGGAAAGAAAAAACAAGGTTCTCCAACTCCCTCAGTTTGAGAGCTTCATTTTGTAAGCTTAATGTCCTTTTAACTCTTTTGAATGCAATTGCACATATATAGAGCACACATCCCTATCAGAGGCATAGCAAAGTTTAAAAAAAATCCTTCATCTCTAAGAATATTTTTATTAAAACTGAAAAAACCTGCATAAGATTAAAGCCAGTAAAAAGAGAATGACTTATGCACAATGATGGCAAGAGCTAAGAGGTTTGGGAATGCTCTCTAGAAAGCAGTACTGCTTGCATGTACAGCAATTTGCAATGTGCACGTGGGCTTCTCATCATAAAGAGCTAATGGACTTCTGAGAGATACAGTGTATGAAATATTACCATAAATACACATTCCTACCAAAACATCTTTGCAAAACAGTTCTATAAAAGAGAGAGAGAATTCTGGTGATTCTAACTAAAGCTGGAGAGCCAGGCCACGTTCAGTGAGACAAAGCTTGGAAGGAGATACCAACTGGAACCAGCAGAAACAACAAACTAGCAAAAGCAAAAGTACCTCATAAAAAGAAGATTTTTATTCTCAGAGTCACCTCAAATCAAATAATAAAAACATTATACTCATTTATATAAGAAAAAAAATCTAATGAGAATGTTTATGTGGAATTACAGTGAAGAATCCCACTCATTTTGGAAATAACTTTTCTATATTTAATAGCAATTTTAAGATAACCATCTTTTTTGAGAGTCCAGCCTCTGAAACATTTTGCTCTCTAAAGTGAAAACTCTTTTCCAGTAATTTGAATTTTTCTCCATTTCACAGCACATCATACCAAGTACTGTCACAGTGCAATGTATTAGATAAAAGGAAATAGAATCAAATTCAGGCTTCTGATTTAAAAATATAAACCCCCAAGTCTTTCAAATAAAGACAGGCCAAGATTTTCAGAAAGCATCATTTCACATCCTTTGATTTTGGGTGTTCAGTTCAGGCCATGTGCCTGATGAAAAAATCCCCTATGATTTCCTGACACTGAAACCAACTGTTCATATCAGTGGCTTTACTCTTTCTTTAATGAAATAAAGCTGCATCCCTTTAAAAGTCACACCTTTCCACTTCTCTATGCAATTCCTGACTTTCCAGTGATGAAACACAGCCCAACACCACGGGGAATAAAGTCAAACAATCACTTTTGCAATAAAGAATTTCAAATGAGAAGATTTCACATTTTAAAATGATTTCAAAACAGGAAGACAATTATGAACAACAGAAGACCAGTGGAGCATCAGGCACTGCTGAGAAGTGGCAAATCACTTTGTTACCCAGCAGTCCTTGGGAAGCCCTTTCCTAACTAAGACCAAGTGCTACACAGGCCCTTTTATTTATTAAGGCTTTTATGAAATTTTTTTTCTGCACTAACATCGGTATTTTTTTCATTTTGACACTAATCTCATTATCTTTTACTGTAATGCACATCAGCATACATACAGCTGCTAATTCTCTCCTCATATGGATTCTCATGCTATGCACTAATGGAATGTAAGCTATTATCTGCAGCTGGTTATCTTTTCTGACATGATTTCAGATGTTATTCTTGTAAAACAGAAGTTGATAAAATGTTAACTGAAAATACTTTGATTTTTAATATTATATCAAAATAATTTGAATTTTAGTATTATATTTTAACATACTTTTCCTTCACATGTACATGGCTAACACACAGTGTTTTTAGAACAATCCAGGTTAAGCAGACATTCAGAACTCTTTGAAGCACCACAAAAGGCTCCCTGCAATATAAAGTGTCCAGACACACGACAGTGAATCACACCCCAGAAGCAAAGATGCAGAGCCTGTGCACTGCTACAGGAACAGCTTGTTTTACTCAGCTATCTGACTGAGGCACTCTGAGGTATTTCTGTGTGTCTGTCAGCCATGTCAGAGGCATGGCTGAGCTGCTGCCCTCATTGCTGTAGCATTACCACCACCCACAGGACACTGCACTGCTGCTGCAGCTGCTGATCCTCATGGACAGATGAACTTCAGGTGCTTCAACCAACACCTTGCTCCTCAACATGACTTCAACAGATACAACAGTCAACATGACTGAAAAAGCCTCCACTGCCAACTGGATACAATGATCTAATGTTATTTAGTTTTGAACTGCCAAAGTACCTTGTGTTATGAAATATTAGATTCTACAATGTACAGTGTAGAATATTTCAAGTTGGCAGGGACCCATAAGGATTGTTGAGTCCAGCTCCCTGCTTGTTGCAGGACTACCTAGAACTAAACCACAGCTCTGAGAGCACTGTGCAGACCCTGCCTGAACTCTGCCAGGCTGGGAGCTGGCACCACTCCTCTGTTCCAGTGCCCTTGTGGTGAGGAGCCTGTTCCCAACATCCAGCCTGAACCTCCTCTGATGTAACTCCACTCACTGTCCTGTGTCCTATCCCTGGTCCCAGAGACAGACCAGCACCCACCCCCCTCCACTGCCCTCCCTGAGGATGGTGCTATCACCCCAATATCTCCAAGCACTTTCCACTCCTAAGAGACTGGAGTGTCCAAGTTACCTTATTTACCCCAAAATTTCCTTCATCATGCTTTGTTTTTAAGGTCTGCCCCCACTAAATATTTTAGCTGGCCATATCCTTAACCATAACTTCTAAATGTAAAAGATCATGAATGCAGTGACATAGCTGAGGTGTTTGGGTTTTCCTTCTTTGTTTCACAAGTTTTTTGTAGTTCTGGTACACAAAGAAAAATATTTACATTCTGGGGCATATAGCAGAAGGAAACCAAGGAAAAACTCTTCTCAAAAATGCCACTTTGTTTTGAAAATAAGGGGAAAAAAACTGTTCTGAAAGGTTTTGATTTGGCTTTTAGTTGCTCAAAACTCCCTTCACCTTAGTTAGGGTTAGTCACCAAATCATGGAGAATAATGGCAGTGTTTGGAAAGCCTAATTGCTTAACCTCAAGAAAAAGCAAGTGATGAAAGGAAGATAAATAAGCAGTGAAGGAAACAGGACTGACCACATCACACAGCCCCAGCACCACAACTGGGTGTGTGATTGACAGTCAAAGGAAGTTGCCAAGGGTTGAACAAAGTTCTTCATCTTATGTATTCAAAAATTAGGACCAGGGGAGTTACACACTGCTGAAGATCTACATGGAATTTGTATGGCTGTGTGGGGTTTTTTTAAGGACTGTAAGTGTTATCTGGGCCTTTTCCTTGGCTTTGGCTGTACACAGCACTTCCACCTTCTCAAGTAGTTTGTCACTACCTTTCAATGTTATAACAAGATCAAAAATGGAGCATTAAACTACTACCTAAAAGAAACAATAATTTCACTCTGCTTCAGAAACTTGGTTTAATATTACTACCCCTGTTGCTCACTGCATCCAAGCTAAAAGACCAATCACCACACTTGAGCTGTTCTTGTTCAACTGCACAGCACTCAGCCACCTCTTCTGCCAGTGAACTTCTCCCAAAAGCTCTCATCATTTTGTTACTGCCCCTTGCTGTTCTGCACCACTTACATGACAAGGAAAGGAATGCCAATGAAAATATTCACAGAGCCTGACAATTTAACTGGGCTGCTGCATGTGAGTCAGACTGTCCCATGGTGGCTTTAAGAGATGGGGGGTGGACTTCATTTCCTGAGGCTAGGAAACCTGAATTCCTAAAAACAAAGTGTGTGTTCAGGTCAGCACTGGAGGAGGCAAGGGATGAAGGCTGTGGGAAACTTGCCTGAATCAAGAGGTGTAAAGTCAAGACTTCAAGCAGATCTCAACTTTACACTGACCACTGTCTTTCTTCAGTGCTAAGAATTATTTGCATTACATAATGCACATTTCCTGATGCAGGCAGCACCTCTTTCCCTGTAGCTGAAACAACACAGATTTTCTTCCAGAAACAGCTGATGGGAAGATATGAGACAGGGGGGTACAGGCCACATGAATCTAGAAACTCAATATAATAAAAAAAAAAAGTTATCCCAAGCCTCCCATAATTTAGAAACACCTTGAAAAGAAATCTATCACCTGATTCATTAGCAGCAGCAGAGGTTTACCAATTATCAGGTGGCATAAGTTATTAATGCTACATGAGGGAATTAAAAAAAACAACACCAGAATTAACCAGGGTGCTCTCCAGTCACAACATAGAAGCCCAGATACATAAAATGGCAAAGTCAAATGCTGCTTAGTATTGTCAAAAAAAAAAAAAAAAAAAAAAAAAAAGAAGAGAAATTTCTCCAACCAACTGGCTAAAATTGAGGGATTATCAGCAAAGATTCAACAAAGTGTCTTGGTTTTAGTGCAACAAGTCCATATCAAATCAAGGAAACCAAAGCTTTGCTTTCAGACAGGGCCAAATACAACAGGACACTAAATATTTCTGGTGAACATCTATAGCACCTCATGTTTCCATTCATTTCTAATTCCAGGTTTGTAGATAAAATCCTTTGTGCCCATTTGTCCAGCTAATGTGCAGCTAAAAAAAAGACTAATAAAATGAATGTGCAGCTTTCCCAACTACTTAAATTCTCAGTACCTATGTCCTAGGAAGCAAGTTCTGTGATAAAAATAATGAATACATTACCATAATTTCATAACTGGTATACAATTTTAAATCAAAGTTCAGAGATTAAATATAAAATTATTTACATCAGGTTTGAGAACTGTTTTTGAAAGATGACAGCAAATGAACTAGAAAAGAAACCTTTAACCTTGAAACCTTGCAACTTTTAGTTTTATTGTTGCTAGGAACATTAAAAACACCAACTCCAGGTGACCTCTGAAATAAACCTGTAACAGTGGTATGGGTGTTTCTTTGTTAAGAAAAACACTAATACTTTAAGAACCTTAATAAAAGCATTCAGTAGTTCAACAAATAAGTTTGTTCTGTTGTAATATTTTTCCTGCTTTTGTTAATTGAGCAAACAGATGCCAAGCCAAAAATGACATCTATAAAATGGCTGATTAGGCTTTGGGGTGGATTCCTTCCCCCTGCCACATGCTGGGTTAGTTGAATTTGGCCCCAACAGTGTGGGAAGAATCCCAAAGGTGCTGTTCTCCTTCCCTTTAACTCCAGCTCACAAACCAACTGCCCTGTGGAGGGGTCACACACAGCCAGCCACTCTCTGCTCAAGAGACCTCCACCATTTGGCTGGAAAGTGTTTTCTCAACAGCAATAAAATCTTCCATCTGAATGGCATTTTATGGAGGTTTCAGAGGGTATTTCTGTGATCTAAGGTAACACATGTCTTTTTTAACTGCAGTCCCACTAGCCAGAAGAGAAAACTAATCACAACACTGCAGTTGTTTTCTTTCAGACAGGCATGAGATCTCTTAATTCCTTCCAGAACAATACCCAAAACAAACACCAACCAAAACCAAAAAGCAAATGTCAAAATTAGCCATTGTAACCTAACAAAAGATTAATGTAAGGAGAAGGAAATTTTATAATTAGGCATTTAAGTGGTTTTAAGTTCTCCGGTCCCTTTCTACTTAGAAAGGCAAAAAGCTCTGCCTGTTGCTTATGCTGTGGGGAACAGTCCCTTGGATTGGGACAGATGATCATGAAATATTTCCTTTAAGAAGAAATCACATTAAATGTTGCAGTTATGTATGTGTTCTACTCCAAATACAACAGGAAAACCCATTATTTTCACATTCCAAGTCAGTGGCCACTTTTGCAATACAAAGTGTCATTTTGCAATATCCTACTAAAGTTTTGACTACCAATTTCAGTTAATGCTTTTTCCCATTTTCTTTCCATACAGGATGACCTTAAAGTAAATGATGAAAAGAAAAATAAATGAGCAAGAGGAGCAAGTGCTAAAAGAAAAGACAACTCACACTGATATGAAGTACCAATCCTTTAAAATATGATGACATCCTAATTACTGAAAACGTGTTCACTCCCATGTATTGCATATATTGCTAGGAGTTAGTAATTAAGAAACCTATTTCTAAGCTGTTTATGACTAACTGAAATTGCTAACATATTCTGCTGATTGATTTGTGAATGTGAAAAATTACACACTGAGAAGTGAAATGGATGTATCTAGTAGCTGGTTTTAAGGTAACAACATTAATTAATTTTGGAACAATTACATGAGAATCCAGGGGCATCCTCCAAAAGCAGGAATCCTACCCTCTGAAAACTAGGAATACACTTGTTTTAAAGCACTGCAGACTCAAGGAACTGCAGTGACAGTGTAATGCAGACTGTTCCAGAGGAAGGCAAGCTCAGGGAAAGGTGCAAGGATGAACACAGCAGCAGTGCTCCTGCATTCTCAGAGGTACAGCATCCCCTCTGCAGTAAGGTAAGAGTCCTTGTCCTTACAGATACCTGAGGGGTGGAAGATGTCACCTCTCTTTCAGTTCCCAGCATGTGGGGCTTCATTAAATGTGGCATGAACCACTCAGGACACTAAAAAACACAGGAGAGGAGGAACTATGAGGGAAGCAGCCTGACTTTTCTCTTGGACTGGCACCTTTTGCTTCCTCTGTCAAGGCTGGCCCTGAGCACTCCAGCTGGGCAATTGCCACTGGCTGGCAGCTGTAATTGCCAGGATGAAATGAGGCTCTTCTGCATTTACAGAGAGCATTTTGCAACTCAAGTTTGTGATTCTTGGTCACTTTTGGTTTTGTATAAAAATAATTAAGTTACTTGTAATGGTGAAGTTCATTCCAAAGTGCTTGAAGGAAGGAAGCTGGAACTGAATGATTCCAACCCCAATGCCTCCCCAAAACTACCAACGTGCCTGACCCCAGTTTCTATCCAATCTGTTCAGTGCTGTAAATAGATATATAGAAATGTTCCATGTAAAAGCACTCTACACTGGTAGGAGTGTGCTGGGTCACTAAAGGGATAGGAGGCACTTTACCCCTTGGAGATGGGAGTTAATTACTCAGCCATGAACACAAAGTGACAACTGGAAATATTTTGTTCTCTAAGGAAGTGAAAAAACCCCATTTCTTTTAATTAAGACGAATGGCCAATCTGCTGGATAAGCAGGAAATTAAGTAAGTTACTGAGAGCTTGATTAAATCTGAATTGCCTGGGGTACTTCAAGAAGACTATCTAGAGAAGCTGACATACTCCAGTATGAAAGGGCCCTCTATTGTTTGCAGATGAGGAACATGTTATGCAGGAGGAGGGAATACTTGAATACACCACCCTGCAAGAACAATGAGATGGGAAAGAGCCACAAAAGAGAAAGGGGGAAAAAGAGCTTTCTAATTTAATTTTAGCCTAAGAATGTTAAGCATTTTTTTATCTTGCAGTATCTCTAACAGCCTACTTGGGATTTCATGGTTAAGAAATTTGTTTTCTTTTTACAGTAAAGTGATTAAGAACGATTTCCAATTGAGTGATTGATAGCAAAAGAACTGTTCACTGAATCTATAAACTGTATGACTGTAATAAATATCTCTGCTTATCTAACATATTTTTCATGCAAAAGATGAGGAATTATTTGCAGAGATGATGCATAGGCCTGTTAGGGAAGCTGGTTTCACAGGAATGAGGATGGAAAATATGAGCTGAGTGAAGGAATGCTCTCCTTTGATAAGGAAAGCAGTGAAAGGAACATCTGAAACAGGAGGGCTCCAATGCCCTCATCTGAGGCACACCTTGTGCTCAGGTCACAAATGGAACTGAACTTCACATATAACAGAGAGCAAAAGGTTCCAGTCCAGGCACAGACTCAACCTGTGACCAGTAACTCCCCAGCCAGCTGAAAATCTCACAGCAGAAAAATGCTGCCTGCACAAGTGAGCTGAGGAGAAAATGCAGGGTGAGCTACGCTCAGAGTCTGAGCAAGATAAAGGCTGTGACAAAAAGGGATGTGAAAACTGCAAGCTGAAGATGGTTCTTCAGCCCAAATGATGAGACATAAGAGCAAACCTGGTAACTACAGAGGTGAAACAGTGAATCCCCTGGCAGATAAAAGGTCACTGTCCCAGTCTGCTCTCACCAGAAAAACTTACAGAAAACACCCAAAAATTTGTGAAACAGAATTCCCAACTTAATTGTCTCTGATTCTATTCACAGCAATAAAGTTTGAGATGTTTAGGGATGTTTAGGGATGGGGTAGAAGAGGAGAGCTGTATTAGAAAGCATGAAATAAAGTGAGTAAACGATAAGACAAACCTACTGAAACCACTCTGACCTATATCACAGTGATACCATATTCCAGAAAGCAGCAATTCTTTTCAAAATTGTTTAAAAACTGAGAATACATATAGAATTATGCAAGAAATAAAAGTGCAGTGGATCCCACTCTCCCCCACCCCCACAATTTTTCTTTTTTTCTTTCCTTACAGCTGTACAGTGCTAGGAAATAACAAGACCATTTCTATTTACCCTGTTTTATCAGATCACTAATACACAGAAATTGTTCCAAAACCATACAAAAACTGTAGAGCTTAGCCAAGAACACAGAATAATAACACAGAAAGTCAGAATCATGGAGTAATTCTGTTTGCAGGGGTGTCTGAAGATCAGCTGGTTCAATACCATGCTCAAAACAAGGCCAAGTTAGAGCAGGTTGCTCCCAGCTGTGACCAGTGAGGTTTGATTTTCTCCAGTGCTGAGGACTGGGCAGCCTCCCTGGGCAATGTCTCAGTACCTGACTGATCACTGTTTCCCTGGCATGGATCTCAAGGGCTCTTATATTGGAACAGACACAATTTGTGCCTCTGCTTGTGCTCTCAACCTGTTACTGAACTTGTCTGAGAGAAGTCTGACTCTGCCTTCTCTACAAATTTTGGAGGTGTATTTTGTCTAATCATCCACCGTGGTAGTCGAGACAGTCAAAACACACAAAGTGCTCCATTAAGAACTTCTAGGGGCTCCTAGTATCAGGACTTCATTATCTCTCAGTCTTTCATACTTTTCAGAAGGCTTCACACACCAACAGCTTGTCATTGAACAGTCTCTATCTTACTGCCCCAAAGGCAGCTCCAAGAGCTCTCAGGCTCTGTCCATTTATGCCAACAGCTCATCAGTCAGTTCTCCTGCTTCCCTCTTCCTTCTCTCACTCCAGCCTCACTCCTGCCTGCCCCTGGTCCTGCTGCCTGTCCCTGGTACAAAGCCCTACCTTATCTGTCCCTTCCAGGACCTCCTGGCCCTGGCTCCTCACAGCACAGCAGCAGACTCCACCTGGCTCCATCAACTGAGCCCCTCCCAGCTGCTCACTCCTTACCACACCCTGGTAACACACCAAGCTGTGTTAATTATCCCAGAGTGGGAACAGCTGGCAGAGCAGGGCTGTTCCCACTCTGGGATAATTAACACAGCTGCAATGCATCAGCCACAGATCACCTTTAGTACCAACTCTCCTGGTTTCCCCACACAGCTGTACCTTCTTACCACAATCCACATTCCTAAAATGACACTGAACACTGCTGATTCCCTCTGAGCCAGCCATCTCATCACTGAATCAATCAGCTTGGTCAGGCATGATTTGTCCTTGTCAATCCCATACTAGCTGTTCCCTATCACCCTCTTTTCCTTCAGGCTCTGGGAGGTGACTTTGCGGAGGATCTGCTCCAAAAACTTGGAAGCACATGAACTTTGCACTGACTGGCCTGCAATTCCCCACACCCTCCTTCTCATCCTTTCTGAAATGGGTGTGATGGTTGCCAGTCAAGGGGAATCTTTTTGAAGATGATAGGGAGTCCTTGCTGTGACATCAGGTGGCTCCCTCAGCAGCGTGGTGTTAATCTGATCTGATGACATCACCCTGCAATATTTCTAATGTGTTCAGATGGGCTGCACTTTGGTCTAACAACCCTGTGGGCAATGCTTCGCTCCTGCACACTCCAGCATCATGTTCTGGGATCTGAAAGGAGTCCTCACCAGCAAAAAAGGAGCAAAAGCAGCTACTGAGCTGCTCATCCTTTTCAGCAACTTTTTGAAGTCCTGCATTTTCTGTAAATATTGTATTATTGCTAAGTGCAGGGATTGTTAAAGCTTGTGGTACTGTCACTTATGGGAACATTTGCACCAAGATTATTTCACCATAGACATACACATTTAACTGCCTGGCTTTTAGAATTTTAACAGAAATAAAAATCTAGCCATTTGGGGGGATCCAATTTTGCACAGAAGCTAGCCATAAAAAGGAAAAATAACCTTCAGATTTTATTCCTTAGACTAAATGTGATGTGACACATATGGGTTAGTCAAAATGTTTAATGTTGCATGAAGTTTGAGTGATCATTTCATTTAATCTTCTGATGATGACATGCTATGTAATTTGTTGGCTTTGTAATATAGGAAGATAAAGACACATTTTAAAATAATGTCTTCTAAAAATAATCTTGTCTTTCAATGTTTCAAATAATATGGTAAAAACCCCATCTTTTTGCTATTTCTGAAAAAAAGGAAATGGTGAAGGATTTCTCTCTCAGAGCATTTGACTCAGACCTCTTCAAAATTCACAGCACACTGTGACACACAAAAATCTTCTCTAGTGCCATGTCACTTGTCTTCCCAATGCTACCTCAGGTCACAATTCCACTGGAAACCTGCACACTGTGAATATGTGTGCTGAAAACAAAGGAGTAACACAAAGAGAAAAACAACCCATTGTTTTTTCATATAATTAAATTAATTTCAGCAGGTAGTAGGAAATGAAGCAGATCATTTGAGACAGCAGAAGTGAGAATTCTGAGATGATATACAGCTGTGAATAATTTTGCTTAATTAAGATGCAGTCCAATGAGGCAAGAGGAGCTTTGACTGAAAAGGGACAGATTCCACCCTGAACAGAGGAGGAAAGCTCTGATAATCACTATATCCAAAGCAAATTTGAAAGGCTACAGCAGTGACTTGTTTTAAGGAAAACCACAGTTCTATTTTGTTTATTTTAGTATTTATTATTTTATTTCTACTCAGCACCACCAGGCCTGATGCCTTCATTTTTTCCCTTCCCCTGTATCATCTCTAAGATACCCATATTTCTCCTCACTTACAAGGATCAGATAACTAAAAAAAAAAAAGTACTTCTCAGTGAAAATAATTCCACAAAGCCCTTTTATGCTCTAAGTAGAATTACAGGAAACATCTATTGAAACTAAAACATCTACTACAGATTGCTGTTTTTTGAAGACAGCCAAGGAAATTTAAATGGAAACTCCTTTGAAGACAATGTTTCTGCCTGTGCTGAGCTCAAACCACAGCTGACTCAAGACACTTCCAATTTTTTATCACTTCCTGGCATGGTTATGAGCAGCACTGTGGCAGAGTGAAGACCCAGAGCCTGCAGAAGGTATCAGACTGAAGAGGCAGGCACAGTCACAGTGCAATTTAATCCCCTGGCACACTGTCAGTGCTCAGATCCATGGCTCCCTGGAGGTGCAGCACAGAGTCAGTGTGCAAAGGCACTTCCAGCACAGTGAAAAGCACACAGGTAGCAGGGACTATGCCTGCCACTAAGCACTCTGCTGGTTTGGGTGTTTCAAAGAATTATTGAATAGCACCCTGAGTTTCCTGGACTTGCTGAACATTTTGTGCAATATTATCTGCTCTTTTCTTGGAGAAGGATGACATTTTCAGTATTTCTTTGGTGGTTAGACATGTTCTGTTTAATATACGTGTAGGACTCTGGAAAAAGGACTGAAATAATCCCCTCAGATTTAGTATTTTGTTTTTACTTTGATTTTATAAGGCTACACTTGAGTTGCTACACTGACATTTAATTTTATGTGGACACTCTTAGCAGACTTTTCCCTGGACTCGTGCCACCAGCCTGGACTCATCTAATCACCAAGCCACTTTGCTTGTGGAAATAAGGTTTACAGTATTCCATTATTACTTCCTAGAGCATCAAATTCTCTTTGGTATAGCAAAAATCCAGAAAACTTTCTTCTAAGAACTGGACTACTTGCTTTATAAGATGACAGGCAGTACAATCAATTATGTGATCAAACTAACAGAAAATCTGACAGTAGAAAGCAGAACACTCAAAGACAGCCCTGCTGTGGGGTATCTCCTGTCCAGTTAAGCTGCTTGTTACCCAGTTTGAAGCTGGAAATCTTACTTCTGCATTATCAGTATAGCTCATTCTTCTCTTGAAAACCATGAAGTTGCTTGCTATAGCACCTGATTGTCAGTCTTTTTATCTCAACTTTTGTGACACATATTCACAAGAACAGCTTCAAAGAACTGGAGCATGTGGATTTATGGCATTTTTTTAATTTTTTTCACTACTGCAGGTAGTGACATCAGTCTGGTGTTATTTGGCTTGTTACTCTTGAACTCAGCCAGCATTGGGGAGTTCTTTATGGGAAGCTGTCATCAGCAGAGATGCTCAGCAAAAAAAAAACTTCCAACAGAAAACTGCTTTAATCCCCATGCTTTCCAAGAGAATTTTATTTACTATGAATCAGCATGACATCCTCTCCAGATCCTTAAGACTCCTGAGCAGTAAGCACATGTCACAACAGCAACAGTGATGAGGCTTACACACTTCTATTCTGATTCACTGAGTTTATCAACAGGAGAGAGATGATGAAAGCTTCATGGACAGATCAGAAAATTCCGAGGTATTGTACTGATTACTGTAAGCAAAGCTGTTCTTGATGAGAACAGAAATAATACAGAGGATTTCTTCCTGTTAGAAGACAGACATACCTAGGACATTTTTCCCATATCCAATTCTTTTCCAGGAGACACATTTCTTTTGATGTCTGAAATAATTACATCATTCAGAGAAAAATAAAGTTATGCCTCCCATGGTAGTTTCCAAGGTAGACTGTAACTTCACAGAACAGCTATTTCTTCATATTCTGCAGTCAATGGTAATAAGGTAAACTCTGAAATGCTTAGGAAACAAACTAGTGTACTTCAGCCACTGTAATCTTCCTATTTGCCCGGAGGAGAATCTTTTTATTTTGTTTCTGGCCAGCAGAGATTTTGTAGTTCCAGGAGCAGTCATTCCACCTATTTCCTTACAGTCTTGATTTATTTTAACAAATAAATGAAAACCTCAGCAACTAACCATAATAGTTTTAAAAATGGAAAAAAAAGTAATCCAAAATAATCAATAAACCAACTAAGAAACTGTGAGGACAGAATGGACAATCTCTTAAATGTCTTAGAAAACTCTTCCAAGTTCCTAATCCTAATACTTGGTCACCTCAAATCACAGCCATTTCTTCTCTAGCCAAATTTTACATTATGCTCTAAATGTGAGAAATAAAGTCATGGTTACATTGCTTGTGAAAAGAGAAATCACAGCAGGTCTAAGAAAGGCCACAAGCAAACAGCACCCTAACATTGTTTCCCCTCCTATCATTAATTCCAGGATAGGCACAGGTATTGATAAAACCCTAAAGCCATATGGACTGAAGTCAGAACAGCCTTGACAGCTGGACTGCACAACATCCAGGACTTCATTAGCCAAGGCACACTGAGCTCCACTCATGGTGGCAGCAGGCACACACAGACTGCCCCCAGGGCCCTGCTTGTGCAGCAAAAGGCAGAGTGGTTATTCCAGAGGAGAACACTCACAGGGCAGAACAGCTTCCTGGCAGCTGTGGGTTTTGGGATGTGGAGGGGTCATTCAAGGCCAGCTTCCTCTCCCCAGTAATTAGGAGTATGCCAGTATGCCACGCTGAGTACGGGAGGTATTGATGGATGACAACAGCACCATTAACTGCCAACCTTCCCCAGCCTGTGGGAGGAAGGAAAGCATGCACCCAAGGCCACAAGAGCAGCCTGTGGCAAGCCCAGGTCACCACGCTGACACCATTCAGAGGCGTCAGCAGCACTGGGGGATTCCAGCCACCACCACATCTTTCAGTGCCAATCACCAACAGCAAAGTCGGATGTGGGTCGGTAACTCTGAATTTCAGTCACTACGTAGTGGCTTTCTGGGCAAACACTCTGCCTGAAACAATTATGATCATTCCTTCTTCAGGAGTCACACATGGTTCCTACCAACAGGCTTTATCAGCAAAGACTAAATAAAATCCAGCATGGTAGCAGAGCTTTGAAAGGTAAATGAGAGCCATTAGATAACGTATTGTGACTTGTATTATTTAGGCCACAGACATTTACTCCAAGCTACTCTACTGAAATCCCAAAATCTATGGTTAGCAACTGCTTTTCAAATATAAAACCAGAAAAATGAGCCATGCTTGGAAAACTCAAAACATTTTGTCTCTTGGTTGGGTTTTTTCAGTAGTTTATCATTTTGTGTCTTCAACAAATTCATCTTCCTGCTAATTCACTTATATTTAACCCTCAGCCCTTGGTTCCTTCTGACAGCACAGCACATTCAAGCTGCACCAAAACGAGTTCTGCAACATCACTGTAAGGTTTCAGGCACAGATGCAATGATAAAGATCCAGCAGTTAAAGTTTGTACAACCAGCATTTCAAAGGAACTACTTTAGCACTCCACAGCATGTGTATGTATCACAGAACATGGCTAATGGCCAATCTCTTCTCTTCTTAAAGGAACACATAAAACCAGTAACATTTAAACTGTCTTGCTTCAGCTTCCTCTTCCTGGAGTTCTTTCCCTTTAAAAACTTCATGAGTTAGTTTCCCCCCTTCTTGCCAGTGCACAACAGCATTGATTTACAAGGGTTTGATAAAAATTCTTTCCTTCTAAACATGCACCCTGTTCAACCCAACCTCCTACACGGACTTCAGCAAATCTCTGATCTTTTCTTTTGCAATCATGTAATTGGATGTGCAATCTTCTATAAGATCTCCATTTTAGCTGAACAGACAGTCTTATAAACACCCTTTTAAAAGTGGATACTGACCTTGAGGTGAGGCTGAAGGGAGCAGCAAATCCAGGAAGGAGATGCGAAAGAGAAAGAGTTAGAGCTTGTGAAAACAGAGTCCAGAGATAAGGCAGCTCAAGAATAAAGGACAAAACAAGCAGATATAAATCAGGTAATGACACACAGACACACAATCATTCACAAACACAGAGCTGCATGTTTTATAGACATCTAATTAAAAAAAAATAAGAAAAATAAGAGAAAAAATTACTTATAGATTAGATTACACCATTTCAATTAGAGGCAACTTTCTGTAGAGAAAAGTCTCCAATATGTTCTTGGAAAAAGAAAATAAGCCATCTTACAAGAAAACTCTGGATTGACATCACATCAGTAGCAAGTACCCTTCTTCCAGCATTCTAACAAACATTTTGAAAATACAGACTTTGACTATCTGAGATGAAACCTAATGTCTTCCTTTCCAACATCTTCTGAGGGCTTATTTTCTCTCCAGGAGCAAGCATGCAATTTTTTCACTTTTCCTGCAGATGATCCCAACTTGTCTAAAGGGAATTAAATGGAGAAAACCCCCAACCTCTGAATAAAGTCCTTGAGACCTGAAGACTTGACAAAGCTAAAAGCTCATGTTTCTTAATTTTGACATTGAAGTTACCCTTTCAAAAGAGAAACCAAAAAAGCAGCTGCCTCTTCTTCCTGCCAAATAATTCTCCTGTATAAGGTGCAATCTAAAAACAATAATGACCAAACAGGTATTTTTTTGACAGCTCTCTCCAACACTGCTCAACAGCAGAACTGACCAAGACAAAATGCTGGAGCCCCCTGAATTCCCATAGGTTCATTATTGCTTTTTTTCCCCAAATGTCTCCAGTATCTTTCATAGGCATCTGCTCTCAATTTCACTGATAACAGCAAGGTAAGTCAACAAGGAATCATAAATACACATCTTTTCAATCTGGTTTTAAATGTGATGATTTTCAGCCAACAGAAGAGAGGCAAAGGAAATGTCCTGCCCAAAGTAGCAATCTGGCTTTTGCAACACACATTGTACTTCTCCCATGGCAAAATTTTACTCAGCATATGGGCTGGAGAAAAATATTTCTATAGGACAGGCTAACTGCTATATCCTTTATTACTCTTGGTATATGGAGGCACGTAAATGAAATTTGAAGTCCTTATTTATGGCACAAATTTGACTATCGGGGTACTGAATTTGTGCAAGCAGCTGTTGTTGGTCTATAACAGATTAACTAGTGCAAAGGTACTTTTCTTTGGCTTCTGAACCAACATTCTTCAAATCAAGCTCTTCAAGGACAGCTGCTGTAAAGGCTGAAGTATTTGTGGATTTGGGGGAAGATGAGACTTGTAAAATGCCAAATACCATACCTCAGCATTTGATCTTAAAGTAACTTTTAATGTTCCAAAAGCCTTGGTTAATTCATACAGAAAAATGTCTAAGTAACAATTCTGACTGAAATCCAAGGCTACAAACAAATTTAATAAAGGGGAACACAAATGTGAAAATAAACAGTCAGTTAAAAATGGGAATAAATATGGTAAGGGGGGAAATTTAGGACTTCTCATTTTGTGTTCCAGGGATCCTTTGCAATTCCTGGTTGTGTTGTAACAATGTGATATTGTTTCTTCAGTTTAACAGTGAAAAATACACAGGCTACAACTCAGAACAGCCCAGTAGAATTTAAATGAACCATACAGTTCCTCCAGCTGCTATTAAAGGTAGCATCTTGTGCTGGCACAGGATGAAGGCAGAGCAGTATGTACAACACTATGCCAAGGTCACTTGCAATTTTCTGTGTGCTACAGAAGTATTATTTAACCAGCTGCATGGGTTTCAAACAGAGAATAATTATTGCTACATCTCCATTTTGTTATGAAGTAATTCTTTCTGCCAAAGAAAAATACATTTTGTGTAATTGCTAGCCCCTTTTCCAAGTTTTTGTCATGGAGGTAAAAAGTATTTTTCAGAAGTGTGGATTTTTAGAATAACCATAATATTTATCCAAACAAGAATAAGGACTATGTCTGAAAGCACATTAAAAGTAGGGGGGAAATCTGTGAGTGTGCTATCACTCAGACTAAAAGCAAGGCAGACAGCTGAAGCTGTCAGCTCTTAGGAAGAACATGAGAGCTGCCATGGACTGGAGCTGGAGCCTCAGTTCATGGGCTGCATCAGTGAAATTGCAGAGCAGCACTGCAAGCATCTGCCCCAGGCAGCAGCCCCAAGCAAGCAGGAGCAGGTGCACACTGAGACATGCTCATTACAGAGCTACAGCACAAGTTCTGCTTTGCACTGCTTCCTTCAAGCACCAACACACACAGCATTCCTCACAAGGCCCAGCAACAGCTCCTGCCCACCCCATTCACTGTGAGCTCCAATGCAACAGTCACACAGGAGACAACTGCAATGCCAACTGGCAGCCTCAGAGACACCCACTGGCCATTAAATACCATTTCATTCATTTGAAAGACAGAGCAGAGCCCACTTTAATCTGATCACTGGGTGAAGATCAAAAAAATGAGATGTGAAAGCTTAAGCAGTTTAATTAACAAATCTGTATTTTAAAAGCTGTTGGGTTATTCCAGCCACAATTTTTTCCACATCTGTATTCTAGGGGGTGGAATGAGCCTGCTACATTTGTCTCAGATGTACTTAGGATGTAGTTTATGTAATGATTTTCAGTCAACCTTTGAATTCCCCTTGTTTGACAGTGAGTGATTGTGTGTATTTATTATTCTGTCACTCCTTCAAAGCAGTCTGACAGGGAACAATAGCATTTGATCTTCCTTGTGTCTGTCAAAGCAGAAAGGCTATTTATGTTCACCCCTTTTGACACGTTTTCTTGATAAAAGAGCGATGGCTGGTCTTTTCCTTTTTCCTAGGCTGGTATTTAGAGGGATAGGGAAGAGATGGAGAGGCAGAAGGTTTGTGTATGCATCCATGCACACGTGTAGGCATGGATATAAGAGCACAAACCCAGCCACAGATGACCACAATGGAGCACTGGAATTACAATTTCACTGCCTAACTGGCATTTACTGCATATTCCTTTTGTTCTTTCTGTACTCCAAGACAATGCCAGGATCTGACACTTAGTTTTACTGTATCAGTTGTATAAGAGACAGTTTTGGTGGTTTTTTCTTTACTCCTTTCACACTAGGTTGTGAATATGGGTAGTCCCACATTGGACAAAGATGTTGACTGAAACAAAGCTACAAATCAGCTTTTGAAGAGATGTAGTAAAGGCAGGTAACAATGAGCCTGATATGCACACTAGGCTCATTATTTATGTGACGCTCCTTCTCCTGACATGTATAATTATTTTAATTATATCACACCTCTATCACTCTATTGATCTAACAGCTGGATTAGGAGATATCTGCTAAATAAAACCCATTATTGCTGCAATATAAGGCAGATGACAACTCCTATACTCATTACAGGTAATAGGCATGAGAGGGAGTACTTGAAAACCACCTTGATTTAATGATAAAAACGAGCAGGACTTCTGGACTAGAGAAAATTTGTCAGGAAAAGAAGCCTCCAAAAAAGTTCACAACCAGAGCTTCTCATTACTGGCATTTCTCTAGGGCAGGGTTCTCCCTGGAGGATGAAAGGTCAGATCTTTTAGTCTTAGATGAGCAGATACACCATGCTTTCAGCCAGCCCACTGCTGAGCTTCACTGAGGAGCTGGTCTGTGCCCAGCTCCATGCACAGGGATCACTGCTGGGCAGTGCCAGTGCTGCCTGCCTGCACTGGGATGTAATTCCTGTCTGGGTGGCTCACTGGGGATAACACAGCCAGAGCCCCGACCTCTCACCATGTCAGTGGCTGCACCAATTGAGGTGCTTTGACCCTGCATTTTAGAATTAGAATTTAGCTGCAATTTAGAATTTATAATTCTAAATGCAATTTAGAATTGCAGCTGTTTCTCCAGTACCACAAAGTCTGAGTTCCCCCCAAAACACAGCAAGAGGGAAAGAGTGGAAATGAAAGGACAGCTAAATAAAAAACAAATTGAAGAAATTATATGAAAAAGGTGAGGATGGACTGAGGAGCCACCACAAAATCACAGTGATGGGGTTTTTATCTGGTGCTCTCTACAGATGGGTTTGCAATCACTGGCAGTGTCTCTGTGTCTCTTTCCTTTCCTTAGATGTAGGTTTCAAAAGTGATTAGTGAGTCTGAGTGTTTCTCTTAGGGCACTTGAACAAAGGCTGACTTCAAGAGGACAGATACTTCCTTTCTGAAAATCAGCATACTTTCAAATGTCTGAAGGTAAATACCTGTGACTGCATCTTTCATCTGTTTAAAGAAGTTATTTTGATATGAAATGTTTTTTGTTTTCCCCCTGTGAAACTTGATACGAGACTTCAGGTGTAATGCTGATCTTGCATGAAGGAAATGCAAGACTGAGAAGAAAGAAATTCCTTCTTCCTCTCCTAGCTTGGGAATCATGAAAATCTTAATATTCAACAGATCTGTGTGCTCAGAGGTGGAGCTGGGCTAACTACAGGCCTGACCACTTCTTTCCATTACAGAACCCTGTCCTCAGTTCCTTGCCAAATATTAAACAGTTGTGCTGCTATTTCCCATGACAGGTTCAACCTAACCGGGGATTTTTGTGCAGAATTTCAGCCATGTCCTTCACAAAAGGAAGCATTTTTATGGAAAAAAACTGGTCATATATGGTAAAGATTGTATCATTTCACATAAAATGCAAATTTAAATTATAAGGCAATCTTAATTTTAGAATATTCTAAGTTGTGAGTGGTTTGCGTTAGAATTTTAATGTTCACTTACACTACAGATTTTTGAGGGAAGTGGATGAAAACCACCACAACAGAATCTGCCTTGCAATAATACCATGGAACTGTAAGATAAATGTATTTGATTTGCTTTTGTGTTTTATGGCAACAAAATGGATTGAAGCATTTTAAAATAATATTTGTTTCATGTTTTCCAATGCCTGAATCAGAATTCAATTTATTTTTGCAGGACTATAATCAGTTAAGACAATACAGTATTATAGCCATACCATCTCTCAAAGTTAACTTTAATGGTGATGATTATGACTTTATAAACACCTTTCTTTAATTTGAAAATATCTTTTTACTTCAAATCATTTATATGCCTTGAAGTGGTTCTTGTGGAATGCTCTAAAAAACTATTTAAAAATTCATAGAAACAACAAACTTGAAAACCAAAGACAATTATTCCAAGATATGAGTAACAGTTTGAAAGTAAGTATTTCAGCTTCAAACTGTTGACTTAAGCTTAAGGCATAATTTACTAGTAGAGTTTCCTTTACACTATTCTAGGAAACTGTTAAGTTGATGGAAAATACAGCTAATTTCTCTCTCCATCTATCCTTCACAGAACACTACACAAACATATCTGTCTTAAAGACAGACAAAATAAGATACTGCATTCTACTGTCCACATTTTTCAGCACTCCATTGAGATCCCCCAATGTTTTTTAATCTGTTATTTACTGTTGAGAAGAAATATTTAAGATGAGGAGTATACCTTTTGGCTGCTACGAATCAAAAGCTGGAAGGTTTCTTCTTGAAAAGGGCATCCTTAAATTCTTTTCAGGAAAACTCTCCAAATTCTCTTTCTTAAAATAGCCACTAATTCCAGCTGCCCTTAACAGGCTTGCTGGTATTCCACAGCTGAGTGCTGTCTTCCTTTGCTCCCAAAGCAAAGTTTCCTTCAGGAAAAAAACAAGTCCTGTGTCCTTACAAGAACTACCTATCTTACACAGTGAGTGTGCCAAATGCAAATCCATTTTAAGCCTGCAACTGGAACCAGGAGTTCCACAGATATTCACTCAGTGCTCACTTCTGAAGAAGCAGACACAGAGATACTTCCTGTCACCTCTCAAGTGCAAAGCCAGTTCTTCCTTGCACAGTGTGTGCACACCAGCTGAGCTGGGTATAAACTACTCTGAAGGCTGTGATGGCCACGTCCCAGGTAAGGAGCATTACCTTCTGTTTATTACAGGATAGTCATCACAATAAAACTCAATATTAAGTCAATACTGACCTCTGTCAATGACACATTTTAGAACACTTGAAGAACACTGAGTTTTAGCTGGTTCAGAACTGGTAACGAGAGAATTAGAGTTAAAAAGCAACAGCCTCTGTGGAGTTTACATCAGGGAGGAGAGCAGCAAGCTTCCTTTGGACTGTGGGCACCACCAGCGCTTGCACCGGACACAAGCAGGCGCTGTGTGAGCCAGGGAAAGGCGCGGCGGTGCAGCAGCCCCAGGCAGCAGCAGCAGCCCCACACTGCAGCCCGCAGGAGCAAACACAAGCCTGGAGGACACTCACTTTCCCAGGAAGTCCCACACAAAGCCCCCCAGGTGCTGCGCCGCGGGCACCGCCAGCTGGCAGGGAGGGGAGCCGAGCTTTCTGAGGGAAGGCACCGTCACAAACACCCCCGGGAACACAGCACAGCACAGCTCGGGGAGGGAGGGCACAGGGGGGAAAGAAAGGCAGGGGGGAGACAGAACACAAAGTGAACAGTTACAGAGAGACAGGAGCTTATGGAATGGCAATACAAACAGCACACAGTTAGTTACAAAGGGAGAGAATAACCAGCTAGCTACAAAACCCTCTACACCACACAATAGGGGACAGAAACAGAACTTACAGGGCTGCTCACTCCATAACTTAGGGCCCATCTTCCCGTAAGAAAAAGCCAAATCCTCCCCACAGAGAATATGTACCAATGAGCTTGTGCTCTCAACCTTGTGTTGACTCCAGAATATTTTTCAACTTTTGTACAGCATGCACCTTATTTAACACTTTTTAAAAATCTCTTTCATCTGAAAAGCAATGTCTCCCACTCAGGAATTGCAACAGCTACTGCAGAGTGGAAGCATTTCCCTCTTTAGGTTAACTTAATCACAAGGCAGCTTTGCTTAGGTTAAAGGCAGCTTTGGAAAGGTTAAAAGAAGCAGTTTGAGTTTCATCTTCCTCTCCCTACAGCCTTTTGTCCTTCTCAGCTGCTCTGTGCACACCTCCCCAACAGGTGACACATCACTTCTGTGGATGGCACTGTGATGGCATTTCTGTCTCCCTGACAGCACGTGGTCTAGCTGTCACACAGAACTAGCAAAAGGGAAAATTACAGGGAAGAGAAACTCTTTTCAAAAACACTTTTTTTTCCCCCTTTTTTTTTAGTACAGTTATTCTCTGTATGCAACTTGTTTGTTGTCATCTTGCTGCACAAGGAGCACTGACTCTTCTGACAGGCACAGCAGTATTTGCTGTTGAGCTGCCTGACAATTGCCTCTGCAGGCACTCAGGCTCTTCTCTGCACAACACAGCTTCATCAGCTGTAGAAATATTACAAGGCAAGATAATTTCTAGCTCGCTCTGCACGGACCACAGTTTAGGAAAGACTTTAAAAAGGCAAAATGAGCTTTTTTTTTCCCCCTGGAAACCAAGACTCTTCTAGCTCTAAAACATGCATGTAACATGCCTGGATATATAGTTTCAGCCATGAAAGAATATTTTATAAACAAGCATTGCAGATAAAAACAGGACCAACCTATACATGAAATAGGTAAAATAAAATCCCTGCTTGGTGCAATAACTCACAAGAAGGCGGCAAGCTTTCAGGGAAAGCAGTTGAAAACAACTAAGGTCAAATAGAAATTCCAATAAATATTCAGAAAAGGAGAAATTACAAGTCAAAACCTCACCATAAAGTATCTGGAAGCTTCTGTCTCTTTCTCCAGTGCTGTGTTTATATTACAGTTCCACCTGAAAAATCATTTCAGGTGTTGATACACCTGGTTGTAGTCAGGTGGGGGTTGCTCTCTTTCTCCAGACAGCAACTGTAGAACTGCTAGAATATTTCTTCCCCCTGCCTTGCTTCTGATAGCAGCTTGCTGCTAGTACCTGTGCCCTGGTCAGCTTGCCTGCCCTAAAGGGGAATGTCACACCTGAGATGGGGACCCCAACAGGACTGAAAAAAATCACACAGACAATTGACTTGTGGCTTTTTCTTGTCTATACTCACTCAACAGTATCAACCTATTGCCTGAATGTCCTGCTGATGACATTATGTACCAATGGGCTGAACAGTGCTTCACTTAGGAAAAAAGGAAAGACATTTAAAAAGAGTATGTCCTCACTTCTGGGTACTGGAGCTTATGCCATAGGCATGAAGAACTCTGGTTAAATAGAACAACTTAAAGAAAACTTAACAGGATGTTGCTTAGAGTCACA
Organism: Alaudala cheleensis; assembly: GCA_013398995.1. Classification (NCBI taxonomy): domain Eukaryota; kingdom Metazoa; phylum Chordata; class Aves; order Passeriformes; family Alaudidae; genus Alaudala; species Alaudala cheleensis. The sequence goes on from VWYE01026730.1 coordinate 296,795, forward strand.
AAGAGAGAAGAAACCCAGCTGGCAATCTGAACTGTTCCAGAGCTCTCTACATTTCAAGGAAGAGAGAATGGACTCCTTAGAAAAAAATTTTTCAGCTCATTCAGAGGGACCCATAATTTGACAATCAGCAAGCCATGAAAAATAACCACTGATTGCAGAACCTGAAATGTCCTCCACTTAGTTGCCCTAATCTTCCTGACACTAAATTGTAGAGTAGTTAAATAGTGAAAAGGCAGAAATTAGAAAGACTACTCTGGCACAAGGCAAACGGGAATAATCAAATTTCCATTTAGCTGCTCCAAGTCAGTGATTCTTCATTGGGAATGGTAAAGTAAACAAAAAACTCCAAACAGCAGGTTACTGCCCAGAAATCTGCTCTTGGCCCACTCTAAGATGAGAAAATGACAGAACACAGAATCTAATTCAGGTCTTACCCAAGATCTATTACCTATAGTTGTGATACAAATGTCATTGAATCACAATAAATTATAATTTCTGCTTGGGACTTTACAGTCTTGAGCCTACTGGCTCCAAGAGAAAGATGGAAAATGCTGCAAAGTGCTGAATCAGGTTTTGCTTGGACAAAAGCAAATCTGTTCATGAGATCCATCTGGGCCAGTTTACCTGTGTCCCCACCAGTACCAAGTTATGAGGCCACTTGTGAAAAGAATCTGAGTAAATGGTATCACAAGCTCTGGAAAGTCATTTTTCTTCTTTGTTTTTGTGAGAGCCATGCCTGAGGAATTTATTGCATCAAAACAACAAATTGTTTTACAAGCACACCAAAATGTCAGCATTTTTCCCTACCCTCTCCATTCCCTTCCAGCTCTATCTACCCTTCTGGTTCTACCTGTACCAGTTTTTGAGTCAGCCAGGTAAGGAAAAGCACATGGTAAGACACCCTTTTCCCAACAGTGTAGCACAATAAAGGACCAAGGACAGAAAAACTCTAAACAGACATTTTAAGGTTTTTAAGACAAGAAGAACGATTTATGTCTAACATCAATCAGCTCTTTTGCTCCCATTCGACCTTTAGGCCGTTCTCACCTTTCCAGTTCTGCAATCTTCTTGTCCTTGTCGTTCTTCTCGTTCTCCATCTCCTTGAGGATGTCGAGCAGGCGATCCACCTCGGCCTGTGCCTTGCCGGCCTCGTCGCGGTGGCGCGCCACGTCCCGCTCCAGCTGCTGCAGGCGCTCGCTCAGCTCGGGGCTGGCGCGGGCCTCCAGCGCCGCCTCCTGCGCCTGCGGCGGGGGAAAGCACACCTCACTCACCTCGGCTCTGACACCGCCACCCTGCTAGCCACACATCTACTGCAAAATCAACCCTTAGCACACAGCAATATGCAACGCCTATGGCATTTTTAAGGATGGGGAAATACTCGGCAGGAAAATATAAATTTAGAACAAATTAAATTTTTTTTAAATTCCGCCTAAAAAAATACTTGACTTTTAACCTGAAACAGATTAAAAAAAAAGAAAAAGAAAAAATAAGCTTAACTTTTTTGAAATAAAAATAAAAATAAAAGCAAGTGTGAGTGTAAAAGTTCCTAAAATACATTTATAAAACACTGACAGAACTATAGATTCGGTTATTTAAGGTATTTTAACCTCTATATTCTAGAAAAAGAAATCACAGGTTAACAGTCTTCAGTAACTGCATCAGTCTGCAGTATCAGGCCTTTGCACAGGTGGTGCTTATGTGCTCAGGCCTTGCCAGGTCTGTGAGCCACACACTCCAGGGTTGATGAGTACAGCCATCTACTGAAATTCTCTTTCCCAATTACCCAGGAAATGCTTTTCAAGATCAGGCTATTGGGACAGAAAGTACCTCAGCACTGAGAATAACATGATCCCAATGAAGAGACTTTTTGGGGAGGTTTTTTAATGGCTTGGTTTGCTACAAAAATCACTAATTTATTAGTAAAATTAATTCAGTAGTTCCCAAGCATGTAAACAGACAGGAAGAATGCAGTATTCATGCTGGAAGTTAAACCAGCAGACTAAGGGCTCGCCTCTTTCTCCCACCATGCCCTTCCGCTATTGGATCTTGAACTGCAATTAGATTTCAATTAAAGTTATCTCAGAATTGCTCAAAATTGCTTCAGTGAATAGCAAGTTTGATGGAGCTATTCTGCTGATCAGGATTGCCTACAAAACCCAAGGCCTTGCTCTTCTCTAAACAAACCTACAGCAGAAAATAAGGCTATAGACTTTTCTCCCTTCTGTGTGCAGCTGTGGAAAGTTGTTTTACAAGCTGCCAATGTTCTGCTCCAAAGCACACCAAGTCTAGATCTGATAGTACAGGACTCTTGCTTTTAAAGGTAATTGGAGAGAACTGCAGCAGTCAAAAACTCACAGCAGAAAGCTGCTGCTTCCAAAGAACCGAACTGCAAAATTACATTTGGCTAAATCTGTTTAGTTATTCAGTAAAGTAAGACTGGAGGAAAATATCCATTCATTGACCCCAACATTTTTGCCTTGAAGTGTCTAGTTTTTAATCAGCTTCTTTAAAGCCAAGGCCACATTCTGGTAGAATCCAGGAGACTTTTGGAGCACAATATTCTGGCACTGTGGAACGTCTTGATACCTGTCATTAAAGGGACTGACTTGGATCTGGGTTTCCCAAACAAAGGAAAGCTTCATGTTCCAGGGCCCCAGCCCTGCAGCTCTTGTCTGAGGGTCAATCCTAAGCTGTTGCGACTTTCTTTTTTTGAAGAACAAGAATTCCAGAAAGCTGGGCAATATTTTATCTTAGAACAAAATGCCCAGCACTCCCCAGGTCTCCCAGGCAGATGTCAGCAAGAGAGCCCAATAACCAAAGCAGCGTTTTGGAGTCAGGGCTGTCACTGCTGCCAGCTTCCTCACTGCCCACAAGCACTTCAAATGACACACCCTTGGGAAGGGCTCTCCACACAAGTGGAAGGGTAAGCGATGCCCTGCCAAGAGGATGCAGACTCCAGGAGGAGGTGGCAGCAGTGACAGTGACAAGTGTCAGCTCCATGAACAGCTGGGGGCAGCAGGGGACACACTTGGCTTTGCTATCAGCATTGGTGAGTGTTTCTGAAATGCTTCTTTGGGATTTCCAGCCTGTGGGAAATCTGAAATACTTCATTCATTTCCTTTTCAACTACACCTTAAATTTCAAAAAACCCCTCCAATCCTTCCTTCCCAAATACAGGGGATTGGGATTACTGTTGCTGGGGGCACCTATAACTAATAACCTACTGACTGAGGGCATCTGTATTCTCCCAAGAGACACTGTGTACAGAGTTAAGTCTGGTTTTCACCAGACAAAGCCTGAGTTCTTCTGTCCTGGATTTAGATACGTTCCCAACATCTCAAAGTGTTTGTTTTAACAAATACTCCTCCAGGCTCTTTAAAGTCATCCAAAATACATGATCAGATAATCAAGGAACTCCTTTTAAAAGAAAGCAAAGTTAGGCTGTTAGCCTGGCTTATTAAACTCACTAATTCAAAAGAAGTTATAAGACCTAATGCAACTTGACTGTCAGAACAGTTGATTTATTTTACTCTGCTAATAAAAGCATCTCCACAACAACCCAAGAGACACTGCTGAGACAGGAAATAAATTTTCTTTTTTAGAGAATTAGCCAACAAGTCAGTGTGTCTGGTTCTTATAGAACCAAAGGACTATTTACAGGACATAAATTATTAGTTAAGACATGTAACACATGTTATTTGTATATAATGCACATAAGTATGGATACTTTCACCTAACACAAAGAGAATGTTATGTGATATGCTGTAAACTGGAGACCACTTCCTGCACTCTGAGTTACTGACTGAGTGACTTTGGTCCATTTTGTGGGTTTTGTACAAAATACGTGTTTCACAACCATATCTAAAATCCTACTGGATTCCTTTATTGTGTAAGAGAGAAAACCAATGCATTTAGAGGTTTCCCACAAACTCACATCAAGATCTGGAACAGATGAAACTGGCTACCTTCCCGATGAAACACTGGGCAAAATAATTCATCTTGGCTCTTTTCTTTAACCAAAAAGCTGAACACAAATAATGAACTCCTATATTCACAGTAAAAAAACCCACATACAACTTGCCATGCCCATCAAAGGTGTACAGAAATTCCAAAATAAGTAGTGATTTCATTTTTGAAGCAGAATCAACATCTAAAGGGGCAAATGCACTAAGAGTTTCTCCTGTATTAAGAGAATATGAATATAAGAAGTGTATTTCATTAAGTTTGACTTTCATCTCTGCCTGACACAGGTTTTGCAAATCTGCTGTCTTTTAATGTAATTACAAACAAATGTGATAATGTATAAAAGAAGTATGACCAAAATAACTGAATTTAGAAAGCAGCCTGTTGAGGGTGAAGGGAACACTGCACTTTCTCATCTCCACAGGCACTGACCTGATTAGAGGCTATTTGAACTCTTCCATTGTTATCCTGACCCTGCCATTAGTTCTCTGTGTTGCTGTGTGGTATCAAACAGGTGAATTTAGGAGCACAGCCAGACTCACACATTTCATTCTGCATAAGAAACAGCCACATTTCAGCTGGAAAGCAGCAACCTCTCAGCTCTGGTTTTATTAGCAAAGCCCATCTGATCACTATTAATCTTTGCCAGTGTGAATTCAGTTTCAGATTTTAAGTGGTTGAGGACTGAGAACAGTTTAAGTTTACTACTCTGGATAGGCTCTCCCAGTTCTTAAGAGGGACTATAAACTAAGAGGTGGTTTAACAGCTTTCTGCTTTCCTGCTCTTAGCCATCATTTCCCATCTGGAATGTGGTAAGTGATGGGGTGACTGCTTCAGGTACCTACAGAACATAAGAAAGAGTGATTGTTCCTCAACTAAATAAATGTACTCTAACTTCTATTGCTTCCACAGAAAATCAGCTGACAAAGCCAACTTCTACAACTAAAACAAAGATGACCAATGTTTCATAGAAATAACCAATATTTACAGATGGAGAGGAATGGAAGACAAAACACACTAAAAAGAATTTTCTAAGTTGATATTTCTCGTGCCAAAAACCTCTTTTTTAAGAGGTAAGATAATCTTACACAGCTTAAAGTGTGCCAGAGACAGGGAACATAACAATAGCACAGATCTAATTTAAAGGTTCTAAAACATAAATAAAAATTCCAAACATTATGACCAAGACTCCAAATCAATATTCCTAAAATATTAACTAAATCAAACAGCAAATAATTCACAGCAAACACTTTCTACTTTTACCTATGAATTGAGACAGTAAATTCACTTTAACATTTCACATACAAATGTTGCCAAGAACTTTTGGCCATGAAGTGAAAGTTCCCAAGAACCTGAAATCCCATTTTAATCCACCCTCCTACCTCCAAGGACGCCTCATGTCTCCTAAAAATAGCAAATGCACACACAAATACAAAATATATTATGATTATTTACTACAAAAGACAAACACTTTACCCACCTTCTGTACTTTTCCTACCACAAAGGCAGAAATTCAACTGATAAAACATTTGTGCTGCATTATATCATGCCTTTATTAGTTTTAACAAAACTAAGTTTCAGAAACAACCAGACATTCTCCTCCTTTAGTTCCAAGGCTCCACACACCCCAAACTGTAAAAACCTTTATTGAAAAGGCTGCAATGGAAGTAAAAGGCTCAGGAAATTCTAGGATATACTTTGTGCTATAAACCTGAGTCTGTCACAGAGAATTAATTATTTGTTGTCTTTTAACCATCTCTACATGGTCAGTTTTTGTTAAGGGAACTGCACATTTTTGACACTGATTATGCCGATTTTTCAGTTGGAATCAATTCATAAACAAATTATTTTTTATGACGAATCATAAAGGCAGGAAGACACCTCAAGAGAGGCAATTTCCATTACTTAAAAAGTGATCTCTTCAGAGAGATACAAGCTCCCACAGATGTCATTACCACCAGCCATGTGCTCTGTTTGGATGCACCCCAACACAGAGAGTGCTCAGCCAGGAGGGAAATGCCCACAGGACACCTCTCTCTGTGAGTGTGGTAACCCCCCACCTGCCTGCTCTACTCACCTGTGCACAGGCTGCCACTCTTCTACAGAAACAGGACTCAGCTAATGAACAGACATTCAGCACCAGCTTTTGGATATTCAGTGGATGGCTCTAGACATTGTTTATTCTGAACTGTAGCATGACATTAAAGAAATCATTCCCCATTTTTCTTTCTGTCATGCTAATCATAACTAATCACTTCTTACCACCACCAGTGGGAAATGAGGATGCATTATTATACCTGTTGTGCAGGGGAAAAAGCAAAATGCAGATGTATCCTGCCTTATTCACTCAGTGCTCTCCTACTACTAAAAAAGTATTTTATCATCTTATTTCTCTAGAGGATGATCATCTCTCATACATATCTGGCTCACTCTTGGAGCATTTGTCACACAATACTGAAAACAGCAAGACTCTAGCAGACAATAATTTAGTTATGAAATGCTATAGAAATTACCTCCCAAGGAAAAATGAGAAAGACCACACAGCGTGACAGTGGTCATATCCTAAATTCTGAAAATTTAGTTTTTTTAAATGAGTGTTATCTTGATGAGTTTTTCTGGGAGGGGTAGAGAAGGTAAGTTTGAATTGTTTTAGGTATTAGAGTATCAGGGAGAAAACCTCTCCAATATTCCACTGCATGAGATGATGCTGAGATGGTCACACACCACCCTCAGGGTGGAACACTAAAAGCCATCACAGAATCACAGGATGGCTTGTGTTGGAAGGGTCCTTAAGGATCATCTCATTCCAACCTCCCTGCTGTGGGCAGGGACACCTTCCACCAGAGCAGGCTGCTCATAACCCCACCCAGCCTGGCCTTCACAAAGCCTCTTGTACCTTACCCTGTGTGTTTGCAATACCATACTGGAGAAAAAAAATACACAGCTTACTCCCATATATTCTATGTTCTGACTTCAGAGTCTCAAAATGTTTGCATGCTATTAAAGGTTTTGTAGAGAATGTGCTCTCCTGACACAAATTCTTCTGCCTATTTGCACCAACTACAATCTTTTCACATTATATCTCATTTCCCCAGCTTGTTATTGACACTATTTAGGTTTAAAGAATTTCTGATACAGGATGCCACAAAAACTGAATGACTGCAAGCCCCAGCAAATTCTCTGACCCTCAGACAATGATTGTCAGGATAGACAACTCCATTTACCCTGAACATTGCCAAGAGTAACACAGGTATCAGACCCCTGAAAGTTCTGTAACACCATTTTTTATGCACAGAGCCACAGAAGAAATCTCTGATGAAAACCACCTTGGATTACGTAATTTACAGTGTCAAGATATTGTTATACAAACACTCCTTGACAGGAGTGCTCTTTGACATCAAACAGGAGGCTGGAAATAGGATCCAGAATTGAACTGCCATAGTACTAAATGGTTACACAGGACTTGGAGCAATCTTTCCCTTGCTGTAGCTGTGGTTATTTCTGTGTGCTGCTGTGCCCAGTGTTACAGAACACTTCACACAAGAAGCTCCATTGGCATGGACATTCCACCTTCTTGCTCTGAAAATGTGCAGACAATGGGGATGACAGAGAAGCTACAGGACATTTCAAGCACCAGCAGCAAAGGGAAACAAAAACACTGACACAATATTAAGCTGTCCAAACAAAAATGCAGTTAGGCCAAGGCAGTCAAACAGTGAAAGCACCTCAGAAGCTTTTTGGAACATGACTGGTCAGACATCCCACTGCTTTTTGTTTGTATCCACACCCACTGCTAAAGGAATCCACCAATACACTCTGTGTTGGCCCAGCTATGAAAGCACAGGTGAATACACATGCAACACAAAAAACTCAATGTGCAACAGCCTCTCAGATTGCCAGGGAACTTACTAGCTTGGATGGATGACTCAATAAAACTTCAGGGTGCTAAAGAGAGAAAGAAGATAGGAAAAAGATGGAGAAAATTTGGGATAGGAACAAAGTGAGAGAAAAACAGAAAAGATGCAACTAGAAAAGAATTTAAAATAATAACTGCAACATTAATTTACTAAGACAACAGAATCTTAATTAGTGGTTTTAGCATGCATTAGTAACCAGCTTTTGGAACATGAGAAACATGGAGAGTTACCCTTGTGCAAGTTCCAAATTTCATCTTTATTTTCTCAGTTTGACAGATTTGTCCAGCCCCCACATATTTAATGTAGTTCTTGGTTTGGGTTTACAGATGAGTTTCACAGACTGAGAAGGTCTTTAATTCCTAGAACTTCCCCTGTATCAATTTCTAGACAGCTGAATGGTTTAGAAAACTAATTCAGTAACAGACATGATCTGAATGCTGAACACAATTGCTGGGGTTTTACTTTTATTTACAAGAAATCCTGATTTCCCTGGCAGGCTTTTTCTTTCTTTGTTGAATACATCACTTATTGTCCCCTCTTCAAAAAAAAAAAAATTATCAGCTGAGAACAAAAACCAGTCTCATCTACCAATATTATCAGTAATATTTTCAGTTGTGGGGGAAAATCCATGCTCACAAAATAAAAAGCAGCAGAGTCTGTACTAGACTAGCCAAGCTAATTCTTGGGGAAAACCAGAATTTGGATCAACACTTAATTCATTAATTTTTTCCCCTGTTTTTTGAAAGATACTATCATCCTGAATGTGAAGAAAGAGCACCACAGCAGAAAAAAAAAAAACCAAAACCAACAACCTCTGAGTGAGCCTGTTGAATGTAGAGGTATTTTCCTGGCAAGGAATCACAGCTAACATTTTCTGGTGAAAAGTTCCTAGAACTGCAGCAAGGGGAAGTTTGTTAACACATGGTTTTGACTCTTTTTCCTCCCTAAAAATAAGGAGTGTATCTAAAGGGAGAAAAACTATGCACTGGAAATGAACATGGGACAAAAATCCACTCCTCTTTCCTGGAAAAACTTCTAATATTGGTCTCGCCCAGATTAGAAAAACAAAATGAAACAAAGTATACTGGCTGGGAAGGACAAGACAGAAAATTCTGGGAAAAGAGTATCCTGAAGAACAACAACTAAAGGAAAACCTTTTCACTATAAAATGAATACATTAAAATAGTAGTTTGGACAAAGATACTCCTCAAGAAAAGAAAAACCACCACAGAGCATAAGAGCACTTCACAGAAAAACAGGGAGAGAACCTCCTGAGTGTGATTTGCCTCTAATTTTTCCATCTGAGCCAAAATGAAGACATAACACCAGGCCATGTAAACTCAACATGAGTTATGAGCTGCTTTCAGAAGCTCCCACTGCATCTCCTGCTGGCAGCAGGATGACAACTGAGCACAGAAGCAGTGAATGTAATTAGAACATTAAGCACACAGATATGCAGAACCATGGCAGTATTATTTGAAAAAACAACCCCAATATGAAAAACCACAGCAGTTTCAGTTGCTAAGTCAAGGATCAGTAAAAAACAGTTATTAGTGAGAAGAGGAATAGCAACAACAAGAAGTGGATACTTCAAGCGAGACACTGGAGACTGACATGGAAGTAAAACCAATATCAACAACTTCTCAGCTCCCCTCACTTGGTCAGTATTTTTGTTTAGAGTGCAGTTAAATCCCTTTCACAGAAGAAGGGAAGCTTGCATGGTTCATGATTTCTCTGAGGCTTGCTGTTTAGAGGTCAGCAAGAGTTTTTTGCAAGGACTACCCAAGGCTTTTATTTAATGGTTTAACAGTAGTCCAGTTCATTCTGCCAGCTTCTTAACTTCCAGATAGATCTGACTGCAAGTACTCAAAGTGCTCACTGGGAATTCGAGGCAAGGGAAGCAGGATTGATGTTGGACACCTCTCCATGCAAACTGTGAGGGAAGGACCTAAAAGAAAAAGCTTCTACCCATTCACTCGTAAGGAGCTCCATGAGAGCTTGCTTCCTGCACGTGTCTCATGCAAATCTACACTGAGATAACGTAATTAAAACTCAACAGAATGAACCTCTAATTCAGTTTTAAACTCAATGCTCTTATGTAGATATTACTTTTAAGGTTCATTATGGCAATTATTTGCAATTGTTAACAATGCAGAGGTGTAAAAATGAGTTTTTAGAAGCTTTAAAATGGAGCTGGATTATCTGTCATAATTATTTCTTATTTCATCTTGAAAATGTCAAACTGCCTGAATAAATACCTGCAATGCATTTACAAAGTGAAAGCCTTTAAAAATAATTTTTTTTACTTCTCTGCAAGCTATAATAAAACCCATTAAGAAATTAAAAACAACCGCAAAAAGGGTAATTAAAGAAATATGCAAACTTACTACAGGTATAAAACATATTCAAGTGAATATTAACTATACTTTCTTGAGTAACTGAAGTTACTCCACATAGGGAATGGAAGGCCATCCAATTTGTTTTGGCTGTAGAACTGAAGCCATCCTGACCATGATTTAGGTAGCTGCTTTGGATGAGGAGATGCTCTAACAACCTCTTAGCTACCATAGATTTGTCAACTCATTACCAGCAACACAGGGTGAAACTGCAGCTCATGGCAGAGAATTCAATGAAAGGGTCCTTCCGATACACCCCTACAAACAGCCTGTGACCCAATTACACGTGTGCAGCTGCCTTTTCTTGCCACTGAGCTCTGCTGATGCCGAGTGACACAACCATTGATTTTGTGTGACAGAAACAGGACAAACATGGCTCTAGATATGCATGTACAGAGCTTCATTTACACCCTTCTCAGGTGCATTTACACCCCCCTGCACCCACCCAACAGCAATTCCAAAGAGCTCCCAACTGATGACTCAAATCCACACACTTCACAGGTGGCATATTCTTTTCATTTGTTTTTATGCTTTCCTCTGGGCAGGGCCAACCCTGCCCCTGAGTTTATCACATTAACACCTTGAAGCATTGATAACTGCTGTGTGAAATGTTTAGCTGTTATTTTTTAGCTGTTACATCAGTTCAATGGCACTACTGCTGCTATGAGCTGTACTGAAGCAGACTAAGCCTCAAACCCTGGTAGCTGTTAATAAAAAAATCCAACAGAATTGTTCCTGCGTGTAAGTGAAACCCAAACCTAGCACAGGTGTCTGAAAGTTACTTTCTGACACCTTAGTCTGTAATATGGTTGGCATGGATACACCTTCCCAGCTCTTGCTGCAAAGAAATTCAAAGAATTTGCTCTTAAGACCCCAAGTTTTCTTTGCAGACACAGGCAATGTGTTTAGAACTGTATGCTTATAACACATATATAAACATGCACTAAGATTACCTTCTTCAGTTGTGTTTCCATCTTCAAACATTCCTCCTTTTTCTGTTCTAATGCAATTTCCAGGGTCTTAAGTCTTGAATCTTTCTTCAGTCCTGATGAAGCTAATGATGAAGCATGTTCCTTAAGATCCAGTAATGATGTCTAAATTAAAAGATGTGAAATAATTATCAAGTAAGTGCAATAGTTAGTTTCTGCTCTTCTTTATTTTCCTCCTGTCCCTTCACACTGTTCAGGATCTAATTTAGAATTCAGGTTGTTTATGTCATTGACTTAAGACTGCTCAAATTAATTCAGGCTTTCAGAATCAAAATAAAACCTTTTCTACACTTATTTTAAAATAACTCTTAAAGATGGACAATTCAGTAAACTGGAACTTGTGCTCCACTGACAGTCGTGTTTAAGAAAAACTGGTTTCCAATAAAACTGTATTTCAATCATATATGGTTAGAAGATTTAGCCACTGAGAGTGTTGAAAGCCTTTCTGTATACAGCTTCCATGGGGTGAAACTGATTCATGCCACCTTAATCCAAAAGACATCTCCACCTCCTTTCTTTCCAAACCATTTTTGTGTTAGTTTTCTTTTTTCCCCCTCCCTGTCAAATGCTGATTCCCACATAGTAAAAATCTCAGTACTTTCTGGGTACATATTTTTGTATTGTTTCACTTTGACCGAGTTTTGAAAAAAAAGATTGTAAGTACACAAGAGAGGAACAGAGAACATTTATATTTCTCTCATATAATTAAGGTAATTTGTCTAGCCAACTGGCTCATTACCAACAATCAACTTAATTAATCAAAAAAAGACTCGAGGGTCTACAGAACTGGCTGTGTTGTTTGCACAAAGGAGCAAACATTATCCTCATGCTTTTGGCACCCACAGCTTTGATCAGCCTCTGCTCCTTCCTGCCTGCATTCAGACAGGGACAAGCTTGTTCCCAGCCTTCTGCTGCCTGTAAGCACAGCTCAGTCAAAGCCACCACTGACCATCAGCCAGTCACTGCTAACAAGATTAACTGCTGCAAACAAGGGCTTGGCTGCTACCCCTGAAAAGGTGGTTCTCAAACACTGATACTTTGCAAAGTCTCAAATCATGTACTCTACCAGATCAGCTTTGTTGAAGGACAATTACTATAAAGGAACAGTTTTCTTCATCCCAAATGTAACACAGACAGAGATAACAAATAATTCTATCACAATAGATTCGTGTTGCTGGTCAACCTCTTTCTCTGTGAGATCTCCTTGTAAAATGCTGACTCTCTCTTTCAGGTCCTTAATGTCTTTCTTGTAGTTGTCGATCTCTTCCTGTTTTTCCCGTTCATCTCTGTCACGCTGCTCCTTTAAACGCTCAATGGTCTTTTCCTGACAAAAGAAAGCACTCTGTGAGGGAAATCCCTCTTAGTCAATTCAGCTGCTGGGGCTTCTGATAGCAACACTTCTGATACACTTGAAACGAGGAGAAGGAGTGTACTGCCATTTTCTTTTCTTTACACTTGTAAAGATCCTCAAGAGAAAACTCAAGAAATCTAAGGAATCACTCCTGTGAAATACCAGCACAGTGAATACTGGATTCAATACTGTGAATGTCTGGATCCCTGAGTGTTCACAGAGCTGTTACAGTGCAACCCAATTCATCTGCTTCGGATTATTAAAATTAACCTCAACCAGGATGCATTACATATTGCTTCCTGACTTACTTAAATCTTATTATTCTAAAATGTACAGTACCATCAGTGGTTCTTCAGAGAAGGGGTGTAGTGCCTATGTGAGGGTGGGATTTATATACAGTAAGAAAAGGCAACAAAATAAATAACTTATCAGTACACCACAGATCAGTGGAGCTTTGGATAGCTTGTAATCTGAAAGGATGTGGGCAAATTCCTCAACCTCAGGTAAAGTTTAACCATAGTTCATAGAATATGACAGACTAAAGGAGCTGCAGCCCTGCTTCTCTGGGAATCAAGAAAAAAAAACAACTTACACTTAGCCCAAGAAGTTGTGCCACCAAAAGAGAACAGGCCTGTGAGCCGGTTATCTCCCGAAAATCGAGCATTAAAAAGTCAATTTTCCCGGAGAACCATCGCGGTGCTCAGCCGGGCTCGCCTCAGCCGGGCTCGCCTCAGCCGGGCTCGCCTCAGCCGGGCTCGCCTCAGCCGGGCTCGCCTCAGCCGGGCTCGCCTCAGCCGGGCTCGCCTCAGCCGGGCTCGCCTCAGCCGGGCTCGCCTCAGCCGGGCTCGCCTCAGCCGGGCGTCCTGCAGCGCCCCCTAGCGGACTGCGGGCCCGCCCCGCGCCGGGCGCGCGCCCGGCACTGGGAAAGGGATCGGGAATGGGATCGGGCACAGGAATGGGATCGGGCACAGGAATGGGATCGGGCACAGGAACGGGATCACACGGCACAGCTCCCCGGGCATTGCCAGCCTCCCACACTCACTTTCTCTGCCAGCGCCTCTTCCAGCGTGGTGAGCGCGGTGTCAGTGTTGGTGGTGTCGGCCTGCAGGGATTTCACCCGATCCTTTAAGCTGCTCATCTGCTTCTCCTTGTCTCTCAACTGCTCTTGAAGGTTTTCGATCTTGAACAAAAGGAGTCAATTTTAAGAGAACACCAAGGAAACCTATCCACAATCACCTTAGGGTATATTAAATGATTAAAATTATTCTTAAAGCAAGTGAAGCCTAGTTCTTATAGTCCTACCTCAAAGTATCAAGTGATGTAACCAAACCATCAAATAATAACAAGGAATCAGTAAACTTTCCAACAATCAGGAATAAATTCAGAGCAGGCAAGTCTGAAAAGTACTCACAAGAACAGTATAAAGAAAAGCCATTATTCCAAATTTCTGAGGATGTTGGGCACTGACACAGAAGGATTAACAAAGAAACACGTTACAGGAGTAAAGAATCTGACAAAAACCTTACTGCATACGTAAACTAAAAAAACACTTGATAATTAAAAACCAGTGAAGAGGTATTACGTATTTTCTTTGGTACCATCGTATTTTTTGCACTGAGAAGACCTAATGCCAACCCCCTTTCATGCATATATACACATCAAAAGAAACAGACACATTACCATGATGATAATATGTCAAACACAAATTTATCAACACAGGAGTACAGTGTACACACAGATTTCTCAGCTGCTTCCTTTTTGTGTTGACAAGTTCTTCTGGCATCAGCAAATGCACATCATAAACTACTGAATGGCACATGGCATGTAAGGTACCGAGCTCCAAAGCTCTTGTAGCAAGATGCTCTTTCAAAGACATTTGTAAGAAATATTGTGACCAGACAGCCCCAAAGCCTACCTAATCCCGTATTCGCCATGATAAATTAAAGCCCTAACTAGCCTTTTGTTTCACCTGTTGGACAGCAGTTAGCAGCTGCTTGGTTACTGGAAAGACAGCAACTGTACTCAGGCTTTACTCTTGAACACTGGATAAACAGAGTTTCTGTGGTTACAGAGCAAATGGCTCTGACACGTGCACTGCTACTCTGTTATCTGTATTGAAATGACACCTAGAACACAGCAGAACATGGAGATTGCTTTATCTTCATCATTAGTTTCTAAAAGGAAAAAAAAGTCTTAGACCTCGAAGTTATGCTCAAAACTGAATTTGGGCACGACACTAGAAAACAAAATTAACAACCACAGAAAAAACCATAACCAGAGACATCATGGCAGTCAGAAATAACTGTAAGAACTAAAAGTTCCTTTTTTATACACTGATACCAGTTGTTTAATGCTTTGTTAGCACACCCTTGCAGCCCATGGAGGCTGAGAAGAGCCCCACAGCTCTGACTGACACGTTCTGGTGCCCACAGGCAGGGCTGCCCAGGACAGCATGCCCAGGGAGTGGCTGCCTGTGACTGCTGCAGCTCCCAGTGCCATCAGCTGTCTAGACAGGCTGCCTGTTTGGACAGCTAACCATGAAAATACACTACAAAGAAGGCTGAGTTATTCTTGGACTCGTGTTTACTTCTGGAGGAGGAACACTCTCCCCAAAGGCCATGGCTGGCTGCAGAGGGGAGCAAACCACACATCACAGGCAGCTCAGTAATGCAGCTGCAGCACCAAGGCAGCTCAGTAATGCAGCTGCAGCACACATTAAGGTGCTTACCAGGCAGCACAAGCATTTCTTTGCAGCCCAGAGTGCATTTTCATGTTTCAATGACACTGTTTGCCATGACCAGAGTAAGATGACAGCACTGTGTGTGACTGCTGCTCCTCCCCACTGCCACTGCACCCTCTGGCATTAAAAACACCCAAACCAGAGATGTGATGTGTATGAGGTGTGAACCTGTCTATTCCTGCAGTCTGCACACATATTTTTCAGTCTGGAGCAATGAATAGTGGGGTTTGTCATCACTGAGGGAACAGCAGGGATGCCAAAATATTCCCAGTCATATCTGGGTACTGCCTAAAAACCCCACTGCAGCCCCAGCTGTGCCTTCTGCAGGGTCACACAACTGAAGGGCCTGGCCCTTGCACTACAGCAAACTGGAACTGGCATTGGGGGTCAAATGCTGTAATAACAGATTCAAAATTTCCCTATGAAATCACACTCAATGTTGCCTTTATTCTATCTTTTCTCCTGAATCTGCAATACTGTAACAAATAATAAGTATAGGCTCTCCACAAGGATTGAATGAGCACTGTTTATTCTTGAAAAACTCAGAGATGAGAAATCTCCTCAGACACGTTCCACAAATCCAAAGAATAAATATTTATTTATTTATTTCTATTTAACTGTGCCATTTTTCTAAAAAAACCCAAAAATAAAAATGAAAAGTATATACTATTTTTAATTATTACCAATTTTTTTTCTTGCCATATTTACCTATTTTGCAGGGTAAAGCCAGCAATGTATGGCTGAGCTAGCAGCACTATCCTTAGTGTAAAGGCACACAAGGCTACACTGGCATCATCTGCTCTGCACACTGATTTTCCCATCAATAATGATTCACTGGCATATCTTTTCCAACATTACCAGTTGTCAGGCACTATGTTTCAACTTGGGTGATTTATTCTTATTTGCGTGGAACTAATTATTTTGCCTTCCAGCCCCAAAGCAGAGAGTAGAGGCAAGAGAAGTTTCCTCTGGCACTCTGCTCCAAAGGCAAGGAAACATTCTACTTCTTGCAAATACAGACTCAGTGAAAAGCAAATGCAAATTAAAAACAGCCCAGGGATTCAAAGGAAACACATCCAGTCCAATATCCATCAAGGCCACTAGATTCCCAGATTCTCTAGTTGGAGGTTAGTAGATCCTGTGTCATGCCTCAGCCAAGAAACTCTTCCACAGACACAGTGTTCCCTCTCTTGCCATGCCCTGGGGCATGAGGAAATGGAACCCTTCAAAAACAACTTCTATCAGTGACTTCTGAATAAATGAAGTGGGTTTGTGACCTGGCCATTAAACCTCTTTCACAATTAATTTAACACCTGACAGTGTTCCTTCAGAGCAGTCCAGCAGATGATGTGCAAAGGAGCATCTCGGAGTTCTGTTCAGCCTCCCCCTGGGGGAGCAGCAATGTAAAGAGGATCTCAGTAATCAGAGGGGTTCCAGAAGGTTCCATACCTGTGCCACAGCCACCCATATCAACAACAACTTCACACAGGCTGGTACTTTTCCACACAGCTCTTCCTTGGTTTTGTAAAGGCAACATTGCTCACCCTGGTCAGTGACCTGGGGCAGTGACCACAAGGAGATGATGGATTATCAGCAGTCACAGGCAGAAATGTTTCTTTCACGTCAGGAACACCACCATGAGGACAAAAGATGCACTTCTGGGAGGCAGAGTGGGTGAGTAAGCAAGCATGTGATGACAGAACAGCTGCAGCTCTGTCTAGGTCGAGACATGCCACTCCCTTTAATGTAAAATTACTAATAGAATAATCAAAGTCATACTTGAATTGCTGAAGTCCCACAGTATTTGAGAAGATGAAAAAGATGGGCTTGCATCAAAATCAAAATGACAACATGAATGTTAAACCAGACATGATTGCATAAAAAACATATTAAAAATACTGCTGTGGGGAAAAGGGAAAGAGAGATCACCTGAAGTACTCAGAGACTGTGCAAGAAAGCTGTACTACTGGATTATAATTATTACTGTATTTCTGAAAGTCATGTTTTAAAGAACATAATGGAAGTCTATAAGAAGACACTACTGGGGAGTTTTCTAATATTAAGCTCCAGTTTTATCCATGCCACACTAAAAAGCTCACCATTATAATTGTCTTCCTACTGCAAATGCTGCAGAAGTACCAGTGGAACAGTCCTGCAAGAATTACAGAAATGTGTATCTGATTTAGCAGTAACAGATTCTGGGAGTGTGAGAAGCAAGGTCTGTCACGAGTGATTATCCCTCACAGCACTCTACTGAACCATTACACTGAGAATAATGCTCCTGCTATTCATTTTAAAGGTTAAATTCCCAAGACTAGCAACAATTTGAAGCTTCAGGCAAAGCATGTCTTCTTGCAAGGGTGAGATTTTTAACTTGCTTTAAAGTTCAGGCCAGATCAAACCATTTCCCTTTTTTTCAATAAGATTTTGGCAAATGCAAACCAGAGTTTCTTCCAAAGTTCAGCTGCACTCAGTATGGGGGTTTTTTTGGTTGGATTTTTTTTTCACTTTTAGATCCAACCAATTGATATGGATATGGTCCCATTGTCAAGTTAAATTCAGAGATTCTTGAACCATCATGCCAAAAGCCATCCCAGGGAATGCTGGATTAATTTTTATTTTGCTTCCCAATGAAGTTTTCTTTTTACTGCTCCTCTAGTTCAGTGCTCACCTGGGGCTTTACTGCCTTTGCAACATCACATTGTTGTTGCTGTGGAGCTTAAAAAGGACAAAGAATTCAGTTTTGTGATTTCTACTTTAAGTCAAACCTTTATTGTCAAACAGATGATTCACAGACACATTGCTACTGCTTCAAAAGGAAGCAACTTGCAGGCAGAGGAAAAAAAAAAACCTCTAGGAATTGCAGGACACTTCATGAAATTAATGCCTTATTCCTGACCTAAGCCTGCAATCAGGTTGACTTGATAAAAGAATGATGTGCAAGAAGTGGTGCTGATTCAAGTTGACTTCACTTGTACAGACAGTTAATTTTTTTGTAAAGGAGCAAGAAAGCATTGACACTGATCCAACAGACTATTCTCTTTCCATTGCCTTTTCACACAAGGGTGCTTTGTAGGTATATTTATCCCAGCCAGAAAACAAGCTCATCTATGTTTACCTAAATAATCTCTATGCATGTCTATTTCTATCCCTTTGTTTTCCTTTGTGCTCCTTTCTTTAGCAAACCCAGACAACCTGTGGTAGCTCCAGTTTGCTGACAGATCACTGCAAAGCACAACTAAGAACAGTCACCAAAAAGTGAATTGTAATTCTACCAACTTCTAAATAGTAAAGGTTTGTTCTGTACTGTCACATTCCCTGTAACAAGCAGTATTTAAAGCAGATCTTTCAAATCATATTCTCAGAGCATTACTATCATGTTTGCAAACCTTCTCTTCTGCTAATAAACAGCTTCCATTTCCTCCAAACCCAACACAATCCTGCCCCTAAAGTCTGCTTTTTCTGAAAACTGATACTGAGAGGAGTTTTCCTGACAAGCTTCTAGAGATACTCCAGCGCAATTCAAATCAGGGAGGGGAAAAATAAAAATTAGGACCCTGAGAGTTAAAACTGATTTTTGAGTTGGTAAATGTCCTGAAATTCACATTTTCCAGGGAGCCAATGTATATGTTGTTCTTCAGCATTGTCTCAGCTCCAAAGCACTGCCTAGAAAATATTACACATTAGCAATGACTCACATCCTCAGGCAGCTGTAAAGCAGTTAAATTTAGTTGTGGCATTGCTTCATTCTGAGGAGGTTCAATCCCATCAATAGCCTGAGCCAGCTGAAAGCAGTGTTTGAACCAAAGCCCTCCCATGGCCACAGGGCAGTGCCAGGCAGGGGTTTCACTGAGAGGAAGGTTCTACCCCACTGACACTGCCTCAAATAATACAGATATTAACATGAATGGCCTCTACTTCATGTAAAATGCCATCAAATAACAAAGCATGAAAACTGGTCACAGGAGATTTGGCAATATGTGAGCCAGTTGGTTTGGTTACATATGGTTAATTGCATAATCCATGAAAAATCTCTCTCATTTGTTTATCTTAGAGCTTCCCTTTGGTTGGAATGTATCAGGTAAGAGGCTGCAGCCATCATCCAAGATTTCAGCCTTGGTTGTTCATCAAGACAATTTGTGGGTTCCAACCTGAGTCTGATATTTTCATTCCCCCAAGTGATTCAAAACAAAACACTGCTATCATAAATACCAAAACAAAACAGTTTAAACTCTGCTGCTCCTCTTCAATGAAGTTTAGATATTACTCATTTATTTCATATATATTAAAATGTCATTAGACTGAGAACCATAATTGAAATCATCTGGTAATTAATTTCCCAATATAATTACAAATAACATCCATTTTTTTGAAATCCTGGCCTGATCATGCACAATAACATCATGCTAATTCTCCTTTCAGCTGTGTCCTGACATTATGAAGCAATCTCTAAGGCTGTGTCTTCCAAAGTTTTACTCCTACGACCTACCAAACACAAAAGGATTAAAACCCAGCTATTCTGGGGACATTTACTCACTCCTGTTCCAAGCCTCTGAACAGCCTTTGACAAAAATGTGCACAGATCTGACCTAGGAAAGTTCAGGGTAACCAATAAGGCAGAACAGCTTCTAGAAATTTCTAAGATTCACAAATTTCAGTTTTGTCCTGCTCAGTGCTCCTCAGCACACCTGTAACAGCAGGGTCTGAAGGAAAGAAAAGCAGCAGAGGAGGTCTGATATCCCCTGAGGGACACAGAGACAAGACTGCCCTGTGACCCCCCAGGACACATCTTTGAGGTCACATCTGTCAGATTCAATAAAGAGGCTGACACAAGCCTGGGGGGATGTTTGGTCTTTTTTGTGGCATTTGAAATCTCTGAGCTGGGTTCAGAACCAGTTCAGTGGCAAGACCTGAGAGCTGCAGTAAAAAGAGCAGAGTCCAGCTCTGACAGAGACTCACAGAAACACTCCTGTAATTGGGCTGGATGAGCCCCAGAGCTCCTGAGGGAAAGGACCTGTTTCATCACCTCCAGCTGAGCACAAAGTGCAGCACATTCACCTTTCCTCTCTGCAGGGCCTGGCTGATGAGCTGTGCCCTGCTCCTCCCAAAATGTCCATGGCTCAAGCACATTCCAAGTGGGATGAGCTTGCCCACAGGAATGTTACAGAGGCAAAAATCATCCAATGTGGAACAGGAGGGCACACACACCCACACTGTAAATGAGCCTGCAGCCCATCTTTGCTGGGCCAGACTTTGCCCTTTGCTCAGTTATTCTTTGCTGTACGGTTTGCACAGAGACTCAGACACCCTGCAAGTGTGACCAAGCCACTGCCTGCAGTGTGGCCACTGTGGGACTTCTGAGCACTAAATGCCATCATAGAGAGGCTCAAGGGATGTCTCCAAGTCCAGCCTGCATTTTATGGCTTCTTAGAAGGCCATATTTTCATTTTCTTCACAGGCAAGTTCAAGGTCACACCTTGGATGAAAGGACCATAAACTGAATTAGATGTTTGAAAAGGTAGTTCCTTCTCTGAGCTCTCATCTCCTCATGGTTGGAGCAGAGCAGCTGTGAGTAGCTACACCTGCTTCAGAGAGGAGAGAAAGAAAATCAACTCTGAAGTACAAACACTGCACTTCCAAGTTAGCAATACTAAACCAATGCTGGTGTTGCAGTAACTGAGCACCACTGATCTTTAAACAACTGAGTTACACCTCTTGTTTGCAGCCCCTCTCTCCTGCCACACAGCATTCCTAATCATTAAGCATAAGATATTTATTCTGATTTCTAAGTTTTCTGGAAAGCAGAAGACATTGATTTCCTGTGGAGAAAGGCAATGCCTCTTATTCAAAAGTGCAGGAGCATTTGAAGCCTTCCCAAATTCTTTACAAACAAGTCAGCACAGCCACCAAGGACAAAAATAAATCTCTGTTCTTCCTTTATCAGAGGTTAATTATCACACAGAGCACGGGGAGCTGCCAAGAACACTGCTATGTACAGACACTAACACTTGCATTTTATTTGCAGCTGCATTGCACAAAGAGGGGAGTGCCAGCCCCTCTCCCCAAGACAAAACATGACCTAGCCCCAAAGCATGAGCTGATGGATTCCCTGTTGGTTGCTCTTTTCTTTCAGCATATTATTACTTCTCTTTTGTCCCAAATGCTATTTCCTTAAAATGCTTTGATTGCAGAATATTGATTTTTTTTTTCCTCATTTCTTTTCATCCTTGTCTACCAGCACAGACAGATGTAGCAAAAAGAGTAATGAAGCACCATTTAATGCTTTGCAGGTTCAGATTTCAAATTTGCCACCAGAGTCCCTACATTATTTTCAAAGACACTTTCCCCTGGCCTTGAGTTCTAAGAACTTAAAATGAGATTTTATGCAGGATCTATTTTCAATGAAATGAGAAAATCATCCTGAAGCTCAATAGAACTTAGAAAGGAAAGCCTAGGACCTTTCTTTCCAAGCTGAAGAGAGCAGGCACTTTTACCTGAAAGCAGCAGGGAACAGTCCTGCAGAAACAGGTCAGATGCTTGAAGACACCAGATGGAACCGCCTCAATATGGATTACAGTGGTCTCAAAATAACAAGTATTAAAAAAAGAACCTTTACAGCTGCCCATAAATGATCTAATGAAAAATCATTCTCAAGTGTAAGAGCAAGAAAATGTGTGAAAAAGCAGCGTAAGAGTGACATTTAACCTCAGTGACATTTAACATTTACACAAATGTCACACTCCCCACCTCTGGGGTTGACATTCAGCTGGGATCTCAATCTGTGTCTGGAGGGTGCAGGACCCATTTTTAAAACAAAAAGAAACAGCACAGAAATCAGAAATCTGTGTTTCTAAAAAGATGAACAGTCACAAAAATGAGACAGTGAAGACTGGGAATTAGGGCTCTGCTCTAGAATTATTAATGACTTATTTATGGCTGAAGTCCATGCCTGAACTCCCATTCCCACATGAGGTTTGCTGTAACAGAGCTGAACATGACCTAAGCCCTGGTGATTTATGGTTATAGACAAGAACAAAAGCCATTGGCCAGGCATCAGGAATTAATCAATAGTCTGAACTATTAATATCACAAGAATTCCATAGGATTGTTTAAAGGTCTAGGAAAAAAACAGAACAAAAACTGCCACATCCTCAGCATAATACACTGCATAAGAGCTCCAAGAGCAGCTTTTCTAAAGATACAGAGAAAAAAAATGTTCTTCAAATTAAAATTTATTGCAGTACACACATTTCTGTCTTTTCACCCTGTGTAGAGCAAAATTGGGATATATTGTGTGCAATTTGCCAACAATCATCCATAATGACATCCACTGCCCTAGGACTCAATGCCCTTTGGGAAACCTCTCTAATTTGTCTGACAGTCTACATGGTTTTTTTTTACCCAGACCTCCCCCAGGTCACTGATAAAGCCTACATTTTCTTATCCAAAAAGATATGAAGGATAGTCTGATTATCCTGTTCTAGCACTTCCCAAGAAATATTAAGTATGACAATACAACATTTCTAACAAAAGTTGTACAAAGTTCTTCACAAACTTTCCAAGCACGTTAGACAGAAATCATCCTAATTGTTACTACTGATACAATCCCTCACTCAATTAGTCACACACTGAAGTCAGGATCAGCCAGTGCCTTGTGCTTCAAATCAGTGTGGCTTTGGTAAGGTGCTGGCTGGGGAAGAATTGATTTTTCAGATGATGTGCCCTCATAAAAATGCCTCAGCCACTGGGAATATTAAAATGGAATGAGCAATCACTGCAAGGCAACAACCTCTGTTTTGAATCCCTTTTTAAAAAAACAATTCATCCTTCATCACACCCCCATGACATCACTGGACTCAAACATTCATCTCCAGAATGTACATTCTAGTCCAGACTGTGACAGCCTGAGGTGCATCAGAGGTGTTTCTGTGACCTGGAGCTCTCCAGCCTTACCTTCTTCTGCAGAACATTGACCTTGCGTTCCTTCACCTCCAGCATGTCCTTGAGGTCGTGGATCTCCCCTGCCTGAGTGCCCTTCTCCTCTGCCATCTCCTGGATCTGCTTGGTTTTCTTGTTGAGCATGGTCTCCTTCTCCTCCAGGCGCAGGCGCAGCGCGTCCACCTGGGATCAGAGAGCAGAGCAGGGCTGCTCAGCACAGAGCACAGAGCCTGCAGGAGAGCCACACTGCACCTCCACACATGCATTCACAAATCTAACACCCCTCTCCTGAAGAATTCAACATATATAAGTTTGGGATAAAACAGTTATCATAAGTGACAGAGGCTAAATAGTAAAAAAAATCAACTGTGTTATTGCCAGCTATGTGAGACTAACGCTTGGAAAACCTCAATTCATACTTCTCACAGAACTCAAGCTTGTCTCACACAATACTGAACTTTTTTCCTCAAGGTAGAAGCCAACACAATGTGTTGTGAAGTTCTCTCACATGCAGGGTAAGTGACCCCTTTATTTTAAACATTACTAATAACCAGAGAATAAACACTGACTTGTTGTACCAGACAGTCACTTCATATTCCAGGCTTTAATCACAGGAGTAGCTGAGCCTGAAGGTAATGAAAGCAGAGCTCTTTGCAGCCACTGCAGGTCACAGCTGGAGAGAGGTTACCTTAGGATGCCTAAGAATATTTTAGCTTAAAAAGTAATAGTTTAAATAGAATGTGTTTTCCACAGCATGCAGTTTTCTCTTAAAGGTAAAATTGAACAAATGACACAGTACAGGATATTGTGGGTGCAATTAGGACACACAAACACACTTAGAGCTCCCATGGCCTGAGTGAATTTAGAAACACACTCTGGAAACTCTGTGCTGACCTCAAACTTCAAAACTGAACGTTGAGCATCTTTTTGCTTTTCCTTCTGCATTTCTCTTCCATATGTGAAACAGCTCACAAGACAAAGGGAATGGGAGAAGGAATCAGAGCTACTGGAATATAAATTTGATGAGAAGTGCAAGGTCACCTCAGAGCACAGACTAATCTCAGGGACTATTGAGGAACAGGAAATCCAACACCACCAACCTGCCCAGGGTACCAAAGAAGCACTGACCCCTATCCACTCAGCATTCAGCCAGAGCTCACATCTGCCAGCTGGGCTGCTAATCTTATTTGGCAGTATCAGATCTGGTTCCTGTTAGCTGAACCCATTACAGGACATCAGTCACACAGAGTAAACAGACTGATCTAGGAGTTTCTTGGTCTCCTCCAGCACAGCACAGACCAGCAGAGACAAGAAGTGAAAGGATGACAACCACTGGACAACCCCAGCTGGGGTGAGAATTTAGGAATTTACTCTGCTTACAGTATTCTGAGCAACACTTAGTTTTAATATGTTATTCTACTCTGTTTTATTCTGACTGGCTAATAGAAAAGTTGTCTCTGAGGCTCTGCATTTCCAGTGTTCCACCCACAAAAGCCTTGGTGTTTATCTTCCTCCTTTCACAGAGAGCAGTGAGCAGCTGCCAGGGGGAAGAAGAGCTCTCTGCTCTCCCCATCAGCACTGCAGTCCCACTGCCACCTCTGAGTCTGCAGCCTCCTCACTTACACACACCTATTAAAGTCCCACTCCTGACCCCTCACCCAGCCAGTGGGGCATGGAGTGTGACTGCAGGGATATGGGAGCACCAGGCTTTACCCAAATATGATTGATAGGATGGACAGTGTTTGCAGTGAAAGGTTCACCAGGTGGATCATGCTTTGGGTTCTTTTTTAAAACATACAGTTCTACAGATTGAGTAGGTATATTCCTCCCTAGGAATCTTTGATATTAAAGCTAAGAGTCTTTTACTGAAACTGAAAATCTCCCTCACAAGAAAATTCACATACTCTCAACAGTTGTGTTGCAAAATATTTGAGACAGTCCAGATGCCTACAGCCCACTGTAAGTGAAAAGAGAACATCTGCAAATAGAGATTTACCCACAGAATGCTTTCCATTTTCTGACTGATTATTCTCTTTGAACTCTATATTAGTTTATGGTTTGGGGTAAGTTGCATTCCTGGTTTTATTTGTGTGAGGTCCTTGCCTAGGAAGCTGTAGAAAACACTTTCAGAAGCATTTTCAAAGGCTGGCAGGACACTCAATCATTTCCCAGCAATGGACAGCCCTGTGTTTACCTCTGCAGGGCAGGTGAAGCCCTGCAGTGCAGCTCAGGCCAGTCCCTGGTGTCACAAGGGGCTCACCTGCCCTGCCTGCAGCACCCACTGCCCACAGAGACATTCGAAGCAAATAAAAACTTCCACATGATTAGATCCATTTTTGTAGTGAATATTAACCTGAGTTTACCATAGGAACAGACCAGTTACAGAAACATGGGCAGTGTACAAAAATAAAGGAGAACATTCTCATTGGTTAATGCAACTTCCCACTGAAGCCACACAGCCTCTGGCACTGACCTCAGCTGAAGGGCTCACTGGGTGAAAGCTTCACATGGATAAAGCCTTAATTCCAACATAAATACTGACTTATTTTTTGTTTACAAAGTGACTGTATAATTTTACAGCTATTTTTAAAAGTTTCTACACCAATTGAGAAGTTCACCACAATATCCTCTCCACCCAACAGCCCTCAAGATAAACACCCACCAACAGCTCAGTGCTGGGTGTAGCTCCAGTGGCAGGTGGCAAATCCATTTCTGAGTTATGGTATCAACACTTGTCCCCACCTGTGAGCTGGTTCTTCAACAGAACACTAAATAAGAGGGACAGGTTTATGGAGGTATTCTCTTTTCTTTGAAAATGTTTATTTCAATATGACTTCAAAAACTGATCCCCTGTGAAGATGCCTGACAATGAATGTCAGACACTGCAGCTCTCTCCAGGTGCCTTAGAGAAGCTAATTGTGTTTTAACATTGAGCAGTGCTGCCAGGAAGTGAGGCCAAGCAGGACCTCACATTCCCACCCCATTCCCACAGAAAACCCTTGTAAGGAAACACATGCTTTCCCTTAAAACACCCAGATCATGTCAGGATGCAGTGACAAACATCCCAACACTGTTCTCAGCATGCTTCTATCCTATATACTTAGGGGGATCACCTCTGAACACAGAAAAAAGGGAACTGCGATCATTTAATTGTTGAGCTTTCTGCCATTACGGGTGAAAAAGATGAGATTATCTTTCAAAAAGTATAAATGTCTTCTTGGAAGGAGGAATCCAGTTTGGTTTTGTGGTGCTACATGAGAACTTCATTTGGAAGCAGCCAATGGAGAACAAATATCCTCAGTGATCATTTAGTAATATTACAAGTTGGAGAATAGAACATTTCCTACAATAAAGTACTTTGGCCATTAGGTAAAATAAAATAAAGATGTTCTGAATAACTTTTAAGAGTGTCTATCAATGGTAAATAACAAATCTTCTTGGTTTTAAATGCCCTGTTTCAATTCTGGACATTTTAATTGAATAAATGTTTATCTACCAGAACAGCTGAAATGATGACCCTTTACTGAAGTCTTTTAGCTGAATCTCATCTCTCATGGGTAGAAAAGTATTACTATTTATTAACTGAAAGTGAGAAATGTGTTTCTATTTCTGTAGGTTTGTCACAGTACTGCACATTTGATAGATCTATATTCTTTTCAAGCACTGCAATGGATCAAAGCCAGCATTCTACCTTTGAAAGTGTTTATTTACCTAACACCTACTTTCAATGATACTTTAGAATTTAAGTATTTTTTTTAAATAGACATGTATTAATCTAGAGTGCATTCCTGAACTAGCAAAAAGGAATGAACAAATGTAACAGGAGGTTGATGACTGTAAACTGGAACACTTTCTCAGTTATACCCACTAATGAAATCTCAACTACATAAATCTGCGAATAATCAGAAAAGCCATCCTGGAATATCAAAAAAATATTTACTATGTAACTTCATTACTGCATGTCAATAGGGCCATGAGCACCCACATATTTACCAATTTTGGCTAAAGGAAAGCTGAATTAGGGTAAAAAGCTCAGATCAATTGTCTTATGCTGTGATATGGAACCTTCTACCAATGTCACCCACAAACTTCCTACCTGCCTTTTCCCAGCTCCCTGGGCCTGGACTCTTTTAGCTGTAATAACACAAAGTTTCTGATGCATCACTGCCATCTTTTGGACTTGCACTAACACTACAGTTTCCCAAGGCAGGGACTGAAATGTGTCTGCACACATTTCATGCTTGCTCTTCGACAATGCCCACACATTTATACATTTATTACCTGTTTGATGTTCAGACATACACCTGGGTCTGACATCATTTATTAAGCATTTGTCATGGAAACACAGTTTGGAAGATGATCTTCCTTTACCTTGGAATATGCATCATAAACCACAGAAGTCCCTATTTAAGCACAAGCTTACAAGCAAGAGTTCCTGGACATGCTGACAGTGATGGTGAAGCCTCTGCACAGTGTTTGCTATTGCAATCATCCTTTTTCCTCTCTCCTCCAGCTACAAGGTCACTGCAAATAAACCCCCCCAGCTCGGGCAGTGAACTTGTAATTCAGCCCAGCACTTATTCACACAGGTTTGTCTGTGCATCAATGCCCTGGCCTGGAGAATCACACACACAACCAAAGCCAGAAGTGCCCAGAACAAGCAGCACTGGGTGGCTGTGGGACTGCACAAGCCAAGGACACAGGAAATGAGGGGGTTTTCTCTCTCTCTGAGTGCACAGGCAGCAAGCAGAGCACTGCCCACTCACCTCTGTCTGCAGGATGGCAGCTCTTTGCTCTTTGGCTGTGAGGGACTCTTTGAGGACCTCGATGTGCTGCTTGCTGTCAGAGAACTGGTTGGTGAGGGTCTCCAGCTTGGTCTGCAGGGCCAGCAGCTCGGTGTCCTTGCGTGACAGCTCCTGCTTCACCTGCCCCATCTGCAAACACAGCCAGGGAGAAACCATCCATTCATCCTTACTGAACCACTGCCAACAAACTGTGTGGCACTCCTAAATCACCCCACACAACCAGGAGCCCTGCAGTTATCTTGTGGCAAAAACGTGTGTCACGAGCAAAGGATCCAAGGAAAAAGAGAGAGGAGCAAGGTCATCAGTTTTTCAAGGGAGGTTCTTTCTAGAGTCTTTTGTTATTTCAGTGCCTTTTTAGTGGCAGTCTTTTGTTATTCATCTTCCAAAGGCCTGGCCACACCCAGGTGCAGCACTGATGAGGTTTTAATGAAGATGAAGCAGAACCATTATGACAAAGTATCCCTAATACATGTATTATTCTGTCAGAGCAGAGGAGACACCTGCAGAATGGTTTTTTTCAATGTCACATCAGCAAGGTGCCCTCCAGCTCCTCACCTGCCAGTCCAGCCTCGTGCCTACAGAGCATGGACAGACACCTCCACTCTGCCCACTATTAAAAAAAACAGCATTTTATTCTGTGAAACACACTTCAACTTCTGGAAGCTTCCAAAAGCAAATGCAACATTTGTTGTGTTTGTGGAATTGCATTTTGTTGAGAGCAATTTCCTAAATTTAATATAGTGAATTAAATCAGTACAGAAATGCAGATTTATTTTAACAAATGTACACTGGATTATTAATTTAAAAAAGCAAACAGTAAAAAATGGGAAAATAAAGCAATGATATTAGCTAAAATCATCACTCAGGATGATTTTTATTAAGTCTGAGAAAAAAATTGATAAAGGATGACAGGAAAGTCTAAATGTAGTTTTAAGTCCAAGTTTGTAACCAACTTTCTGGTTTGCTTTCTGTCTCACAGATTAGCATTATTTTACTGCTACACATTATATAGCACAGGTGGATGAATTACTAGAAACTGAACAGTTTTCCCTTTCTAAACTCATGCTGCAAAAATCAGTTTTAAAAGCATTCAGCAACCAGATTTTGTTATTTTTTGTGAAACAGTGCTAAGAGGGTTCAACACAAGTTTTCAATAAAGTTTTTTTTCTAGGAAAAGCAAATCTCTTTGGAAGTCTGTCCCCAAAGTGGGTGCTGAATGCTTTTGAAAATCTGCTTCGGTAGAGAAGAGTAGGTTATTGCTCAAACAGCTCGGACCGTTAAAAACAGCAACAAAGCAAACAGATGTTCAGCTGGAGAGTGATGTTATTGATGGACACCAAAACCATGTGAACAAAAGGCAGCTACAAGGCTGAGCAGGCTGTTAGTTCTACTTGTTACACATCAAGTCATGAAGGAGGTAAGAGAAGAAAGCCAGAAGAGCTAGCAAGGCCCAGTGAACGGCCACTGCACACAAAAGAGAGATCTTACTGCAGAGACCTCGGTCTGGAGACCAGCCACTCTCTTTTTCAGGTCCTCCCCTTGAGCCTCTTTGGCACTTAGCTCTTCCTTCAGCTGCTCTACCTGTCACGACATCGTTATGCTTTTAAATATTCATTATTTGTCAGCTTCCAGTCAGCCTGTTCCAGCCCAGGTAACTGAGAGTGACACAGGACTGAACACAAGGTTCAACACTGCTCACTCCTTTTCTCTTCCATTCTTCAGTAAGTCTTCTCAAAAGTTTAATGGCTGTGCAATTTCATATAGGCTGCCAGACAAGAATTTGGTTATGAAACAGAAGATATATAGTTATGGTTATGTTTACATATGTCAAGTATGTGGCACTTATCCCAATGGTTTGGAAACTGCAGTTCATAAGGAAATTACAACAGGAAAAAGGACATACTTCAGCTTCAGAGAAATAATCTTCATTGTCAAGCAACAGCCACAAATTACTCATACAATACACCACTGAATAAATAAATGCTGTGCAATCACAGAACAAGGCAGGACAGCAAGATGTCAGGACTGGAGATGGCCATGAGCAAACAGATACCAAAAAGGAACAGATTTTCTGCAGGAAAATAAGTGAGCAGACCAGGAGACAGAAGAAGTCCAGAAATTAAGGAGCTGAACAGATTTACAGATCCACAGAGGGAGGGGACCAGGGGAAACTGCAGAGTTGCTGACAGTGAAAGAAGGAAAGAAGGAAAAAAAGATGGAAGGAAGTGGTGCTCTGATCTCCTCCCCCATTCCAATTTGAACAGGGTATCCTTCAGCTCCTAGCAGCAACCCAGTGGGATAAGGAGCAAAAGTAGGAACAGAGTTATCTGGAGCTGTTTCAGTGAACTGGTGTGAGGCAAGAGGAAGGAACACACACTTAGTACAGGGATCTACGTCAGGGCAAAAGGGATGGTGCTTTCTCCAAGGCATTCCATTCAGTTTTCTTTTCCTGACCAATAATTTCAAGTAGGACAAATGCAGAGGGTTACAACTGTTCAGCACCTGGCAGTCATTTTCAGCCCCCAGGCATGGATACTGCTTGCAGGGAGTACACATAAGCGAATTAAGAAAGCCAGAACTGTTCACAATATACTTCCATTGACTGTACGAGAGGGCCTGAACTAAAAAATGTGGGGAGCCACTAAAAGATTGAAACAAAGAATAAACTGACTTTTGCCTACAGACAGTTCAATAGGCAGTGCCTGTCTGTACACCTGAGGACCAACATCTCTCACTGCTGTATTTGTCCTGCATTCCAAACAACAGGAATTCATGTCAGCACCACTGCTGCAGACTCTGCTCTCATGCTGACTCCACTGCTGGAAGGAGAGTGTAATGGAAAGCCATTATGGTGACAGTTCATACTCTTCTCAGCTTTTGTATAATGAAAAGCTCAATTATACAACAACAGCTGCAAAAAGAAATATCCTTTTTTCAACAAACTACCTTTGGAAAGCATTTAGACAAAATAAAACCTGAACCAATAATGGATTAGCAATGATCTAAAAATAAACACAGAAGAAAAAAATGAAAAGAAAACGAGGTGTGACAATAAGAGGAGAACTTGAGCTACTGATCTTACTGAAACACTATTATAATGCTTTCAAATTGGAACTTCAAATTTTCTTAAATATTGTTTAGTTGTTTTAGTGGCTCCACCCGGACCACACCTGATGCACCTAACCCAGAGCATAGCTAACAAAAGCAGGAGCATTTCCCTGCTCTGCTCTCAGCCCAGGGTGCCCCCAGTACCTTGTTCTTCATGAACTTGGAGTGGCTGCGGTACACCTCCATCTGCTTCATCTCCTCCTCGCGCTCCTCCGTGCTCAGCGCCCCGTTGGACTTCAGCATCTGGATCTCCTCCTCCAGGTCCCGCAGGCCCCGCTCCATGCACGAGATCTTGGAGTCCTGCAGGACCACAGCAGGTCATGGGTACACACACACAGAGCTCAGGTACTGCTGGGGCTGAACAAAACCAGCTACCTGCCCTCCAAATGTACTTACTCTTTACTTCTCCAGGAATTTCTTAGAGAAATCAGTGTTCAACTCTTTACCTGTGAGTGTTCAGACACCCATTTTTCAGTGCTCACATCATTTCTGAGAAATGCCCCTGTGTTTCTCTTTTGATATAAAGACACTTAATGTTACCAGATGGTCAATTAGTTTTCACTACTATGGATCACAGAGATGAATAATGAAAGAGTGACAGCAAATGAAAGGCTTCAGAGTAGAAAGATGGGATGTAAAAAAGGAAAACACTGATACAGAATGGGAAAAGTTGCAGGAGAAAAAAGGAAGGAAAATAAAATAAAAAGGAGGGATACCAAATGGAAAAGAACAGCTTGCAAAGACAGTTTCCAATTTTTCAACTCCATTTGTCCAAAGCCTGTCTGATGCACTTTATGAGCAATACTATATGAAATATGATTGCATAAAGCTGTGTAAACCACACACTTGATTGTGGCTCCTGAGCTCTTGGCCCATTGCCATCAGTCCATTAAATACTTAAGCTAATGGCTTAAAAATTCAATCACAAATTCATCTAGAAAAGTTAGGTTTACATGGCACACAGACATATTTCTAGCTATATGACCCATTCTTTAAGTGGGTGTCCAGTTTGCTAACTTTGTTGAAACATAGAATGTAAAGTAGTATTTCAAACACTGAGAACATAAAAAGAATCACATCATAAAATCATATTTCATATTAATCTAGCATCCCCTTTCTTGTAATATCATGAACTTTTGATTAATTGTAAGAAATCTGTGTCTGCTGCTGCAGGCAGACAGAAGGCAGGTTTCCACTGTGTCTGTCTCTTCAGCGATCACTAGTAACAAATAAAATAACAGACAATAAAATAAAAACGATACTTATTTTAAACTGCAGGGCTGCCACAGGCTATGGTGTTTGGTAGAGCCACCTCTCCCATGAAAGCCCCTTTGCAGAGAGCCAATGCAGCTGCTGCCCCCAAACACAGGCACTCACCTTCATCTCAATGACAGTCTGCAGCGCCTTGGTCTTGGCCGTGTCGGGTGCGCTCTCGAACCGCCGGTGCATCTCCTGTGGCAGGAGAGCAGAGTTACACCAGCAACTGCCCCAGCACACACAGCACCTCCAGGAGCTTCTCCTTCTAACACAGAGCCTAACTCAGGGCTGCCTTCTGATACTGTCACTTCTCACGTCACTAAAGGATTGCCAAAAGCTCATTCAACAGAATCGCAGCCTCAGTCAAAAGGCACAGCACAACCTGCACCTTTGACTACCCCCTTACTCAAAATGAACTCAAATGACAGCTGGGTTTACTACAAAGCTCTGTCATCTGCCTGCTAAACCAATCTGAACTCAGGAGAGTTCCTCATGGAAGACATACACACAATGACTAGAGGCTTACTGAAGACAGCACCACTGTGGTTTCTATCCCAACAAGTTATAAGGGCAGCTGTTGTTAACTCCCTTTTTCCAGCATTTTTACCCTAGAGTGGCAACATTTAACTGAACAGGATAAAAATCTTTCTCAAGGCTCTTGACTTTGAGCACAGCTGAAAATACAAGACAGAAGAGCACATTGCTCTAGAGGCTCAGGGATGCAGGCAGGAGGATACAAAATCCATGTGGTGTTTCTGTTGATGTAAATTCACAGAAATATCATGCTTCAAACTGCTTGCTAAGGGATAAAATTACAGCAAGCTGAAACAACTTGTTCTATCATCTAAAGCTGGGGTTTCAAGCCCACATGTAAAAAGAGGAGAAACAATACAGAAACTATTAACACTCTCTTTGTCTTCAAACAGTTCTGTCCTTACAGCACACACTGATGTTACCTGCAGGAATGTGACTTCTGTTAGAATGTGACTATTATATGCCAGGAAAGTGCTTTGGTGCCCACAGAGCAGGAACTGCGATGCCAGTTAACCTAACACTGGACTGTGTTATGTGCCCACACACGGTTCATCCATCCATTCCCCTCAAACACCTGAAAGACAAATCCCAAGAGCCACCCACAAATTTGTATTTTTAACAGACATGGTGAAGAGTTAAAATTTTGTATGGCAGTTATCCAGGCAACTAGCTCCACTACTTGTAAGATTGTGAAGCTCTTACCCAGCTCTGAAGTGAGCAAGACTGAAATGTGTTGTGACAGGACAAGGGCCACAAGAATCTTGCATAAGTCTGTCACCATTTGCATAAGTTGATGCCCATGAATGATAATAATGAGAAAATCCAGCAGAAGGTTTCTCTGCTTTTAAATATTATATTTGTGTCTTTTCTGAGAAGCCATTTTTACAACTGTTTTGCAGTCTACAGTGGCATTCTCTGAAATTAAAAAAGCCTTCCTGAAAAAATATACCTGAAAACTCTTCTAAATACATTTGTTTCTCCTAGAGTCAACAGAAAACTTGAGAGCCTCTGCACAAATGTTACTGGCACCACACAGACCAGAGTGGAAGCACTACCATTATTATTCTACTTACCTGTACCTACATTCCCAAAATAGATTTACTCAAAGAAATTAAAACAAACTCTTGTGAGCTTTTAGCAACTGAGAAAACAAAGGATAAAAAGGTCAATTTAACATGCCATAAATCTATTTTGGACACTGTATTATTTTTATTTTAGTAGTTAGATGATTTCCACTTGTGCAGACACAGTTTCTGACCTGAGGGTATAAAACGAGCTATTGCTGTGGAAATGGGATAGGGAGATATGTAGCAGGAGAACTGCATGTCTGTAAAGGTCTGCTTCCACCTCTGCTCAGTGTTTTCCCAAAGAGGAAATTCTCCTGAGACATGCCAGTATCTCCTCTGTGTGAAGTGATGCTCTGCACTTCAGCAAAGGAAATGCCCTACTTCTGTGGCCCTGAGTAATTCCACTGTGATCTGGATGACATAACCTGCTGAGAAATAACACCTCCCAGCTCCTGACTGCACAGGAAGGGCTCAATTTTGGCAACATGCCTGTGATCCTGAAGAGCTGTTAAAAAGCTACAGGCAGACAGACTGAGGCTCACTGGAGCACAGATTGAAGAGCTGCTGCTGAAGGAAAGCAGTGCACAGATCCCTTCCTAACCATGAAACACAGGCTGCATCCACGTCCTCCAGCAGCAGAGGGGAAAAGCACTAATACAGCCTATCTCTGATGTATTCACATCCTGCTGTGGACACACACCCCATAGGTGGGTGAAAATTAAGACTTGAACCTGTAAAACATGATTTTGTGTAATAGTTAAAAACATAGGGCCAATAACCAATATCGGGATCAGAAAAACAGAAACCCAGTCCTTCATTCCTTTCAAGTTCTCCATTCTGATAAAGTAATACAGGATTTTCCCTTTACTTTCACACATTAAGAACTGTCTTATGTAACTGCTATTGTTTCCAGGTTAGTAAAATTCAGCTTTTTGCACCTTTGAGTACAAATTCAATTATTAGAACAAAGGGAGGCTCATCTAAATCTCTTTTATATTTTTATTGCTTTCATATGTTCAATGAGTCCTTCATTTTAAAGTGAGACCACTGCTGGAGTTTGGGCTCCCCAGTACAAGGAAGGTAATGAAAACCTGAGGAGAGTGTGACAGGCACACAATGCAAGGAGAGAGTGGGAGAGAAGTGTTTGCTCAGCTGAAAAGGCTTGGGGAGAAACCTGATGCCTTCTAGAACTAACTGGAGTTCTGGAGATGATGGGAACAGAAGTGTTGTCAGAAGAGGAGGGATGATAGGCAACAGGCAGGATTTGCAGCACTGGAAATTGAGCCCTGCTCATATGAAAACGATTTTACCAGGAGAACAAGCAAATGCTGGAGCAGGTGCCCAGAGAGGCTGTGGAATCCCCACTGCTTGAAATTGCTGCTTTGAGCAGAAGGTTGCATGGAATAACCTGTGGGAGAGCCCTTGAATGTGCATGACTCATTTATATAAATATCTTTACTACCTGGTGCCAGAAGGTGACTGGATGGTATCACAAGGGTTTCGTTTCAGGATTTTTTTTATACAGTTTTTTCAAAACGTGCTACATACCAGTAATTTTTACTTCTATTTCAGCAAGATGTAAAAAATGAACTGGGAAAAGAACATATAAGAGTCCTGTAGAATTTATTTCACTGCTGTTAGAGTTTTTGCTACTAAAATGATGCAGTGACACAAGTCTGGAAGCAGCAATCATGGCAGTTCCTTCGGAAATCAGCTCTGCATTTTGCCACTTGTCATTTCCTGCATTTGCAAACCCAATCAACAGAACTCTGAAAAAACCAGAGGGACTGTATCCATAAAGAGCAGAACCTGGAAGGATGTGCTGGCAATGGCACACACACTCATAATGGAGGCTGCCAGTTGCTTTGAAGCTCAGCTACCCCTGGCTAAAGAAACTCATCTCTGGTTTGCAATTGTATTAATCCACTGAGACGATTATTTCTAAATCCAATTAAAACCTCAGATATTAGCACACTTAAGTTTGTTAACAAAGGCATCACCTAAAGTGAAAATTAAAGCACAGCTGCCTTCATCTCAGTATTTCAAACAGCAGGAAACAAAAGCAAAATCCCTCAAAACTCTGGCATTAGAGTAAAAGCAAGGTAAGAAGAGAACTAATTCAAACCATCCAATTAGCTGTAAGTAGCAAGTAATTGTGTTGAAATTTGACTGCAGAAGTGTGAACTCAAAGCTGAAGAAAAATTAATTAAAAATTAAAATCTTAATCTTGTAGAACTTCATTTACATATGTGATATTATTCATTTTTTTTCTTCTTATTTAAGGTACAAAAACACTCATGTTCTACTTAAATTAGCTTCCAACTTGCTCAGGGTATTTTCAGCTTTTTTCCTTCCACTACAAAGTTTGATGTTTGTGGACACCAACTTCCACAAATCTGACTTCTACTGAAAAGTGCAGGATAATGTGACCATTTCCAAGGAAAGCATCCCTAAGATGTCATTTGTAAACAAAGCAAATCATGTAACGTGCACTGACAAAGAAAATCTTCTAATACAACAAAACATCAAAAGACATTGAAGTTTAAGCATTTTAAACCTCTAATCCCCAGACAGGTTTATGCATTGTTTCACACAGTTTTAAAAATTCTGTCTGGAGGGTATGGAAGTGCTAAGATGAAATAGTAAGAAATTCTCCTGTATGTTGAAGCCAAATCATACAGAAAATAATGGTTTTGCAATAATTAGAAGAATTAAATCATTTACCCCCATGCTAGAAAAAAGCATATGAAGAAGCCTACTGAAATTTTATTGATTATTTCACTTTGACAAGACCTTGACTATAATACAGAAAAAACATCCTGACAGATGATTGGAGTTCTGCTTTTTTCCATTTACTTAATACCCATTATTTAACTATTGTAAAAAAAATCAGAGATTTGCCCTGCTAGAACAAGGTGTTTCAGAAACAGAAAACAAATACCTTCTTTTCCAACCTCATTTTTCAACTTTTGAAGAATGATGATGCTACCAACCTCTGCACTGAGGAAAGATAAAAATAATTTCATATATGTTTGAATATTTTTAACTGTCATTCTTACCTATGGTGACTCACAGAGTAGTCCAAACTAAAATGGTATTTTAAAAACTTTAAAGGCATAAAAATACATTATGCATGCTTTCAAATTGCAATAGCCTGTTTTCTCAAATTTTGACCCACAAAACCCCTGTGTGTTTTAAAACTACCTGCAGACCAAACAAGCAATTCTAATAAAGATATAATTAAATCACTTCTCCGATTGCCATTTGCTTCTAAAAGGTCAAAATCATGAAGCAGCAATAAAAAAGCAGAAACTTCCTGTTTCACCTCATCAGAAAGCTCTCCCCTGGTCTGATGTCCTAGTTACTGAATCTATCTACTCCTGCAAACAAAACTTCTTCTTGAAGTATCTGATTTGTGTTGCAAAACCTTGGCACAGGACAAAAGTGTTCTTTGAGTTAACTCTAATTGCTCCAATTAAAATTTCTAAATCCTCCTCTGAGCCTGGAGCAGAAAAGGGGAAGAATTTTAACACACCCGTGGTAAAAGAATCTGTTTGCAGAGCTTGTCACAGCTCATTAAAAGGCAGTCAGAGAGGGAACCATGTCCCTGCACTGGGCACAGCCCAGCAGGGCTCTATGATGGACATTATGATGGACATGACACCCCTCCTTGCTCATCCTTCTGCTGCTCCTTGGCCAGCACAGGGTGGAGTTTAGCTAATCCCAGGCTAAGCCCAGCTGTGTGACAGCCTGAGCCCTGCCCAGGGGCACTCAGGGCAGGATGCTCACACACACCAGTGCTGATCCCTGGCTAAATGGGCACTGCTCCACCCCAAACTGCCACAGCCAGGGCTCCTACCATGGACATCCTCTGCATGTAGCTGAGAAAAACTTACTGATCAGTGCATCTGGCACTCAGGGGAGCAGGGAGCTGGCAGAAAACACAGCAAGCTTGGATATCTTTGGAGCCATGGCCCACCAGTGGTAATTCTGTAACAGGCAGGTCTGGAACAGAGCTAATGCAGCTTGGGAGCTATTCTGGAAGCTGCAGTCCAGCTGCTGGATTTCATCAAGTATTTCTTCCTGGTATGAAAATAATTTTGTTTTTGAAAGTGAAGTCTAGAATACCAACAACAATAATTGTCACTAAGACTGAAGAAGGGGTATTCAAAATAGCAGCCATCTTTTGATAAGCTATGGAGTTTAAGCTTGTTTTGCAGGGTACAGGAATGTGATGCAGCCACACAGTTATCTGCTGGAGTCAGGCATTCTGATGTTCAGTGAGACATTTAAGTGCTCATTAATTGTGCTAATGAGAGAATTAATTGTGTTAATGTCCTCTGTACCAACTGCTGAATACATCCTATGCTGGATACAGTAACTTTCCCATGGACTTATATAAATAATTTCTTGAGATCCTCAGAAGTCAGGGCAAGTGGGAAAAGCCCAAGAGAGTCAAATTGCTTATGGAGATACCTCTCAGCAGCTGCAGGAGAATCCATTTCATAATCTGGATTTGGGAGACAGTGCCCTGGGATATGATCAAAAATATGTTATGTCTTTTATATGCGGAACAATTCAACAGCACTGGATTTTTCAGCCTAGAAAAAGGGAAATCTTGGAATGGATGTAAGAACCTAAAATTGTGAGTGGCAGTTATAACCTTACCAGAACCACAACTGACCTCTCCTAGAATTTATTTTCCTTAGAAAATTTGTGCAGTCTTTAGTACAATAACAGCAACAGCTGAAGAAATCCATTAATTCACATTTAATTTTCAAGGTCATGCTGCTGGCCACTGTAACTGCACTGTCTGCCTGAAAAACTGTCTGATGACCTTGTGCCTTAACATCACACTCTGAATCACATGGAGGTTTCAGAGCAGGAAACCTGAGGGATACCTTTTTGCTTCAAGATGTAGATCTTCAGTATTATTTCCAGCAAATATTCTATCAGAAATCTAACACCCCTGCAGAGTCAGAAACAGTAATGGTGGATTCTGACATCTCAGAACTTCTTTTGCTAAGATGGTCAAGACTGCTATTAACATTTTCTGATGTGTTAGGACATGAAATATAAACTGACCTCCCAAACTCCTGCAAATCCCTTTGAGATACCAATGCTTCCCTTAGCAGCAGTATTTAGAGAAGAGTTCAGCATGCCTTCCCACATACTGGGAACACCACATATAGAACCAGCAAGAAAGAAATGAAGATTCAATCCTTCAAGGCAGCTCAAAAATTCCATCACTAGTATCTGGGGTAGCAAAGGGCTAAAATAACCTACAACTGTGGAAATACAGATGAACATAATAGAAGGTCAGCTGAGGAGGGAGGTACAGACACACCTGGCAGGGGACACACCCCTGGTAGGGGACAAAGTCTTCTAGGATTACACACCTAAGAGAGAATTTCACCAAGTGTGAAACACGGATAGCAATTGTGAAGCAGCTCCTGCAGACATGTGGGTGCTCAGGCAGTCAGCTGCAGTCAGCTGCAGGCTCCTCTGATCCTCTGAAGCCTGCCAGAGCCCCAGGCATGAGGCTGGAGCTGGAGGCAGGTAAGTGTGGGCTCACTCAGCTCAGCCCTGCTCACAGGTACAAACAACACCATTCCTGATGTCACCCAGGCCCACAAGGAGAGAAATCACGTTTCTGAGGGTGCTCAGCTTCACACCTGAGCCCACAGGCATGTCCATGGTTTGGGCTACAAGTTACATTACACCCAGCTTAACTTCTCCATGAATCAGGGCTGGGTAAGAAGCAAGGAGTAACTAATTTTCAAACATCTGATAAATCACACTTGCACTTTGAAGTCAGTGGGAAGTCTTCTAGGATTTTAGGATTTACATGACCAATGATTTCCAAGTAAGTGTGAATCAAACAAGAATTCCTATCTCACAACATCTACTCAACAGCAGCAGGAACAAATGTGACCACATTCCTCCAAAATTGCTTTTCATTTATGTTGCTGGACTTAGAGCAGAAACAAATGGAAGCCATTTGAGGCTCTTCCTGAAATAGTTACAAGAATTGGAACAGAATTATCAGTGGTTGCTAAATAAAGGAAAAACTGTAGTTCAGAAACTCTGGAATCATATTATGTTCACTTCAGACACTCAAGAGATTACTGCTCTAAAAAAATAAATCTGGCCTAAATCTGGCTCAGAGATGCAAGAGCACAAGCACTGTGGGTCAGGCCCTGAAAACATATGAATAGGAGGTATTAAGAGGTATTTATGTGCTGCATACACTCATCTCAAAAAACTCTTCCAGGCCTTGCTTTCCTGACTTCTTAGAGAGGAGCCTTAAATCTTATGTACAGAGTTTTCCAAGAAATGCTGAAGCATGAGATAGAACAGATCATGAGATTCATACCCATGGTACACAGACATGGACAGCCATCAATTCATGCCTTCAGCTGACAGATGTCAAATAATCTTCACACAGAATCTTAGCACTGGTGAATCCATTATGCACATATTTATCTGTGCATCTACACAATCCATGCTGAATTACCAGCCTTTAGAAGTCAGTATTAGATCACTACTTTAGGAGGCTGGTTGACAAGAGAAAATGCATTTAACAATATCAAAAAATGTAATGACACTGGCTACAAAATAACTCATTTTCTTTCATTTGCTTTCCTTCCTTTTACTAAAATATTTGTATTCTATATCAACTATATTTTGTTATAATTAGGTTGAAATGATTAATAGTGAAGAATGCCTGCCACTGTACTCTTTTAAGGTACAATACAGACACAGTGATAGTTTTTTTGCTTTCAGATGGATGGTGAGAAGGGGTTACTACGTGTGCAGCAGTGTCCCTTTAAGAAATCTTTTTTTCACTGTGCATCCAGGGCAGCTAATAGTTTTATCAAATACCCTTCACAGCAAGATGACTGTTTCCATGGAAACTGTAGAGCAATCATCCATTACTCTTGCAAAGATTTCTCTCCCTGCTCTCACCTAAATACAGGTAGCTACTTTCTCACTACAACAGAACAGAATTCATTCTCCAGGCTTTGGGAAAATTCACCTCCAGAGCTTCCTAAGGAGGCTACAGGGAAAATGGGGCCCACAGCACAATCCACGAGAGGTGCATGCAAGGAAGCGCTAAAGAAGTTTTAAACAGGCACAAACTCTGTCGAATCTCATATAAAATACAGCTTATAGAGAAGCTGGAAGATTCTTTCCTTACAATGGATAGGAGACAGGGAGGAGTTTAAGACTGGAGATGAATGCTGAGCTTGGTCACTCACCTCTCTCAGCACGTTGTTCTCTTTTTCCTTCTGTTCCAGAAGACTTTCCAAGTGGTGCACGTGCATCTCTGCCTCGGCCAGCCGCCGCGTCCGCTCGTGGTCCTCCTCGGTGGCCTTAGCTGACAGGCCTTTGCTCTGCAGCATCTCCAGCAGCTTTTTGATGGACTCATCCCGTGCGCTCAGGGTCTGTTTCTGGGTCTCAATGCGCAGCTCCATCTCCTCCAGGGTTTTCCTGAGCAGGAACAGCTCCTTGGCCTGGCGCTCGTGCTCGGCGTGCAGGCGCTGGAAGTTCTCCTCGGTCAGCTCTGCCACCAGGGGCTCGCTGCTCCTGCTGCTGCTGTCCTGCTGGAACAGCTGGTTCAGGTCCCTCTGGATCCTCAGCTCGTCCTGCAGGGCCTGGATCGTCAGCTGCATGTGCTGAAGGAACAAAGCAATACAATCAGAGGGTTCTCAGAGCATGAGCCAAATCAGACCTCCCGAACCACCAGGAGGAACCCACAGTGCCAACACACCAACACTGGGGTTTTAAGCAGAACTGAGGTGGAACTGGGTTATACCACAGCCAGTTCAAGTCCCTCCTTCCATGCCTGGTTGTTAAAATTCAACAATAACCCCACTAGATAAAACTTTACAATTCCACACGAGTTAATTCCATTTGTATTTAGAAGCCCTACTTGTTCACAGCCCAGCTGTGTGTTGTTCCTCCAGCTAACAAACAAATTCCCACATGCTTCCACCTGGCTCTCCACATAGTGCCACTTCAGCATTTCCCTTCTCCCAGGCGAGAAAAGAGCTTCTTCTGAAAACCACATCATCTATTCAATGAAATGATTTCCTCTACTCAGTGTTGTCTCAGAATCAAACTTGGGTTATTTATAAACATCAATGGCCTACATCACCACAACCAAATTCTTACATTTTTATCATCTGATTTGCTGTGAAATGTCATTTCAGGTTACTCAGAAAAAAACTGTGTCTCAGACCCACAGAAATTATTTCCTCTAACCATGGAAATGCCTCCATGGAACTGCTGGGTCACTGAACCAAAACCTATTCTATGATTCAAACACATGATGTGGAAAAAGATTAATACCAGTGAGAAACAGGATTTACTGATATCCATCAGCCTGTGAAACAAAGACAAGGGACTTTGGAATACCTGACAATTGGTCAGCAAGTGCCTGTAGTTCAGTTTCCCAGGAAAAATGAAGAGGTGGGGTTAGAGGGAAAGTCAGAGCTGAGCTTATGAATAACTCCCACTGTTCTCTGAACTGCTGCTCAGTCAAACTTCATTGTGGGAAAGGTAACTGGGAAACACACCACAGAAAACTATTCTGTGCTTCTGACACCCACTCTTTTCCAACATGCAAAATGTATGCAAAATGGGTTCTTTTCTCTGCTTTCCAGATATTTTTATGATTCTCAGAGAAATGGAACAATACTGTTTACTAGGTGGTATCATAAC
Organism: Alaudala cheleensis; assembly: GCA_013398995.1. Lineage (NCBI taxonomy): Eukaryota > Metazoa > Chordata > Aves > Passeriformes > Alaudidae > Alaudala > Alaudala cheleensis. The sequence goes on from VWYE01026730.1 coordinate 339,587, forward strand.
TAAACTACTTCTTCAGTTAAAATTTCTTGTCTGCTATACATTTTCAAAGAAAACATCATTTTCCCCCTGAAGGAGCAGACAAGATTTATTAGCTTCTCATCCATCTTTCAGACTTCACTTTGAAATCAGCAACTATCCTAGAAAGGCAAAATATTTTCCAAGTTCATGCACCACTAGCCACTGATACTTCATGCTATGTCTAAGACCTGACTAGAGATCTCAGAAAAACTTGAAAAATATTGTTGAAATAGTCTGATCTAGAAATAACATGTAAAAATAGTTTTTATACCAGAGAGCTTCATCATGGCATACTCTACCAAGTAAGTAACAACTGTGCTTTTGTGAAACAGTTTAATGCAGGCAAGGTCATTAAAGCAATTATGATGAAACTCTACTTGGCCTGAAATTTATTGCTCCTATCTCAAATCTTGAGGATTCCCTCCCTGGTTTTTTTGGGTTTTTTTTTTTTTTTTCAGGTAATGAAAACTGGTCTTTAAGCCTCACTACAAGTTACAACGACACACAAAGGTGTTTTTGTGAGCACAGCTCTCTGCTCTCACTGGTTATGTTCAACAGATTTTTCTCTTGACAGAGCTGAGCACCTTCAGGCTCCTGTCAGACAGAAGTCCTGAAAGGACATGGTGCAAACATCACCTGTTACAGCAGGTGTTCCTGTACTGCTTCCATGGGTCACCTCCCCAAGCAGGCTCTGCATGGAGACAGGCTTAGGCTCTTACCCAGCAGCACAACATTTACCTGTCTAAGCAGCAGAACACAGTTCCATCCTTGCCTCCACCTAGCAGGACTCAGACTGGCATTGCCCACACCTTGGGACACAGGTGAGCTCCCAGCTGCAGCAGGAGCCCAGCCCCTGATGAAGAAGTTGCTGGTGCTGGGTTCCCAAAGCTGTCCTGCCCTTGCAGTCTCATCCAAAGCACCTGCAGCTGTGCTGCTGACTTTGGGAACCTTGCTGCAGGCAGCTCTTTTCATCTCTCTCTGCTGAAGCTTTTCCGTTTTGCATAAAATATTTAAAGATTCAGGAGGCCTGACAGAAAGTATTAAAGAGAGCACAGCTTCTTATTCTAATTGGTAGAACACATAAGAACAGAAAGACCTGAATAGCAATACTTCCACCTAACTTAAATGTTTATCAACTCACCATTCCAAGGGACGTGGGGGATGTGCATTTTAACTTTCTCAGTCAGAACCAGAAATTTAATTGATATTCTACAGCCAAGACCTGTATTTTAACCCTACATTTCAGATCAAAAGGAGGCAGCTGCTGCTACAACCATGATTTTGAAATAAAGGATTAAATTGTGATATGCTTTTTAAAGAAAGGATTTCCACACTCATCTTTGCAAGACAGAGCTTGACCTACCAAGCTACAGTGTTTAATACTGCAGCATGCATTTGTCCATTTGGGTCTGGATGCCTGATTTAGATTATTCATGCTGCAGACACTGTCTGTAACTACTGTAATCAGACATACAACTTATCCCATCATTTATTCAAGAGGTCTAAATGCCTAAATGAGACCTCTGGGTTCTGCAAAGCAAGCAAGGCACCTAGACACCAAACACTGCCATAGTTCAGTTCCTCCTAATCTCCTCTGTTTAAATTCTAAGTAGGTTAAGCCAAGAAAATTCCTTTAGTTTTCCAACACCAAGGAAAAATACAGTATGTTCAAGAGAAGCCTGAAAAAATCAGCAAAAAGAAAAAGAATGTGTTCTTTGCCAGAAACAAGGGAAAAACATAACACCCAATTATATGACAGTGTCACAGCAATGTGTCACAATGAAGTGGGAAGCATTGTTACATTCTGCAAAACTCAACCACTTAAAAATAATTTCTCTGACACTGGGGGAACACTGAAGACTCAATCATGAGCAGAAGAATGTAGGGTAAGGGTGAGGACAGGGAAAAAAAGAGGGGTCCTACTAGAATTTGTAGTGCTGTGAAACTTCCACCTGGAAGAGAGAGAGAAGTTCAAGCTCTTACCCAGCTTCATTTGACCCAAAGGAGGCTCCAGTGAGGAAGGAGCAGACGTTCTTGGGTGGATCTCTAACAAGGTATTCTTACAGAAAGCACTGAGAGATTCTGCCTGGCACAAATATCTGAATATTGACTGACTTCAAAATTCAAGCTTGTATTCCTCACATGTTGGTGTCACAAAGGGAAGGGTGTCAGGGTCTTTGTTCAGATTAGCCAAGAGACCCCTCAGCAACCCCCACACTACAAGTCTCTTTCCTGCTTGGGGTCATCTCATCTCATCTCACTCTTACCAAATTCTTTGTCAGAAGTTCCACTCCACAGGAAAAAAAAAATCATTAAAAGTTTTGCTGAAATCAGCAGATTCAGTAAAGCTTCTTATAAAAAAAGCTTCTTCTGATAAACTGCCTTTATCTCAAGCCACAATTGTCCCACTGGTACCCACCAGGGAAAGAGTGAGTGGCTGTGTGGTAGTTCATTGCTGGCTGAGGTTAACCACAACAACCTGTTTCCTTTTTTTATTATATATCACATGGTCCTGTATTTGTTTTTCATGATCCAACCCAGGAATAAAAAAAACCCCAAAGTTTAAAAAAGGATACAAATGTAATTTGTTAATCAAACAAAAGTTTTGGAAGGTGCCAGTTTACAGCTGATCTGTCCTTCAGCCAATTATTTTTACAGCTGGCAAAGACAGACAAGGTACACAAGCTTTCAGCTACAAAAGGCATTGCAGGTCTGAGATGTACTTGTAGTACCTATAAACACTGCCTAACTTTTGTTTTTAGTTCACCATCACTACAGTGCTATTCCTCTAGGAAGGAAAGATACAATACTTATATTTCATTCCAGAAGGACAATTCTGTAAGGTGTATCAGCAGAAAACAAGAGAATGCAAAGGTGCTTTTCTTGGCAGCAAATCCACAAACTTTTGCATTATGACAACTCTCATGTTTGTTACAACAAAAGCATTTCAAGCATTTCTAAGAGGATGAACCACACTCAGCTCAGAAGAGACCACATGCGAAATGGGAGAGAAGGAGATTTGGTCCCAGTGTGAAATCACTCCCTCCCATGCGCCAAGAGTTAAATTCTGGCAGCATTTCTGGGAAATGCTTCTGCTGAATGCCCTGCAGAAGCAGAGCCCTGGCTGGCTGAGGGATCCCTGCTGACATTCAGCTGCAGCCCACGCAAAGACTTTGGGAAAAGGGCTAATGTCAGGTGTCCAGCAGGGCTCTGAGGAAACACAACGTGCTGATCCCAGAAATGCCACATATTCCCTGTAAGATGGATCAGGGGCTCCAAACCCTGATTTAAATGGAAATGAGTGGGTGATTTTTACAGTGTTAACCTTAGATACAAAACACTGCTATGATTTAATAGGATTTAATTTGTGACAGTCAAAGAAAGAGACCTGTATTTTACAGACAACCCTACGTTGCATTATGTCTGAGACAGCAGAAGGGCAAGATGGTAAAAAAGTGCCAGAGATAAAGAGCTTAAGTTGTCAGTAATACATCTGTCAGCTGAACCAGACTTGCACAAAATGACTCATTTAAGGGGGCAGTGTGCAGCAGCCTCATTCCTTTGCTCCTGTCTGTACAAAAAAACCCCAACACACCCCAAAGAAGCCTACAGGAATGAATTCAGATCCTAAAGGAAGCAGGTCAGAAACAGCCTATTAAAAGTATAACCACAGAAGAACCAAAACTGCAATGCAACCAACTCATCCACAGTGTACAGACACATCCATGAAAAGGCTGCAAGGTAAAACCTTGGAAAAAGTGCAGTACACCAGCTGTCAGTGCTGAATGCCCACGGATTGTATCTGTGGGGAACATGAGGCAGCTTACCAAGAATAAAGGTGGGCTGTTCCTATGGGCAACGTATAGATGTGGGCAGTTTCTAGACAGTATCTCAGGCACAGTAAAATCAAGACTGATTCTGAAAAGAATTTTGTGCACATTCTAAATATTCTAAAGAAATTTGGGCACATACCTGTGTGGTAAGAATAAAAATTCTGATTAGGCAAAGGCAAATCTCTTAAAATTGTAAAAACCACACATTTATCAGGTTTTTTGCTATGATTATAATTCTGATAGTTCTGTGACTACCTAAGGGAATTTGAGCTCTCTGTCAGACACCAGAAATGGTCTAGTAGGCAACAGAACTCAAAGGAAAATTATTTTTGAAGTCATATCAGTAAGTCCCAGCTACTCTGTGTTTACACTTCCAAAGGTGGGTATTCCTCCTTCAGTAGTTCACTGTGCTTCAGAAGCTTCTTCTCCTGCAAATCTTTCAAGAATCTTCATTTCACACCCTTCGAATGTCAGCATGCTATGATCCTGGAACTAAAAAACTGGATTCTTTTTAAGTGCCCCTCATCTTTCTTGAGAATAAGCATTTTGGGATTAGTGCAAATGTTTGGAATTTCTCATTGGAGTCGATAATTTACATACTGATTTAACCTCTATTTCCCAGCAGGCTGTCCAAACTGGGTTAGCATTACACTACTAAACACCATGTTTTATTTATTTACAAACATGAGCTTTGATTTTCTGTTCCTATGCTGCTGAAGAACAAGAGCCCTTGCATACTTGCAGTTTCATACACTGCAGTAAGATAACTCTGCACATTCTGTCTCCCCTGCCTGGCAAGCACAAGTTTGACACAAACTGTGTTGATAAAATGGATTGTTATGCACGAGGTTTCCATTAAAAGGAAATAAAAAGCCAATACCCAAACATCAAACTGATCTATATTCAGGCCAGAATTTGCAGAGTTCAATCTTCTCCCATTTTGCATGTGTATGCAGCACACCCAGTTTCATCCACAGTACAGATTACTTCTGAATTGCATCTGTGAAATAGGTGCTGAAGTGCCACATCCAGCTTCTCTGAACCTCTCATCCCATGAAAGTAATTATAAATTATTATGGCTCTTATGGGAAAGAGAATTTTAACATTTACATATCTATGAAAGTCTAATATTTTCAAATTAATAGCATCTATATGAAAGATGACTAATTTGTTAATAGATTAGGAGCCTTTCTGCAAAAATGTATTATTAGTCACCTCAATGAGGGAGGCCAGCAAATCCATCCTTCCATTAGCTGACACCAGGAATCAGTCTAAGATAAAAGGTGCTCTGCTACACAACCTTTGATCTTGTGTTCAGTACTTCCCAACATATCAGCATACATCAGCAACAGGCTCTAAAAAGGACAAATAGCTGCTGGTTTCTAGGAGAGAGGACTAGATGAATAATCAATGCACAAGAAAGCTTCTGGCCACTTTATCCACATGACCCCTCTCAGCCAGATTTAAACCTTCTGCACCAGCTGCTCTGGAGAGGTTACAGTGTAAATCTCAGTGCACACATCCATGTGTCCCAGAAGGACATTCTGATCAAAACACCTTGAGTAACTTTTCTGGCATGCATATACCAACTACCTCTCATACAAGAATATAAAGTTGGGAGTAGGCTGGAGAAAAACAGCAATCTCCTTAACAAAATCTACAGAAGCAGCAGCTGTGGATAAAACTCAACAAAACCTGTGGCTTTTGACATGATACATGGTATTTTCAGCCCTCTGCCACGAAATATTGGCTACACTCACAAAGGAACAGACCAGAAAATCATCTTTTCTGGATATGTCAGATCTCTTACACCAAGTACCATTCTGGGAAGACAGGCAGTTCAAATGAATTACCAGAATTTCAGGATAAATTTAGAATATGGCTGCAGCAATCACTGTCCCTGTGAAAGAACATATAAAAAATCTCTGATCAAAATGTTCTGGCACTTACCCTCATGTTGAAATGACAGCAGCACCTCTGACAGCAAAGCAGAACACAGCACATTACACTGAGTTCTAAAGGAGCTTTGTGTGACTTTAGGAGGCTGAGCAGCTTTAAGAGATAAGTGACACAAAAGCATTAAGAACTTGGATAGCTCTGGAAATGGGAAGGCCCAGCACAACCCACCTTAACAGGAAGCATTCAAACTTCTGGCAGATGCAGAGATGGATGCAGCTTTGCAAGCACAAATTCAAGGATTTTCATTATTAAGATCTTGACTAGATCCTAGAATGTGATGGAAAATACCCAAACAGGAAAGTTTTTCCATTCAGGAGATGGGTTCTTGGCCTCAGACATCTTCCTGCTAGGTAAAGGGATTGTCAAAGCATGAGGCAATTCCCTCTGGCAGCAGAGCTCAGTCACCCACCACTGCAGACATCAGGTGCAGTGAGCTGAACTCTTAGCAGGCATCAGAGATCCATCTGCTCAGAATGTGAACTAGACAAGCTAAAATGAGTACTGCAACAGGACTGACAGCCTGAACAATTTCTGTCAGTGAAAACCTGAGCACAGTCCTGTCTAATCTTGCTCTAGGAACTGAGGGAACAGAGAAGAACAGAAAGGAGATCTGACCTCATGGCAATAAACATAAAATCCTACACTGAATATTCTTGCACTGCCCATGGATCAAAAGGGACAGGTGGTATAGACAGCACTGCCAAAATCATTTAGGGTAAATCTCTCCATGAACAAATACTGGTTCTCAATAAATCTTTTCAGGACCTACTTCCTCATGAATTAGTGCTACATGGCCATTCAAGCAGCTTGTCATGCTCTTGGGCTTCTTGCAGAGCAATGACTGAACTCTTGCTTCTTCATAGACCAGGGCAAGAATACAAAAATGTTCAAGATCTGCAGTAATACAGATTAAATGGATAGAAATGCTGGGCAATAAAGTCTATTTGGTTCTTCATGCAGGTCTTCCTGTAACAAAGTGCTCTGCATTTAAACACTGTTCAGAGAAACATCCTCATCTGCTGATAGATGTGTATGAACAACTGTCAAGAGAGAAAGGAGAATGGAATTCCCTGTTGTGAGTTCAAGGCATCAATCCACCAACTGTAGCAAGACCTTACACTTGTCTGAACACAGGCAGTCATCTCAGAGCCACGTGTTTTATAGGAGTCTGTTAATTCAGAATTTAAAAACAAAATGTGAAAAGGGCTTGTTGCATTGAAAACCTGGAACACTCACTTGTCTGGTGTTAGACATTTCATTTCAGGGCAACACAAGTTAGCTCTGCAGACCCAAATTCTACTCATCTCTTGGACGTGTTCTGGGACCTAGAAACAATTATGCAAAGGACTCTCTCTTCTTCATCCATCTCAATGCAAAGCCAAAGGAGCAATGGTGGTACTTATTTAAATGCTAAGTTTAAGGCACATTTTGGAACACCTTGCTGTGCCTTTCCAGATAAATAAAGCCACATGTTAATTAAAAGCAGAGTTGAGCTCTTTTTTCCCTCACTATGGATGCCTAGATTAGCTTTGCTAGACAGAAGATTTGTACACCTAATTAACACAGAAACCCTGAATGCATTACTGAGAAACCACTCTGCAACCCTGGCTTTCAGAACTCCTTTCAGATTTCACCCAACATTAGCATATGCTTTAGTCATCATTAAAACACTCTCTTGGCACCACTTTTTGAGATGCTTTTGCTGCAGAGACTCCTGACTGGCTGAAGGCTAAGCAGCACATGAGGTGTTCTCCTCTCGGTTTCAGGGAATGAGGAGGAAGAAGCAGGAAGAGGCAGCAGATCAATACCTGGCTGGGAGCCTGCTGTCCCTGGCAGGATTGTGCAGTTTTTAATTATAGATCAGTTTACATGACAGCAGGCCTGCTGGCAAGGGCCAGGGTACACCTGTCTCCAAGGGGAAACAGGATCTGTGCACAGGAGCCAGCAGGGCTCTCAATGACAGGCACAACAAGGAGACAAGCTGGGGGCAGCACTGCCAGAGGTGCAGGCTGGCAGCAGAACCCCACAGCTGCACAGGTTATCTGGTTATTGATGTGAAACCACAGGAGGAAGCACCTGAGACAGGCACACAGCAATCAGAGATGGTGCTGAGAGGAGCAGAGCAGGGGAGGAAGGCTCTGAGCACAGGTCCTTGAGGAGCAGCTGGGGATGCTCAGGGGACACCTCATGGCTCTCCAGAAGGGAGGGGCAGCCAGGTGGGGTCTGGCAGGTGACAGGACAAGGGGAAATGGCCTCGGGTTGTGCCAGGGGAGGCTGGATGTGACAAACCCTCACTGGAAAGGCTGTCACACACTGGAATGGGCTGCCCAGAGCCAGTGGCTGGGCCACCATCCCTGCAGGTATTTACATGTGGCACCTGGGGACAGGGTTCAGTGCTGGACAATGGGGTTTGTGGTCACAGCCAGATGTTTTAGTCAGATGTTGTTTTTCTGAGGAAAACCTCATTAAAATCCTAATATGCAATGTTCAATAAATGTAAAGGGACACTTGGTGTCATGATATACCATGCTAAAAATAAAACCCCATTATTTGGTTATTTTTACCAGAAAAGGACAGAGCAGCTCCTTTTGATTAAAGTACCACAAACAGTTCAAGAAACAAAGAATCAGCAGCAATTCAACTGTTTTAATTTAAGTAAAAGCAGTTGAAAGTACAGCTAGTTATTAGATTATTTTAAAGCTGATGGAGAATAGGTGGAAAAAAGTGTTTTTAGAGAAGTAGATCACTATTTGAGCTAGTGAAGAGTGATTCATAAATTCAAACAGCTACTGTCAGAAGAGAATATATAATGGGGATAAAAACATTTTAAAATTGCATCTTTCCTTGGTCAAGATTAAAGTAATTTTTTAAAAGCTCTGAAGAACAGTCAAGCAAATAATGCAATTACATTTCTTTGAGTCAAAAACCACCACCCTACCACTTTCTAACCACTGCTCCCCTCGAATCCTTTGGACAGCAACTGTCATGTTTCTGTATGTGCTGGGATACCCAGCATCACCCAGCACCAGCCCTGAAACACAACCACAATGTAAACAGTGAATCAAACTGCTTCAGCAGGAAAGGACTGAGAGCAATCAATAATAAATGAATAAAAGCTTTCAAGGAAGCACTGCCATTGTCACGGGCTATAGGTCTGAGCACAACTTGGTATGGAGAGGTGGTGACTGCACCAGCTGACAGGCAGGAAACAGCCCTCAGAGCTCACTTGTCCTTCATTAGGCTTTGCTCCATTCAATCTCTGGAACTGCAAAGCAGCAAATAACAAACACAGGGCATTAGTACTGGCTATGGATTTTAAAAATACTGTTTTATCTAGTCTATGATTTTTAGAATTCACTACTGCTTTACTGCATAGTATATTTTCCCCTTGCACACCCACAGCTCTGTTCATTATCCCACAGACAACTCTTGAGTCACAGGAGCCAGTGAATGGAATGAACCCCCTCCATAAAATCCCCCCTTCCCTACAGCTGCCAGCCAGCTTTATTTCCTACTGAAACTCAGCAACGTTTCTTACTCTGTTCTCAGCTTGGAAGTTGCTGCTTATGTCCTTTCTCTATGTTTTACTTCTCTACAAGCCCTGCTGTGGTCATCAGCTTCTCCCTGGAGATGTTTCTTCCCTCCAGAAAAAGGGCAAGGTATTGCCATATAGCTAATCAGAAGATTTACCTGTACCCTGACAAAGCTGTGCTATGGTAGCACAGACAGGACTGGTACAACTTTCTAACCCCCTGTAGTATCTGTTTTAGTGAAAATACAATAGGTCAAGCCTGTTGCTAATGTGAGGTTTCTGTCTGAGTTGTTGTCCAGAAAATAATTTCCTTGAAACAAATCTGTGCATTACTGGTGTAATAATGAACACCACTTAGAGACCATGGTGCCTAGACACAGAACACACCTGAATTTTTCCAGAACACTGAGAGCCTTACTGGGAAATGTGACAATTTATGTGGAGGAAGAATTTAACCCTCCAAATCTGTGTGCATCACTGTGCCAGCAGCAGTGGCCGTGAGTCACTGCTGTCAGCAGGCAGTGGCACACACCATGACCCTCCTGTGCCTCTCTGCTGCTGGCACTGATTCACCAAGCTCTGCCCAGGCCAGCAATTCCTGGGATGCTGCTCCTGTGCCCACCCACCAGGAGAGCAGCTCTGAGCTTCCCCAGCCAGGTAATGCCCCTGTGCTCACCAGGTGAGCAGCTCTGAGAGCCCTCTCAGCTTCCCCAGCCAGGTCATACCCCTGTGACAGAGGCAAAGAGAAATCCTTCACAAAAAGTGCAACTCAAACTACCTGGGTTTCAGGCTTTGGGTATGAACAAAGTTCAACTGGACACTGAAAGAACAAAGCACAGGGCAGAAGAGGATCAGTCCTCAGGAGCCTTAATTTCAGACAGCCCAGTCTGCTGAGCTTACAGCTATTAATTTATCATACCCTCCTGCGGACAGACAAAAGAGAGGATGCCTTGAGCTCAGATGGTCATTTTACTGTCAGTACTTGTCTCCTGAGCCCAGTGTGTTTCCATCAGTGACTTCTGATCAGCACCACACAGACCCAGAGCACAGGCAGGTCTCTGGAGATCCTCCACTCCCACAGCCCTGCCCAGGCAGGGTCACAGGGTGAGGGGAGGTGACACAGGAGTGCATCCAGGGGTTTGCAATGTCTCCACAGAGGGAGACCCCACAACTGTTCCAGTGCTCTGCCACCCTCCATGTACTGAAGTTCTTCCTCATGTTGAGGGACAATTTCCTGTGTTTTAATTCGTGACCACAAATTCTAAAGAAGACAAATATCAAAGGTTACTTATTTACTCCAAGCCTGTTGGTGTTTCATAACTGCAATCTGGATAGTAATTAAGAGTTAGTAATCAGCCACATTCATTAGCACAATTTGGATATTTGTATCAAATACATTTGCTAATGAATAGATTAGTTTTTTTAAAAGTTCAGGACATGGAGACATTTATCAGGTGCTAAATCTCAAAAATACATGTAGGACTCTTACTGAGTCAATCATATGATGAACCAATCCAGAACAAGAGACAACATCTGGTCTAAAATGCAGCACTTACATCCTCAAGAAGATGAATGGTGCTTATTTTAGTTAGAGCAGCAGAACTTTAGACATTCTAATTAAATTTCTGAATGAAAGAATCAGCCACAGGAAAACTTCAATCTGTCTGGACAGGACAGAAGACTTCAACAAGGCTCTCAATTATAAAACCTAGTGTACACCAGGCTGAATTTCTCCTCAGTGCACACAAACTGAGGCATGGGGGATGCAGAGACAAAGCACCCAAAGAAGCACATCTCACCTCGAGGCAGATTGCAGTGTACCAGCTGCATCTCCTGCAAAGGACATGTGGGGTAGAAATGCTTTGAGATTCAGTTTGGGCATAAACGGATTAAGGAAGCTTCTCTCCTAATTCTGTGCACTGCTCTTTCATAAGCCATTTCTAATGGTGTTATTTCATGTTTAGTCACACCATTTATTTACTTGAACAAAGGATTTGTGAAGGGAGCCTCAGAGGTAGCTTAGTTACAGATCATTCCTCACTTGAGGCTGTACCAAAGCGGTGAACAGAGCCCTGCTCTGTGTGGGAAGTGCAGTCTGCTCAGCCCTTGGCACACTGCTGGGGCACCCAGGGGATGGCCACTGCCACAGAACACAAGGTAAAGCCTTGGGAGAAAAGTCTTCCAGCCAGCAATGGGAACAATGAAGGCTCCTCAGCACAAAGACAGCACAGCAAAACCTAACTAACAGCCACTGAAATTTCCTAAGCATGGGTCAGAAACACTGTCAAAGAACACTTGGACACAAAGAATGAACAAAAACTGAAGTCCTAAAATGGTTGTTAAAAGGACCTGGATGAAGCTGACAGGCTAATGCTCTTGAGATTAGCTTTGAAATCATCCAGACAGGGGCTTTCTGAATACCAACAGACCTCCTTGAAACTCAAAGAGAACCTCACCACTTCATGTTACACCCATGTAAGCTTTCCTATAGTTCATAAAGAAATAAGAAAGAGGCTCTCTGGAATTCTGAGACAACCCTACTATAACCTCAAGGTAACACACTATGAGATACAGATGTTCTACCTGTGGACATATTTCCTGCACTCCAAGCTCCTGAAAAGGAAAGCTGTTCATAAAATATAGCCAAGGTTCCAAATCCATGAGTATCTCAGTCATGCCAACGTAGCTGAAACCACATCAGGCACACCCTGGGTTACCCTGTGCACAACCCTGTGTGCAGAACACACACACATCAGCTGGGCAGCACAACAGGACAGAAACCCCAGGCAGCCCTGAAAACAGACTCCATGTGCAACAGCAGAATCAGTGTTGTTCTCCTGGATTTCAAAGAGGCTGATCTCAGGTCCTCTTTAAATGACAAATGGAAAAAAAAACTCCCAACAACAAATACAAACAAAAGGCAAAAAGCCAGTACCCTGCATCCTGGAGGCCTCAGTCATGATACAGCAACTCAAATGCCTTGTACAACAAGGATTGCCAGTGTTCCCTGCAAGCAGAGTGCTGGCCACTGGTTCCAGTCACAGGTAAGTCAGCAACTAGTAAATCTCCAAGTGTTATAAGAGGGGAAATTTCTAAGTCTCTTTATTTACTGAAACTGCTTTGGTCGTGCAAAGTCATCACCTGCAATTGGTACCTTACAGGAAGAGAAATCCATCATGTTTTCTGAGCTCCCTGTGCCTTGAGAACATTTATGCAAGACAGGCTCCCTGAGCAGACCAAGAATCCCCAGCAGCATGGCCTGAGGCCTGACCTAGGACACCAGTACAAGGCAGCATGCTTTCACCACAGGGACAGCGTGAGCCTGCCTGGCTGTACTCCTGCAGACTGACAGGAGGGGCTCGTTACAAGGGAGGCTGAGCAACAAGCAGGATGTTACATTAATGACTCTTGGTATCCTGCAGACAAAAACTCAAGATAAAGGCATTTGAGCCAGGAACATGACTAACCAAAAGTGACTGCTGAAGGGGACAGAGACTGAGGCCAAATGAGTCATATACTTCCCAAAGAACGCCCCAAACATGCCAGTGAGAGAACACAAACTCAGCAAGTGACTGTGTGTGGCTGGCAGCCTGCATATAAAGATCATCAGCAGAGGACATTCACATAAACCTTGGTGTCTGCCCAATATTGAAGAACCTGAAGTATGAGATATGATGGGCTCCCCTTGCATTTAAAACTCTTCATGAGAGCAAGCCTTCAGCTTGGGCTTATTTATGAGCTTTATGGGCAGGGGAATCATCCAGGAGTGCTTTGAGTTGATCCAGTTGAAAGTAAGTATCAACAGGTCTGAAGAGTTTGGTATGTTTTACAGTCCTGCACTGAATAATCCTAGAAGAGAGGCTTCTCCATCCATCCATCCTGGTCAGCCTTGTGAAACCTGCTGAGCTCCCTCTCATCTCAGTACTGCAACAAAGTAATTCAAAGACAGATGTGAAAAAGAGGAGTTCTGGTTCCATGTCAAGATTTAAACACATTGATTCCACTCAAGGTTGTATGGAAGCAACAATATCCCACAGGAAAAAAAATGCCAGCTCCATCCAACATCACCTGGTAAAGCAGGAATTTAAAGAAAACCTGTGGAACAGGCCAGAGCACTGAGGAGGGAGCAGCAGGAAGGGCTCTGCTCAGGCTCTGATGTTCCTGCAGTCCAGGGACCACTTGTCACAACAGACCCACCCAGTAATAACCTGGTATGAGGGGCACAGGCACCCCCCAAGCCTGGGGCAGAAGGAAAATGGTCTCAGTCATTTAAGAAGGTCACCAGCTCAGGTAGGAAATCACTGTTCTCTGATCCAGCTCCTGGGCCTGCTCACCTACAGGATGAGGCTGAAGACTTTCAGGATGGAAGGCTCCTCCCTTGATGTCCTGAAGCAAGGCCTGGAGGAAACAGGAGCACATGGAGAGACTGCCAAAGGACTACACTTCATGCCAGACTCAGCACCTACGAGCTGGAGTGGGGATCATCAGTTGAATGTTTTGGCAGATCTCAAACATTAAAGATTACTCTGATTCAAGGCCAAAGCTGATGGATGTGTCCAGAAAATAATTAAGTAGTCTCCCCTCCCTTACTTGAAAGGCATTGGACTGGAAGTCTTTGTAAACCAAATATTTCCTCAGGGATCTGGTCCTCCAAGAAAACATAAGTATTTGGCACTCCTGCTGGGCAAGGGCATAATGGATGCCATTTAAAGTAAGTCAGCTTCAGGAAATGAGACAGACATAAGAAAGCAAAGAGAAAGAATGACTTAAAACCAGCTAAACAGCATTAAAACAAAGTCTATGTAATGCAAGCTGTTGCTCAGGCCTGTGCCACTGAAGGTACCATGCCAGCTGTGTGCTGCAGAGGTGCACTACACGTTTCTTTTACAATTTACAGACCCATAAAGAAATTGGTTGGAGCCCAGCCCAAGCTCTCACTTAAAGCAGGGCTAGGAGCAACACTGGATCAGCTCAGCTCCTCCCAAATATTTATCCTTGTGCCATAACCCACGGGTTAGCAATTTCATATATTTCAAGCCTGACATACACTAGCAGAACTTTCCTTTTAGTTTGTTTAAATAGGAAATAAGTTGGACAGCATTTGTGCAGACACAGTCAAAAATGTCAGTCTCACTCATACACACATGCAGTAATTCAAGCTGGAATTCCAAAGCCTGTGGGTACTGCATATATGCAATAATATTAACCAGAGAGCATCTCTTTTCAGCTAGAACTGTTCAAGATAATTGTAATAAATTAAAGTTTTATCCTACAGACCTGTATTACATAGCACAACTGCCTTCATCTTAAAAAATACCAATTCTCACAGATGATAGAGAGAACGAAAGTAGCAAAACCTAAGAATACTGAGTATTCAGATTCAGCTGCTGTTCTACCTCTGTTTTTCACAATTTATCTTGGCCAAAAGCAAGCCAGTGCAAAAGGAGCAAAGTTACTACATGTAAAAGTGTTCACCAAGTCCTCACAACAGCAGTTTCCAAGTCAAAAAAAACTAGGAAAAAAAATCAGATAATAAATATTTATGCTTTCTAGACCACAACAATGCTGCAGTTTTCACCAAAGATCAATAGTACCACATCTTTCAATGCACTATCTCCTACTTCTGCAAAGGCCTCTGCTCTCCCTCAGGCAACCTCATTTCCTTTTCTCTTTATCTGTACTGAACACAGCCAACTTCTGTGCAATGGAAAACAGAAACCAGCTTAGCAAGAGACAGGTTTAACCAACCTAACAGGCAAGAGGAGCTGAGAGGAAGAAAAAAAATCATTAATTTATTAGAATAATGATCAGCAGTATTGGGATCTGCAGGAAAGTATCTGGCCATAAACCAGGCAGTGCAAAAAGAAAATCACACAAGCTTCAATATGGTAAGTCAGTTTGCAGAGAAATCAGAAGAGACCTTTGCTTTCCTTCAACTAATACTTCAGGCTTCTTGTTACAGATGAATATAATGTGCCTAAGACTGCTGCTCCCTTTCCCTCCTCCCAAACTGGTTTTCAAGAAGTGTTTTCACACAGCAAGTAACCAAGTTTGTATTGTGGATGCCAAAGCTGAGACTGAGCAGGGCAGGCTATGCACAGCTATTCACAGCACCTACTGAGGACTGCACATTTCACACCACTGACTTCTTCAGAAAGTCCTTCAGCCCACACTGAGTGCAAATGGATAAAACTGCTCTCAAAGCAGCTGCTTACCTATCAAAGGTGAATATCCTCTGCCCAAATCCCAACAGGGAGAGAAGCTGATTAGTAAGCAATAAAAACACATAAAAAGTATTGTTCATTCTGAGAAGGAGCTGACTCTCACTACCACTGTGGTCCTGAGGAAAAACTGGTGTTCCCCAATTCAAGACATTTGTTCTGAGACACATGGCACTGAAGGAAGCTGATCTATCCAGGATGCACAGTACAGCAGCAATGCCTATGAGTACTGCTGTGGAGGCAAGCATTTGTTATTGCTTCCCTGGTCTTTTCACACATCTGTGGGTGCTCCTGGATATTCCTGCTGAGAGTTCTTTATGCCTGTTTCACAGATATATACATATATGTCTATATAAAAATTCACACATAAATATATATGAAAATTTAAAGAATGCAGATTAACAATATAATTAGAGAAATGTTATTACTAAGAAAATGATGTTCCAAAGCACATGACATTTTCAGTGCTGCTATTAGGCAAGTAGTATCTCACATGCTATTTATTTCATGCAGACAGAAACTGAGAACCTTAATTTCTTCTAACCATCCATGAGGCAGGAAGCTTGCTTTCTTCCACAGCTTATGCAAAGCAAGTAGTAGCTACAGAAATATTCCATTTCTTCCACCAACAGATATGACAAGAGGACTTTGCTGGGGCTCATTTCCTTATCAGCACTAACTTAGAATTACTGCCTGTGGTATTTCTGAGCCAAGCTGATTCTGTGAGATTAAGCACTCCATTGATAGGATTTTTTAGTATTATTTATTATGGTTTTTGGGGAAAAAAGCCCTCATGGTTTCAATTCTAACCCCAGCAAACTAGTGGCTGAATTGCAGCAGCTACAAACACCAAGCAGGGCACCATCAGGTTCTCTGCACATGGATCTCCTGGAGCTGCCAGGGAGCCCAGCTGAAAGGCCACCTCTCAGAATGCCACTCAGGGGCACTGGGGAAATGCCTGCACAGCAAAAAGAACAACATTTCATATGAAATGAATTTAAAATGCCATTCAGAGTCAAATCACACAAATTCAGGGGAGACAGGTGCCCTAAAGACCTTATTCAAAAGTCACCCAACTCAACCCATGTTGTCTGAGTTAAGAGACACAGAAGAGGGAGGGAAGCTTTTGATCACTTGCCCATCAGCAGCTAATCTTTAACATGTGCTCAGTTTATCTCTAACTTGCCACAGACAGAAGGTAACAACTGAAAAGTCTGTACATTTTGTTTAACATTTAGTTTTGTAACAGGGATTAGTGTCACACCACTAATGAGATTAGATATTTAAAATTCACAATGGATATTCTGAAATCTGTATAACTCACAAAGCTGTATCTACCATTGAAATCTTCAATATAAACACCTATAATTACCTACCTATCCATTAATCATTAATTTTTTGTTGATTTTTGTAATTACCACCATCTCTTCTTGCTCTCTTTTCCACTAAGTTTGGTAGACCAAGGGGTACATGAAATAAACTTTTAAGTCAGTCAGTCAGTCACATTTAGCAGTTCAAAGTAGTGGATGAACAGTAAGAAGTGAAAATATCACAGACCCCTGACACGAGTGAGACATTTTCACTGGGGTTTAGGAGCATTTCTTGAGGCCTGCAGAGGATCTGACTCAGCCACCTCTCTGGAACACACTGTGACTTAGCTGTTACAAAAACTTACATTATTCTACCCCTTGACCACAGTGAGTGCCTCCCACAGAAAGATAATCACAGAGGTAAAAGGATGTCTGCTAAAAATGTAAATTTTTCAGCATGCAGCATTATTTGACAGCAATGTAACATAATTACAGAGGCAACTGCTGAAAGCAGCACTCCTTCCCAAATAAACACCAGCATCAGGATAAGGGATCCATCCATTTCCTGGACTGTAATGAACAAACACCCCTCAAAAAGCCTCTGCTCGGACTATGCCAGCAGTGAAATTTCATTGCTGCTTTGGAAATGAGCTGGTAAACACTTGAGGCATTTGAAGCTCACACATTTAATTTTTCTGACACCTTGAACATAAACTGGCACAGTGTTCTACCTCTTCAAGTTTCATGTCCTTATACAATAAAATGAGAATAGAGGTCAGGAATTCTTCATTTCTGATAAACCTAACACAGACCTTTAATTTTTAAGAACTTGAACAGCAGAAGTCATACTTAAAGAAATACAGAATTAGCAAGCCAGCAGGACCTAGACAAAGGGAGATGTGTGTCCACAAAGGTGCTCTGATGGACCTCCATGGACATATCTGAATATTCCAAATATGAAAGAGAATATACTTATAGCTTCCAATTTCTAATCACCATCTTGAATGCTGTGAAACTTTCAGTGAATAAGACACCACTGTTACTTTCAAGAGATCACAGATGCCTCTGAGGAGGTTAAACAAGGAACTAAGCTCTCTGTACATCTGAGACTTAAAATAACAACTGAGAAATATTTGCTAAAAATTCTTTTTCTTCTTACAGTATAATGTTAAAGAGCAAAGCAATTTTCTGTAGTATACTGTTTATTTTTCAGGATTTCTACTAAGGAAACTTTTTCCCCTTTGAAATTGCAAAAGTATCTCTGAATTTAAACCAGAAACCTGCCCATACTAGCTAAATATAACACATAATTCATTTTATTTATACTGATTAACTGTCAAAAATTAAATTAACTACAAAGAAAGCCACTATTACTGTAGAATATAGCATCTAGACCCCAAGACTCTGAAGAGCAGTTTCTCAGTACATTCATGCCACCCCTTGGAAAATCCTTAATCTTGGTCAATTAATTGCTCAGAGAAAGCTCCAAATCTGCCTTTTCACATTTGTTTGGCTGTATCACCTTATTCCATGATTTCAGCACAATATGGACTGCAGTGAAAGCACTCCTATGTTTCTGAGTCAGGTAGACAAGAAACATCTGAAGTATTTCAGAAATAGAACATTTCCAAGCTCAGCCACTCATCAAAACCACGTTTGATTGAGGAAGCAATCCAGTCTCACAAGAAATTGCAAGAAAGCAGAAGACAACATGAGCTTCTAATAATAAAGTCCTCATTCTCAGTTAGCAGGAATATTTAGCCCAGCACTTCCTTTTGCACATTTCCAGAACATCTGTACCTAACACAGCGAGTTCTAGTCATCACTGTATTCCTGCAGGTGTTCAGGTGCTGGCACTGGGGGCTCTGCAGCCCCACAGGAGATCCCCCCTGGGCACAGCTGCACCTCTCAGCCAAGGGTGGGGTGCTTTAGGGAAAATCTACCTGAGAAAGGGCACAGAACACCGGCAGAGGCGGCACCAACAGAGGGCAGGGAAAGAAGAGGAAGAAGAGAAGAGAAGGGAAGATGCTCTGCCCTGGAGCAGGTCACTGCCAAAGGGACAGCAGCCCATGGAGGACCCACACCACAGCCAGGAAAACACAATCAGAGAGCAGCAGGAAAACTGAGACACTCCAACCCCCTGGATCACATCTTGCCTCACTGAAGGGACCCAGAGCACCCCGTGGTGCTCACAAGGCAGAGAAGAGAGGTGCCTGAAGTGAAGCTGAGGCTGGCAAAGGAGGAGGCATGGATTCCCCCAAGTATTTAATGTTTGTCTTTTTTGTTACTCAGTAATTAAATATTTATGTTACTCTACAATAAATTAAGTTGAATTCCCCAAGTCGAGTTTGCTTTACCCATGGCAGCACTTGGGAGTGATTTCCCTGTCTTTATTTCAAGCCTGGAGCACTCTCAGCCCTGTCCTCCCTTTCTGCTGCCCATCCCTCTGCAGCAGGGAGTGAGGAAGCAGCTGTAAGGGTGCCTGGGCCAACCCACCACAGGGATGTAACAGCATTACCACGGTAAAATACAACAGTACCATCAGCACATTTGTCCCAATTTTCACTCACTATCCTTAGGATTGTGTTGATTCATCACCAAGTGTAGTGTCATTAAAGATGAGATATTCTTCACTGGGGGAACTGAACAGCAGCTAACCAGGCATGCTTGTACTCAGAAATCTTTATCTCCCTGAGCCACATCTCCAAGGGCCTGAACATTTAAACACTAATTTCCTCACAGCATAAGCAGAGTATAAGCAGCACAGAAAAGATATGCATGTGGAAAAGTGCCTACAACAAATATCTCCAAAAAATCCTTCAAGATACCTATCCATAGTGAATTAAAACTGCCCACAAGTCTAACCTGACTGGTGAGTATAAATAATGAACACTCACTGGGCAGCTTCACATTTCCACCAGTCAGGCACAGGCTTCAACCAGTGACATAGACATAGCAGTATCTTGTTTCTACGTTTTCTTTAATAGTTTTATGGTTTCTGAAATAACGAGCCACAAAGAAAAGGCCAAAAGAGCAAAATTCTAGCAAATTTAAGTGTCACCTGTTAAACACCTATGTGAAATCCTACAAATATAAGAATGAATTCAATGTTAACACAGGCAAAGAAAAACACTGCTTCCCACTAGTTTCTTTTGAGAAAACTGGTCTGTATATCCAGGCTGGAGTATGGAAATGGATGTCAGAATTTACCAGATCTGATCTAGAAAGGACACACACATATTTTGGAAATACAGATAAAATGGCAATGGAAATCAATCACTTATTTTCTTTGCAGTATTTGAAATTATAAAAATAACACAGCCCTCAGCAGAGTTGTGAAAGAACAAGTTTTAATTTCTCAAGAAATGGTTAAGAAAGGAAGACTTTCAAATCCCATCTCATCTCTTGAGAAAGGTCCCTGGGGGTGGATAACTGAAGGGCCTGAAACTACACGGGAATGTCAAATCCTTACAAATACACTCTCTCTGTTGAGCAAATTCTTCACAAAAATGGTCTAGTTTCTTGAAACGAAAGCCTCTTTCCCAAACAGGGATAATAAATGTGGGAAGGAAAAAAGGATTTTTAAAAAATTAATTGCACCTCTTGGACACATCAAACCTGCTACTTGAACACAAAAAGCTTAGATGCATTGCCACCACAATAATGTCTGGCACTAACAAGTAAATTGTGGTGAGGAACAAGGCAAGTTCCTGGGTGTATGATGTCAGCACTGAAGGTGAGGGAGGAGGGAGCTGTGTGAGGAGATTCCCTGGGCTGGGCTCACAGCTGTAACTGCTTCAGCAGGTACAGACAGGTGCAGGCAGTAACAGAGTGCAGGGTGTGATTGCAACACTGCTTCTGCACCTGAGTGTGAGGGTACAGAATGGAACAATGCAGGTGTGAGAGATCACCTGAACAGATACAACACTGTGATCCCAAAGGGAATTGGGCATGCAAGAAACAACAACAAAACTTGTTGTTGGGAGAAAAAAATTTCACACAGTGAAACTACAGAGGGGAAAATCCAAACTGAGCCAGGCAGACAGTGGTAAATAAATCAGCTGTGTGATTTCAACAGACACATGTTAAAGAGATTGAAAGTATTCAAAATGAATGTATGTTTTTATGTATACACGTGCACATACAAACTCACATATAAACATATTTAAAAGAAGATAAACAGAAAAGAATGTCCTGACACAACCCAAAGAAAAAATGTGGGAATCAGACTCATAAGGGAAGTAAAAAGGTGCTATTAAATGCCTTTTAAGCCTGAAAATAAAACAGCAGGGGGAAAAATTATCAGGACAGCAGTTCCTGATAAACATCAGGATTTCCAGATCCAGTTGAATGCTAGACTTGAAAAGCTGAAGATACCCATATAAATAAATAAAGGTGAGTTACCAAATAAAGATCTTTCATAGCCTAAGATGAGGAAAGGTATAAAATTAGCCAGGTACTTACACAAAGCAGCATTTTTACAGACTGCAATAAGGAAGATGAAGCAATGGGGAATCTGAACTAGTGGTGAAAGATGAAAATGTCAGATTGCTTGCTGTATGTTTGCTTTACAAGCTTAGGAAGAGCTTATGATAACAGGAATGCTGTTATCTGGCAGTGATGGGAGAGTGCAGAAAGCTGTAATGAGCCATGACAGAAATATTCTGTGATGAGCTTGCACTCCCAGTCCGTGCCAGCACCCACTCCCAGGTAGGTGCAGGAGCTCTGTGTGTACATGGCAGGGTTTGGCCCTGGGCTGCAGGGTGGCCTCTGTGAGGAGAGAGCTGCAGTTCCACCCCTGCCACACAGGCACAAGGGCCAGGAGGGAAGGAGTGAAGTCAAGCCTGGTGAGATGGGGGACAGGAGCGTGTTTTTAGGGTTGTCTTTGCTTTATCAGTTCACTGTTTCTAACTGGAAAAGGAAAAAATTATAAATTCTCCAAGGTGAGGCTGTTATGCCCATGATAGACATTGATAAGTGACCTCTCTCTCTCTTTATCTCAGTTTTTCATTTACTTTCTCCTCCAGGTCCTGCTGAAGAGGGCCAAGAGAGTGGCTTGGTGACCATCTGCCAGCTGGCCAAGGCCAGCTCCTCAAAACAGCTGAGAAGTGCTTGTGCCACTGGACAGCTAAAACCTTGGACATGTTGGGTACATTCAGGGGCAATGAGAAAGATTTGTTTTCCAACACCCAGAAACATAGTAATAACCCAGTTAAGTCAATTTATCACAAGAGAAAAAATACAAATCCTGAATTAAAATTCAGATTTTTTTAACAAGCTGTAACAGGATTTTTTGCACGTAAGATTTATATCTGATATTTAAAAGTGGGGGTTTTTTTATTCAGGTCTTTGACTTCTAAAAACTGATTGTAGGCATGCATTTAATAAATTGGTTTAACAGACAGTGCATGAAGAACTCAAGTGTAGATCAGAATAAAATGGCTATCTATACTCTGAAAAATTAGACTGTAAGGCTAGAGAAAACCCCCAGGAAACTTGGATGGCAAGATTATTGAAAAAACTAACATGGTCTGACCTGAATTGAAACTGAATAGTGAGCCAAAGGCAGAGCAGCTACAGAACTGTCATAAAGACTAAACACTTCTTGAAGTTAAAAAAAGATCAAGTGACAACATAAGGCTCACCACAAAACTCTCATACAGATATGCCTACATGCTGATTAATATTTTAAATGCACCAATACCATCTGTAACATAATAACTTCCTCCCTCAGAGACATATTTAAAAATAAATGATAGTCATGACCATTAGTTCAGTTGCTCTGAAACAGAAAAACCCTGTTCATAGAAGTTTACATTAAACTTGCAGAAACATTTGAGAAAAATGCATCTAGTAAAGAAACCAAGGAACATTTAAAAATAAATCTGCAACAGAATCAAAGCTAAAGAAAAGGTGGGAGGCAAATCAAAAGTGTCTATGCCCTGAACAAAGTATTTGGAAAAGTAACAGTTAGAATTTTATAAATAACCTTGGATTTGTGGGAACACTGTCACACATAAGGCTGGAAATCATCTGGATGCATTTGAGTGCAAGTGCCCACTGTGCAGCCTGCATGCTTCATGAAGGGAAGAACAGGGTGCTGGCAGGAGCACAGGAGCAGTTGGCATCCCTGACACTCCCATTTCAGTTCCAGCAGCCAAGGTGAGCTCTGGCAGTGCCAGGCAGCAGAGAACAGCCCAGCTGCTGACACACACAGTGCCTGAGCAGCTCATACTGTGCACACCTCAGGCAGGGAGAGGGCAGAAACACTGGCAGCAAACACAGCCAGGTTCCAGTTTTAGCACTGCCAACGTCCTCAGCACAGTTTGGGGGCAGTGCTTTGGCTGTCTCAGAGCCCACTCAGGATTACTGCATTTTATGCAGCTGAACAGACATGGCAAGCCCAGTCACTGTGGGAGGAGATCTCGGGTTGCTATCAAGGCTTAGACTGGAAAACATAGGCCATTATTTAGACTGGAAAGCTAAGCACACATACTACATTATGCCAATCTATGAAAACAGCTATGATACAGTAATTCAGATTGAAAAGGACAGCACGAGGTCATCTAGTTTAACCTCTTACTCAAGGCATGGTCATCTATGAGATCAAACCAATTTGCCAAGAAATTTATCCAGTCACATCTTGAAAATCCTCTGCTGATACCCATTCTTTCTCATGCTCCCACCATGCAGCATCCAGTCTCAGTCCTCTTCTCAAAACAACCTCATCCTATGGGAAGGCTGCTATTAATCCTCTCAAAACCTTCTCTTCAGCAAAGGAACCCATTCCATCAGCCCCTGCTCACAGGGCCTGTGCTGCAGCCCACCAGGCACTCTAGCACCCCTCCAGAAGATGCCACTAATTGACATCTGCTGCATTGGGCAGCAGAAAGTGGGACAGAGTATTCTGCATGTGGCTGAACAAGTGTAAGGCTGAAGGAAATAATCCCTGCACAAACTTCTCTGCTCCACAAAACATCCCTGCCTCACGTTCACCTGCTGCCCACCAGGTCACAGAGCTGCTCTCCAGCCAGTCAGACCCTAATCTCTGTCTTTCCTAAGAGCTTCTTATTCCCCTCATCCTTGAATCTCATGAGCTCCTGCCCATTCATTCCAGCAGAGTGAGTCCCTGTGAAAGGCTCCAGCACACCAACTGCTCCCCTTAGGGGGGTGCCACCTGAATGAATGGGACCCTGTCACCTCCATCCAGGTCCCTGAGAAAGCTGTCAAACACAACTGAGCTTGTTACAGGAGCTGGGCAGTGATCTAGCCCTGAATCACACTGAGCCTGATGCTCCAGCAGCTTTTCACCCACCTGGCAGCACCTAGACCATGGCATTCTAACTAGGAATGACCAGAGTGCTGTGGGAACAGTGATGAGAGCCTGGCTGAAGGCAAGGTAAAGGACAGCCACTGCTCGCTCCTCATCCACAAATCCTGACATCTTATCACACAAGGCAATGAGATCAGACATGATTAATCCTTGACAAATCCATCCTGACTGTGCCCAACCATCATCTTGTCACTGACATGCTCAGCAATGTGTTCCAAAAGGACTCATTGCACAGGGACTGGAGCGAGAAGCAGCACCCTCCCACTCCATGGCTGCTCCTTTGGCCTGTTTTGAAGACTGTGGAACATTCATGCTTCCAACAAAGGAGAGCCCTCCCCAGCTTCTTTTAAGGGTGACAGAAAGAAGCCTTCAGTGGCATCAAACAGCATCACCCTCACATTCATCCTGTGGTCTTGCACAGCCTCTCAAGGAAGCCCTGAGCCAACCCTCACTCCATTCATGGCTGACAGTTATCCTCCCTGAAGCACATCTCTGATCACACAGGCCTGGGAGACCTCCTCTGGTACCTGAGCAGATTGGCACATCTCAGGAAGATGCAATGTTTTGTTAAATGTGTTCTCTCTCTATTTGCATACTGTGGGAGACTGTGGGAAGCCAAGTGGGAAGGCTGAAGAAACTGAGTAATCAGTCTGGGGGATCAACAGTAGTCTGTGCTTCACAGCGAAAGTTCTCGAGTTCCACAAGCAGGAGGTGGGAAAAAAAAACCCAAAAACCATCAGCCTTCTTTATTCCATTCCTTAAAATTTGCCCACAAATGGGGACCTTTAGAAACCAAAGCATAACTTAATGAGTTTTTAAAATCAAAAGGAAAATTCAATACTCATTTATCACTTCCAACCAAACTCTGTTCTGAACACAGATATTGTGAGCGAAGAGTAAATGATTCACAAGTGTTGGCATAAGCAAGATTGATTTCATTCTAGAGTTCATTAAAAAACATGTTCTATGTAATGAAAATACATTTACAGTTCTAAGGTTATACATTTCATCTTGTTTCCCTCAGCCCTGCTGCTTAAGGAACACAGTCAAGTGAAAATCAACTTCTTGCCAAAGGACTCCTCAGTGAGAGCAGTTCCCCAACACTCAGTTCAGCCAAAGAATTCACCCAACTCTAAAACGAGTACCAGCAAAAGGGGACAGCAACAAATCACCTGAGATTAATGACACTTGAAATACAGCATTTTTAAAACAAAATCTATCCAAGAACTACATTTAAAATATTTGTACAGTTCAGGATTTCCTAATATTTGTGTTGACTCATACTGAGTGACTCTGTGTACCACATGCTGACTGTGTGCTCACATTATTACAGTACCAACTGCTTTGGTGCACAGACTGATGGGCACTGCAAGGGAAAAACCCTGCAGAGATGTTCATTACTGACACTTCTCCATGGATCTGCAACTCCATTGCAGAAAAGAGCGATACATCAAGAATGAGCAGAAAACTGAGACTGAGGGGGAAATACAATTAGGACAGCAGCAAAACGGTTTTTCCAGAGAGTTTCTGTCAGGTGTTAATTGTCAGTTTGGTTTATTCCCTTACAGCTTATGATATCCACACACTTTTGTTGCTGATCTGCCTGTTGGGCATTCAGAAGATGCACAAATAATTTGTTACAATGAAGTCAACATAAAACCACGCTTTGAACATGAGGTATTGTAAAAACTCCACGAAAAACAGGGCCCTTCTTGTTTCCATGTTAGCCATGTAAACAAGTAGCTTGGATACATCATTTGTGTGTGCCTTGGGGCATAACCTGTTGCACAAAAGTGAACTTGTGCAATTTAAATGATTCCAACATCAAAAATGAGTTAAAAACAATTATGCTACTCATCTCCCAACAGCCAGCCCAGCGCTGAAGGGCAAAAAGAAAGGAAATGTGCTTAAGCAAGAGGAAACCAGCCCAAAAGAACACATGAGAAAAATACTGGGGAAGAAAAAATACCCATTTTAGCTACAAATTAAATATTGCACATGATCGTGAAATCATTTACTTCTAATAAAAGTACTTGTCTAATATATTATACTTCATGATTTAGATAAGCTCCTATCCTCTTGCTTTAATAGCACAGTTAAAAGTGCTATTAAACATACTGGTTAATAGCACCTCTTAATGACCAAAAACCTGATGGGATAGACAAAAGTTCTGAGATGTTAATTCAGAGCATGTTAACACAGGTTAAAAGGGAGGATGTTTCCTACTGGAAAAGAAGTCTCTTTCTGGCATTAACAGGAGTTTTGTGACTAGGAAGCACTAACACACAGTTCCATTACTGGTAATTCAGGTTTATCTCACTGTGTACAGGGGATGCAAAGTATCACTTATACCCAGCAGAACCTCAGCCTGTTACTTTTAACTAACTGAGATCATAAACACCAAAATCAGGCAGTCATGTTGTGCCTTTTCAATTACACCTTAACAAAAACACCTGATCTGAAATCTGCCCAATCCAGTCCAGAGTGACTTGCACAAATTAAGGGCAGCCGTTTTACCAGGCCTCCCATTATGCCAAAAACCTGAAGTCTAATATAAAATCACTCACATGGTAACAAGTTTTGCAAGTTAAACACCACTGCCGTTTGCACTATATAGAACTATGAATAAAACCTAGGCACATGATTTTCATTGCTTGAAGATGCACAGAAGAAGCTTGGCTGAATAGAAGACTAAGAGCAGAAATACCCATCCAGTGAGAATGGAATTTTTAAAAATAATGGAATAAAAATATAGCATCTTCCCCCTCAAAATGAAAAACCTGTGTCAGTATAAAAATACTGAGGTAAATTAACCCCCTTTTCTGAAAAAAAATATTAGTTCTGCATTTTTGTAGTGAAGTCTGCTATTCATGAAGTTCTGCTGGACAGAGTGCAATTTCAGAAAATGAAGTGCTCAGCACCAAACCCTCATCTCAGTTTCAGCTATATGTAAGCCTGTGTAGCACACAGACCTCCTCGTTGTTGGTACACTACTAAAATGAGTGTCCTCCCACAAGTGTTCATCAGCACAATTATAAGCAGTGCATCTGAAGGTGCCACAGCATCAGCTACCCTCTGTCTTCAATGATCAGGTCTCTGCACCAAATCACCTGCTAACAAGCCCAGCCTGTGAAGAACACATCTGCTTTTCCCAGATCAATCTTCAAAGACTGTCTAGCATTCAGCAATTCACAAAGAAACAATAACAACTGTATTAAGTATAAAAGAAAGTGAATTAATGATTTTGTCCACAAATTCCCAGACTTTCAGATTAAAGAGGCTCGACATGAAACACTAGGAAAAGTTAATTAACAAAAAAGTGATGCTAAATATAAATGAATGAGAATTCTCACACAGTGAGGAAGGAGACAGACCTCAGCCCCTCAAAGGCACACAGATCTGAGCTGATTCAACCTAATGGAAAGAAGGAGAGGAATAATTTTTTTAATCTGTACAGACTGAATGGATTCTGCATTGAGAAAACACAGCACACAGTTTTAGAAGGGAAGTCTTGAATGCATTCCCAGCTTGAGCAGAAAAAGAAAGAAAAAAGCTTTTCCTGAATAGAAACTCTAACTTGGAACCCTCTTTAAGTCACAAACATTGGATTTTGAATCTTACTCCTGGAAGATGGAGGAGAGACTGTAACAGCAGTACAACCACTTGCTCAACTGTTCTATGTAAAGTGCAAAACCCAACTTTAAAGTAAGTTGTAAACATATTTAGGCACTTACAACCAAAAAGTTCAAACAAAATAAGATGGGTTTTGTAAAAGCAATTTCAAGGCATATAATTTCCAACTAAAATGGCTTACAAAGGACTAATTAGTAGAGGAACTAGTATAAGAGTCTCTCTAGGATGTTACAAAACAGCAGAAGTATTATAAATGATAAATAACCTGAGCACACACAGCAGTATCCACAGCTACTTCAACTCTTTGGTCAAGCATGTGCACAGACCTTCTCACAAATCCTGGCCAAAGCACTCCTCTCAAAACTTTTCTGTCATTCTCTCAAAACCATTTCATACCAAAATTAATTCTGTGTTAAGAAAAATCTGTATCACTTGTTTTATTGCAAGGTGATTTTTCAGGTTCCCTCCCCCCAAATAAGTTACTGCAGATAATTCTGTGTTTTGGAACATTCCAGTCATAGTGAAAAGGAAGACTAAACACATCCCTGCAAAGAGGATAATCAAATGGCTGAGTGAATTTTCCTTCACCCATAACTGACTGCACATATAGAGCACACTATTTACTTTCCATGTGAAAATACACCTATGGTTTCCTAGAAAGGTCCCTCCTTGGAGTCTCTAAGCTCTCAGATCCGTTCAAATGGTTACACATTAACAGGCTCCCAAGCACATGGCCAAACCTGACCCATCAGACACCAGCTGAGGGAAAAGGTTTAAATGCTGTCCTCCAAATCAAAGCTTCCACAAACAGAGTACTTTGACTTTACTCAGCAGACACACAAGCTGATGAAGATTGGGAAATGACCCTAAAAAAAAAAAAAGACATACCTATGGTTGTAGGCCTTTTGTACAACTACTTTGGATAAGTTATTAATCCTCACAAGCAACATCAGTTAAAATTAACCTATGTGCACACCAAAGGAAGATTTCAGAGAAGTACATAAATGTGTTATGCTAATGTAAGCCACACAAATATGCCATAGTTGATGAGATCAAAAGATTATCTACATTTTTACCTCTGTCCTCTCCCAAAGTTGTTCTCTCTCTTCTCATCAGTTACTGAGCTGCAGAGTCGGAAAACACTGGAATATTGGTATTTAACTAAGCTGTACCTAGTAATCACAACACTGCCATCTGCACTGCCAAACTGAGCAGAGATGAATAATGAACACTGAACAATCTCATTCTCCACATTTACCCAGCTGAGGGAAATAAGGCAGTGCAGGGCACAACATTTCCTAACATCCTATTTAATTAAATGCCTTTATTCTGCTTGTTCTTTCTGCCCATTTCCTTTTTCCAGGATCACTCTGAGAGCCCTCCTTTCACCTATGAGCACTAATTCTCAGCCTCAAGCTTCTGCCATCCTCTCCACGGATGTCCTTCTCTATCCAACAAAGAAACCCTGAAACCTCTTCCACAGAAGCCAAAAACACTTTCAGAACCTCATGTACATTTTTAGTGGAAGCCAAATCCAAAAGTATGAGCACCCTTAAAGAGCATGTCTCCTTCTCATCCATCAATGCCGCTGTAGATCAGATCCAAGGCATTAACTGGCAATGGAGGAGGAGTATCTTCCACAGGGACATTTCACTCTCCAAACAGGTTGGTGTTCCTTAGCTGTGTTGATTTTGGCATTTCTAACATTTTAAGAGCTTTGGGATGATTCCCTGAATCCCTGAGCAAATCAGATGTTGACTTTTACATGTTCCCACCTCTCCAAAGAGCCACAGACATGAGATCAGCCCTGTGGAGGTTTCTGCCTGTGAGATCAGATGCTGCAAGAGGGATCTCTGATCAGCAAAGCTCCACTCATCTCCAGTTACTTCTGCTGCCTCATGGCTTTTTTCTGTTCATCCAACAACTCATACCCACTTATAACCTGGGAAGTCTAATAAATTATGCCAATAGTAAAATTAAAAAAAAAAAGAACAAGTCTAACAGCAGGTTAAGCCTGAGACAAGAACCTGCAGGTACAAGATGGCTCACAGACAGTCTGCTACAACACAAATGTTCAGAAAGCTTTTCCCTCCCCTCAGTCAAAAGTAAGTATTTGTCATGTGAGACACAATTCCACTAAAAATCAGACAATTACTCAGACAATTTCATGATTCCTGTAAGGAAAAAAGGTATATAAGCCTCATGTCACTGCATTAAAAAAGGAGATTTGTGTGGGGGTGTATTAACATATATATTATATATATTAACAATATATATTAATGCCAGGAGCAATCAACCACTATGGAAGAGACAGATCCTGTACAAAGTACCCAAAGAAATAGGATTTTAATTTCTGAATGATGGCAGCTCACATGCTGGCTTGTTTTAATCTCAGAAACAAGTGACAAGAAGCATCAGAAGTGAGTGGCCCAAAATCTTCGGAATCCACATCCACATATAATTAGAAGACCATCTGTTCACAAAATTTAACCACCCAAGGTGGCTGGTACCTGATCACTTGATAAGAAGGATCCAAAAATTCCATAAAGTCAATGTCAAGCCTGTTGTCTCATGTGGAAAGCTGCATCTGTGAAATGTTTTAGGCAGTGAAAGACCCTTCAGCGAAGAGCCTGCTCCTCAGGAGAGCTCAATGACACCATAAGTATTGGCCAGGAAAAATGCACTGGATACAGACACCAGTGAGGCTGAATTCTGGACTACCATTTATTACTTGCTGTTTTTCCAAAGGTTGGCTGTCACCCTGCTCCTCTCTCCAGCCACTGAAGCAGGGGAAGGGGGAGAGAAGGGAAGGAGCAGGAGTGCAGAAACAGAAATGTGTAACAACACACCACAGAACCTGATTACAATGCAGCATCAGAGAGGAACAGGCATTCAACAAAGCACCTTCAAGTAAAATTCATTCTTCACCTCTCTGCCACATTCACAAAGCACTGGAAAGTATCTTTATTGGACAGCTGATCTCCATCCCTTCCTTCCTCCCTCAGTAGAAAAGTGTATTTTGTGTTACACCTGAAATTCCAAAAGCCATCACCCCATGGCCTGATGTTATTTTGCATGCTTGAAATGAGCTGCCCGTGGTCAGAAATCTACACACTGCCTTCAAATTCCTTTTGATGCTGTGAAATCAAATGCTGGAAGAACCTAACTGCCTCCAACCAGCTGCTCACCCTTGTTGGCTTATCCTATTTATTTTCCAAAAAAGTGATAACAATCATTTGGTTTTAAAAGCAGTCCTTAAGAGGAATTGCATGCAGCACAGAGCAGCAAGGACTACTTTTTCCCCTCTGTTTTTAGGCAGCTCCCACCCAGGGAAGAGCCAAAGCAGCCCACTGCTCACACACTTTAATCTTTCAATAGCAACAGGAATAAGAAGCAGTACATAAATTAATTTTAAAGCCTTGCATGCAGCTCAACAAACAGCTTAAAAGCAGCAAGCATGAAGCTCTTTAGGTTTACTGATGCTTGTACATCACTTAGCATTCCAGTTTACAAACCAAGTTGCTAAAATTAAACTGAAGAAGGCAGTCACATGGTATTTATTCCTGTAACTGTTATACATAAGTTTAACTCCTCTGATTTCTGAAGCAATGATCCCAAGAAAAAGCCATTGTGGTGTTCTGTGCCAGGATTTTGGTGTCTGATCACTTTCATTTCAGGGAACACACATGCAGTCCAAGACTGTTCTATGCTTTTGGGGGGTTGGGGGTTCTTCTTTTGATTAATTGGTTTTGGGTTGGGTTTGTTTTTTTTTTTTTTGGCAGCGGTGGCGGGAGTTTGTTTGGGTTGCCTTTCCTTTAAATAATACAATCTCTTCCCAGGGTGAATCCATAAGAAGGCTTTCTTAATGGAGGTTAACTGATAAAAATTTGGATTATCATGAGATCTCTTCAAATACTGACCTAGATATTGATAGAAGATCCTTCCTTTTTTTATGGTTTAAGTGTCTGCCTCAGCAATTGCAACACATGATGTATATTGGAAAGTCTCCATTTCCCCCAAACAATACAGAAGTTTTTAGTGTTTACTCCAAGGTTATTAACAGGGGGAAAAAAAGTTCTCTCAGGTTAATTAAGGGAAAACAGACTATTTAATATTCTTTGGAAGGGAAGTCATCACTAAATCAAGGAGGGTTTTTTTGTGATTTACCAAGATCTCTCAGTTCCAATGGCACTTTGCAAAAGCTGCTTCTCAAGGCTGCCAATATAACCAAATATAACCAATATAACCCCCTTTCTGCTTCACATCCAAACACTCAGCAAATCACTCAGACAGAACTGCTGGGATCACCACAGAAGGGAACTGAATACACTTTGTCCTTGTAATTTTTTCCACTACAGATGGTGCCTCTGACCTTTCCAAGAGAACCAATACCAATCTGGACATACTATGCAAAAACATAATTATGTAGACCTTGTGGGTTATGAAATAAAGTTCTGCTGAAACTATTTTCTTTTCAAGGTCTACTGATTTTATCTTCAGATGAAAAATGAAGATATAATTATGATCCACTACATTTAGCAGATGCAGCCATTCTTCTGTGTGTTCAACAGATTATGTCAAAAACTAGATGGAAGAACTACAAAGCATTATCCATTCAAGGGAAAAAACAAGTGTAACCCTCAATAGCTTGCTACCTGCTGGCAAGCAGTTGTAATCTGGTTTCTGTCAGGATCTCAAATCACTACTGAAAACACTGTTGTTTCACTGTGCCCCCTGAACACGAGTGTACACAGAAAATATCATCAAAGGAGTTCTATACTGGAACATTTAGACCACTCCCAAGTTATTCCCTTGTTCCCCTCCTGCCAGCTGAGCCCAAAGTGTCATTTCACAATTACTGCCTTCAATTACTAGTTCAGATAGCTGGCATGGCTGCTCTTCACCAGTTACC
Organism: Alaudala cheleensis; assembly: GCA_013398995.1. NCBI lineage: Eukaryota > Metazoa > Chordata > Aves > Passeriformes > Alaudidae > Alaudala > Alaudala cheleensis. The sequence continues at coordinate 372,338 of VWYE01026730.1, forward strand.
CAACACACACACTACTTTCAGAGTACACAAATGTCCCCTCTAAACTCTTTTGCTCTCCAGCTTTTATCTCAGAGCATACATACACACAAATATTTATCCCTAATATAACAGTTCCTCTGTCTTACTAATGTCTTCAGAATTGAATGGACTGTTAACAGTATCCTAGAAATCTACTTTGCTGAAAAAACCCTATCCTTTCCAACTAATAGTTTAGTCATGGTGGCCCACTCTGCTGGCCATCTTCAAATCTCTGAGGCTTCCTAGCATCACCCAACTGAAAAGAGTTTTAAAAAAGCTTTATTTCACTTTCCTGGAGGCATACCTGAAAGTTTGGCATAAAGCCAGCACAACTACAGTTTTTTTTCCATGGCAGCTCCACCTGAAGTGCTCCTCTTCTCCTTTCTACTTAAATCAATGTCAGGTAGAGTGAGGCTGACACAGAGTGCTGGATTTGGCACTGGCAAGCTGTAACATCAGCAGACATTACCTATCATGTAGGAGCACCCCTGCACTCCTGCCACCATCCATCACTGTTAACTGCTCACTGGGTGACTAAGGAAGGGGAAGCCTTACACAGTCCCAAGCTACCTACTTCATCCTTGAGAAAGGAAGAATCCTTAAGGGAAAAGATTACTAACTCACACACCACAAATACAACAATGCTGAAAGGAACAATGGCTTCTGGAGAAATACAGCATTACAGACAAGACTTTTCAGGAATATAGACACTAAATGGTGGAATAACACACTGCCACTCACTTAGGAGTCTAATACCTGAACACACTCAATACATATTAGAGAAAGAATTATAGCAGAAAGAGTCTGCTCTACGTTCTGCAGAATTTGAAGTAATCCCTGCTTCAAACAGCAAAAAAAGCACAGTTAAACTCCTAAGTTCAACAGCACCACTGATGTCACCTGTTTTATGCCAAGCTGCTTTTAAGGTACTGCTGCCCTTTTGTGTTTAATGGATCAAGTAGAGAGCAGCTGCTCAGCCTCTGCTACAGCTCAGAGCAGCCCAAGGTATAGATCCTACCTCGATAGGAAACATGGCACAAAAGGAGCCCTGGGGGACCCAGGTAACCACAAAATGCCTTGTTTCATTTCCCTACAGAACTGAAAAAAAGACACAACACAGGGTGTTCTCTTGGATGATCACATGACAGTTCTGAGGTGGTTACAGAGTGCTGCAACTTGATAAATGCTTTCAGACACCAAGCACTCTTGAGGAGGTAGGTTTGAGTTATTCTGAAAGAGAACTGAATCATAATTCCATGCTGCAGCTGGGGAAAGACAGAAGGAACCTTAAAGCTGGCAGAATTCTAGAGAGCCAACAGGCATCTGCCATTGAAGGAATCATTTAAATGCAATGCTCTGGGATACAGAGAATGCCTTTAAGCAATGCCTATGGAACGATATATTGCACAATGCAACACCCAGAATGGAAGAAAGCTTCGTTTTCTATCAACTAATAACCAACTCAGAAATGGGGCTAGTAATAGAATGACACAGCACTAAGACATACCTAATTTTTTTGTAATACATAATTAAAAAAGACAAACCAATGAAGAAGTGAGAATCAATCTGATTTTCAGAGAAAGAATGCACTCATTAGAAGCTCTGCCAGTCTCCTAATAGCAGCACCCTATGCATTTAAGAGGTTAACACATGGACAACTACATTTTTGGAAGTGAGATGCTCATTACACACTACAAAGAAATGGAAAATACTCCTGACTGGAGAACTGGTGAAATGGTGGAATACATCCATCACAATAAAGTACAATGTTCTTCAAGTGCTTACCCCAAGCCAGGTGAAATTCCTTTCAGAAATATTTTCTTGGTTAAACTCTGACTCAGACATCCAAGGTCTCTCACCACAAAAAGACCACAGAAATGCATCAAAGTAAAAAGATGTTTTCAGCAATACCACACTATTTCAGCTGAAACATAAATCTGATCTTAAAAGTAGATCAGTCCGATGTGGGAAACTTCAGTGCAGGGCGTTAGACATCAGATTTGCATTGCACTCCTCATTTTAAGGCACAATCATCTTGCCATAAGCAAGTTTCAACTGAGAGGAATTCCTCTGTCTTTGAGTTTCACATCACTCCACCACTGCCCAATTTTTAGGCAAATTATTTCTATCGCGGTGCAAAACATACTCACTGTCTTTCCTCTGCTCTTCTGGCTTCTGATGAAGAGGTTTCCAGGGAAACTTTAAAATACACACACTAAAAAAAAAAATTATTTTGCAACTCAGAAAAACATAGCTCCCACTAAAGCATGCTGAGGAGAGGGATACCATGCCAAAACCAAGCTCCTGTTTACTGGTTTCATCAATTCCTCCTTGAATATGCATGGCTTTGCATAAGTGAGCAGTCATTTGCACTCTGCTCTGGGCTTCCTGCAAAGAATGATTGGTTAACTCATGCACACTGCGCTGAAAACTGTCGTGTTTTTCCAAGAATCTATGTAAACTACAGGAATACTTTCCACGTTTAGTTTTGAGCTCTTCAAAGCGAGCTTTGAATGACATTCCCCATTCCTGAAAAGAAAGGATTTTGTGTCTCTCCAGGATCAGTAACAAAGGATGAGGATAAAGCTCCTCTCCCCACTGAGCAGCTGATGAATCCAGCTGTGCTGCACCACAGCTGGGCAAGGCTGCAGGAGTGCCCACCCTAGTGAGAGGTACAGAGAGCATGTGCATGGCATTCCCAGGATTACAGCCAAGGTATCCCTGCCACCTCCTGCCTCAGAGCACAGCCACAGGCTGCGAGTGCCTCGGGACAGGTACACCAGAGCACAGCCACAGGCTGTGAGTGCCTGGGGACAGGTACACGCTCTTTTATCTCCCCACTCACTCTCTGAGCACTACTGAACCCAGAACATTCCCTGGAGATCAATAAGCAATACATTTACTGGTGCACGTTCCCAAGGAACGGGACAGAAACCTCAGAGACACGGCTGCATTCACTCCCAGAAGGCTGAGGCGGCAATCAACTCCCATTTTCAGGTACTCTGCAAAGGGCAATTCAATCACCCGAGCTGAGGTGACAAGAACAGCACTGCAATCAGGGACAATCCATGTGTGTGTGGGAGAATGAAGAGCCGTGACCACAGGAAAGAGATTGAGATGACTATCAGATAATGGCATGAGTCAGCCAGCACCTCGGCTCCATGAGCCGAGTCCATTTTTAACTGGTCTGAGATAAACTTTATATAAAGCACAAGTACTGCACGTGCAAGAAGTCTTTTTTTAAAGTGACGTGCTGAAATACTCGTAATTAAGTCTAAAACTCAGTTCCTGCAATTATACTGGAACTCGTTTTAGAAGGAGGCTGAAGGGGAAATGGAAGATATTTTCTGGTCCCCCAACAGATCTGGGAAATTCCTTGTTCAGAGTCTAAACAGAGAAGTCTGTTTAATTGCAGAAAATCCTATTAAACTGATCTTCCACATGAAGGGCTGAAGTGACCAACTCCAAAAGGCTATAGAAGGCACAATGAATGCAGAATTTAATTAGAACACACTGTTAGCTAACTATAATGCTATTAATTAGCATTCTTAGTTTTTACAGCTCAATGCAATAATATCCCTTTACTTTTAAATGGCACCCTTCTTACTTCTGGACCAAAGTTATACAATTCTACCAGTGTGGTAGTAATTACAGTGATTGCCTAGAGAACAGCAACCTAGAAATATCTGTGAATGTTTAATTAGGGGATAAGGGAAAGACAAAAAAAATATAACAGAAATCACTGTTCTCTAATGCATTCATATTTAGTAATTGATTAATCCATTCTAAACCATATATTCATGGCATTTTTCTTGCATGATTTCCAAAGCATCCTCAAACGTCAAAACTGATTTCAGAAGAAATGTTTCTGTATTCCAAGACAGTCTCTTCAATTTGAAAAGAGGGCCAAAAATGAAAAGAATCTGAGAATTAAAAGACTTACCTGCAACTGAAATACAAAGAACACCAGAAAAGTTGAGTGATTGGTATTCCAGATATTTGTTATCCTGGTACTGCACATTGTAACTAAAACTTTCATTACGTTATTGTTTCCAAAGAAATCCTACCTTTGCAATGCTTTTCATTTCTTCAGGTTTCCTGCATTCCAAGATGATGTAAGTAAATGAAGACAGTGTCACACACCTTAACAAGTCCCATGGTGTGATATTTACCATTTGGTAAGAACACAGTTAAATGACAAGTTCATTAAATGATTTCATACTATCTCAGGAAAAGCAACTTACTTTTTCAACTCAAGCTCTTTAAAAAGTGAAAAGCTAATTGTCCACAGGTTGAGTGTAGTAGACTCATCACTGACCAAAAGTATTTACTATTTCAGAAGGGCTATCTGGAAGTAGAGTACAACAAGCACTACCAGCACCACCCTTTTCCTTCAGCATTTCCCTCTCTCCTTCACCTTCTAAAGCAATCTTGCAAAAAGCATTGCCTCAAATAGCAACCATACCTTTAAAGCTACAAGAACAACTAATTTTGTCATGATGAAAGCTGACTTACATTGCAGGAAACTTCTGGAGTGGGACACTGGGTCTGTTTTCCTTAAGAACAGTGAGGTTTTTCACCTGACAGTCCAGAGACTGAACTCACATTTGGCCAGAAACAACTGAACAGGAGGACACTCATTCTGAGACAAATATTTACTTCAGGACTAAGGTAGCAAGGAGGGCTAGGTGGGAGAACTTAAAGAAAGCTTTTAATCAGTAGAACCGACTACAAAGACAGCTCCGTTTTAATCAGCCACTGAGTTTTAATTTAATTTGGAGATGTTTTTTTAGATGCACAGGACCAAAGACCTAGACACCTGAGAATCTCTGTTCTTCTGCCTATTCTGTAACAGGCCAGACCACTACAAAAAGACCTGCAGGCTGCTTCAGAATAGTTGCATAACAAGATATGCAGAGTTAATGACAAAAGAACAACAAGCATGCAGTAAACAGTGTTATTTAAAGGTAACCAAGAACACAATTTATATCTGTTTGTGAAAACAGCAGGTCTGGAGGTTTTTAACTCTAAAATCCAGTGAGTGTAACTTTAACTTTGTTTTTAGTGGCCATTTGTCAGCATTCAGTTGTTCAGTTATTCTGGGGGCCAGCAGTTAGGACATTTTGTATCTCAGAGAACACTTCAAGAGGTAAACAGCACAGAAATATTAATAATGAACAGAATAAATACTTCCAAAAGAAAACCATCAGGCCTAGGGAAAAAACCTCACATGACACCCAAGGAAAAATGAGCACTCCAAGTAGTTTACAAGTCTGACGAGAAACATCTAAAAACAGGCTTGCAAGTTGAAAACACATCTTACCCACATCAATTACCCAAGAAAAGCACCAATCTAATTTAGCAGCTTAAGTGTAACATGCAAGTTTCTAAGTGTCATTTAATCATGCTATCACACTAACACAGCAGCAACGTTAGATGACAAACCTGGTTTTCTTCTTGCAAAACTCGGTATTGCTCCTTCCAAATGGTGATTTTTGAAGCTTCATCCTTCCTCAGAGCTCTCTCCTTTTTGAGCTCAGGACTCCAGAAGGTCTTGATGCTGTTCATGGAAGAGCTGAGCTTGCTTTCCTTCACCTCCACGTCCTTGCGGAGCAGATCGTTCTCCCTCAGCACCTCCTTGAGCTGCGTCTGCAGGTCCATGATGGTGTTGTCCCTGGCCTGGCGCAGCGAGTGGGGCACGGTGGAGGCCATGCTCACCGGGGGCAGGTGGTGCTCCCCGAAGGCGATGGTGTCGCTGGCCACGCCGCTGCTGGCGATGTTGGGGCTGCTGCCCATGGCGGTCATGCGCACGCCGTAGGGCAGCCGGCCCCCCGAGCGGCCCAGGGTCATGGTGCTCTTCGGGGTGTCGGCGCCCACGTTCTCGTGGTCGCTGAGGTACATGGGGCCGGACGTGGCGTAGGCGGCGTTCAGGGACTGGATGTTCTCCATGGAGAGCGTTTTGCCGCTGCCGCCCGCCGCGCCGCCGCCCGAGCCGCCGCCGGTGCTGTTGGTGCGGCGGTGCCCCAGGCGCGGCGAGCGCGGCAGGCGCGGGGAGCGCCCGGGGCTCTGCGTGCTGGGCTCCACCTTCCCCACCGAGCGAGCGCTGCCGTACATGGCCCAAGCGGGGTGTCGGGCAGTGAGACAGGAAAAACAGCAACCACTGAACTGCTGCTGAGCTCTTCAATGCTTACAGAGTCAACTTAAGGCCAATCACAACCTGTCACGGAGCCGGCTGTCCATCCCTGCAGTCATGTGCTCACGGGGTTCAGGACCATATCTGTATCAATAAGAGCAACATATTAAAATCTACAGCAATAAAAATAACATATTCAATACCTAGTTTATCACCAAATGTGATAATGTCCCTATATATTATATATGTAGTAGTTAGAATATTATATTATCCCCATATATTATATATCTAGTCTATATATTTTAATATCTTCTACTATATTTTTACTTCTCCAGTATTTTTCAATTCCTCCTAACCAGAAAAAAAAAAGTTTTATTTAAACCCTTATATTAAAACTCAAAAAGAAACTTCTATTCTCGCTTTTCTATTGTCATATTATCACAGTAAAGGGGGAAGGAGAAGAGAATCCATCAGTCTTCAAGCCGTAATTTTGTTGGCCATGACAAAGCCCTTCAGATGTCATCTAATCTTTACTCGTACTCCTAACTGGCACTAATGCCTTACTGTTACCTTTCTGAGTAAGAGAGAACCAAAAACCACTCAGTAGTGTACCTTTCCTTCAAGCACTGCCAGCTTCCACAGCACACTTTCTAAACTCTTGTGCTGTGAAATCCTCCTGCAAGTGGGAAGGCAGGACAGCCTGAAATGACTCTGCCCATGACCTCAACCAGCAGGTTCCTCAGCACTGCTGGCAGCCCCACTTGAAATGCAGGAGTCACAACCAAAACTAAGAATAATCATGAAATAATTACTGACCACACAATTTAAGCAAGCACAGATGCAAATCTGAAAGAGGAGCAATGACCCAGCAATCAGACCAACAAGGTTAAGAGGAACAAGAGAATGACAGCTCCACTGAAAACTGACTCTCACTGTCTCTCAAACTAAATGTAACTTAAATCTTTGTTCAGGTTAAGAAAAGATTTCAGTTGAAATATGCTTCTCATTAACCAGCTGAGATTAATTCCATTAGATAATAATTCAACAGCAGGGACCTCTTAAAACACAGAACACTACAACATCATCCTGTTGCTGTTCCTTTCTCCCCTCAGCTTTTTATTTAAATACAGACTCTGGTGGCACACATAATAGAATTCCTTACTTTTGCAGTGCAAGATGATGCTGTTGTACAAGTGCTGGCAGGAAACTCTTTAGCACAGGGACTCTGGGCTGGGACCAGAGTTAAAGGCAAGATGTTGCAGAGAGGCAAGAAATACAACTGAACTACTGCACTGTAAAACCTATCCCACTACACAGTGCTCACTTTCTTTTCTCCACTGGTGTTTTCCTGTGTAAACTATTTCATGTTACTGCTGGGCTCAACTGCATTTAAAGCTAGAACACTGAAACATTCCTGGTTCCATCAGATGGAAGAACACCAGTGTCCAAAGGGCAGCAGCATCTAACATACCCCAACACCTTGCCTTCCACACCAGCTTTCATCTACCTGCCCCTGCTGCTCAGCAGCCAGATCTGCAAGATATCAGAAACAAATTCATCCAAACCAGCATGTGTGTGAGATAGTAACTGGGCAGATCAGTTAAAGATTAGGTTTAAAACAGGGATCCACTTACAAAGGAAATGGTAGAGACAGTGCAAGTGGGTGGAAGGAAGAGACCATAAAATAATATTGCAAAAAGTACTGGAAAAGGATAGAAAGAAAAAGGTAAAATCCAGGAAGGAAAAATACAGTATTTTTTCCTTTCAGAATGAGTTAGTATAGGAAAAGATACAACAAGAAATAGTTTCAAAATGTTTAGCTTAACCTTAACCTTTACATGGAAAACAAGGCCAGGGCAAGCCAGCATTTTAACAATTTTATAGAAGACACAATGGCATGAGGAATTTACAAAGCTTATGGAAATTGATACTGCTTTGTGAGCGGTTCTCAAGATGTTCAAGTGCTCACTCTGGTTTTTTTTTAAATGACAAGAAAAGTTAGCAACAATACTGCTACAGAAAATTTTAGACCACATCTGTAAAGAAGAACCAGCCAAGGAAAAACAGCCACCAGCATTAAATGAAATTATCTGCTAAAGCAACCCCTACAGGTGTATTCTTTTAATTCAAGCTGCATTTCTTCTATTTCAACTACATATCTTTATGCAAAACAGTACAGAAATATAAACTATGCAACAAAGTCTACAGTGTTCCACTGAAGCTGCTTCAATAAGCAAGACACTGTGCCCCAGATCTGGAAGAAAAACACTTCTTCCAAACAGAAAGGCTATTTCAGACTAGCCTCACTGTTTGAGATATCAAAATGCTAAAAATGCTGCTGTGACACCACTTGAGCACTCCAAACAAGTCAGATACCATTGCTAAGACACTGCATAAAGTACATTCCACCGAGAGCTTGCATTCATTAGGATTCTCTTGAAAATTAATCCAAATCACAGCACTTAATTCACTTGCTACAAACTCACCGCAGTAAATCAGGGCAAACACTCATTAACAGCTTTGGGTGAGTTTAACTTGAACCAAAAGATGAGACTGATGAGTATTTCAGTTAAAGGACTGCACCTCAAAACCACCAAGTTTAAAAGCTGCTGGAAGCACACCACTGCTGCACACAGAAACATCACCTGGTGAACTCCTTAACAACACACCAGAGGAGCTCAAAAGGTTTTAGATCATTACTAAAGAGTTCCTCACCCTCAACATGGAAAACCTGCCACAGAGAACTGCCTTCTCCTTGCATTAGCAAACATTTTGTTAAATACTGGATGCTTTCCCCCGAATGGAAGCGGCTGCTATCCCTGAGAGAAAGGTAGAGAGGGGCTGGAGCTGTGCAGGAAGCACCCGCAGTGACCCTGGGCAGGCAGGGCAGCTCCCACCCGTCCTGGGCTCACTCAGCCCGGCAGCACAGGCAGGCTCCGTCCCCTCTGCTGCTCCACAAACACCCCATCACTCTCGCTGTGGAAGCCAAGGGCTACAATCAGCCCTTGATCAGGCTCATGGGAAGGATTCCCAGAGCTGGCACAGCTCACACTCAGGGGAAGAACTCTGCCATGCACCGCACTCACTCTGCACACAGAAGCAGCAGGTTAAGACACAAAGTTGTCTTTGCAAACAAGCAAATGTAAGCCTCCAGTATTTTCCCTGAAATGACAATTTTCACTACACCATTGCTAGACTTTAAAATTGTCAATATTCCAACTATTAACTAAATACATTCTTCCACACGTGCTGCCAGTTTCAGTATTTCCACTGACACACTTGCCACAGATCAAGATGAAAAAGTAAATTACAAGATAAATATTGACTCTATTTTCCCCCTATTTTTTTTCTAGTAGCATTTATCACTGACCATATCACTTTGTTGTAGAAGCAGATATTAATACAATTCACACTAGGGAAAAAAAAAATCTTTCACCATGAAAACAGCAAAGTGAGGGAAGTGATAAAAAAATCTTTACTTTTTTGCAATACCAGTTAATCAGGAAGAAGAAAGAATTCCAGTTTCCCTCCCAGAGTCCAAGCAAAAGTATATGGAAGATTTCTTTCAGCTAACAGAACCAGAGAAGTTAGTTCTTCAATATTCTGAGCCACACTAGCATTTTACTGGGAATCTCACAAGTAGGGTCTCTTATGTTCCATGAGGCCAACCCGCAGCACTGTTACTATTTTCCTCTTCTACTGAGACTAAATTTAGTCACAAATAAATCATCCCTTAACCCTACAAGATGGTGCTAACCATAAGGAACAATGTCCAACTGTGAATGTACTAAGTGTACTAACCATCTTCCCTTGGCAAATTCTCCTGTAGATTCCAAAAACCTTTGCTTTTTCTGCCAATGAGAGAACCCTTACCCAAGATTACAATTAAAAAAAAAAAAATAGCACTCCCACCATAAAGAGCTTAAGGAAACAAATCAGCTGAAGCCAGTGCTAAACCATTTTCCTTCAAGATAGCTTGCAGAACTTTACAATTATGCAACAAAATTCTCTTGTTTGCTGTTCATTAAGAGAACAAAGACTTCAAAGAGCATTCTATCTGCAAGCCAAATTAAAATTTTTTTAAAAAAATCACATCAGCCCAAGTAAAAACTTTCTATTTATATTTATATATATTTAAATTACCATAGCACCTTTGTAGGCACAAAGACCTGGCCAGCTCTAGCATAAGTTGAAAATGTTATTTAGTGATTATGGAAAAACTTGTAAGAAGGACTATCAGAAAAAGAACAGGCAAGAATTGCACTATATTGCAGAAAAAGGTTTGGAAAAGGACTGTTATGAACACATTTTCTGTATAAAAATTTTCAAGTAGATAACAACACATCATGCTTGAAGTGCCAGTTAAGAAAAATGTCTTCTCAGCCCACAGGTGACTGTCCAAAACCAGAGACAGACACCACTAGCTGTGGAAAATGTTTATAATCTGGCAGCAGATATTTAAACACACTGCAGTGCAACTTGCAGCAACTAAACCCCACCTGTTTCAGTCCAACAACCTGGTCCTGGGCAGTGAAAGCAAGGCAGAACCCCTTCCCTCAAAACACACCAGGGCCAGGACCTGGCATGCAAAAAGAACAGTGAAAACACCTGCACAACTTCATGGAGATTGACTTGTAAGGCAATTATGGCATGAGAGGGCAGCAACAGGAACATGAGTCTGGTCAACAGAGCTGGTGGGTTTCAACTAAAGCTATAGTGGGGCATAGCAGAAATGTAAGAAATTCTGCAGGGATCACTAGAACATCACACTCCAGAATAAGAATCCAGTAAAATGAGATGTGTGTAACAGTGCTGTCACACCCAGCCCCTATACCCACAATGGCTCAGAGGGCAGGTGTTCCTGGCTACAGCTGACAGAAAGCAGAAGATCCATTAAAAAAAAAGTTCTGTTAGCCTCTGGAAGATCTCTCTGTCACATAAATGAATAATGCCTTTCATGTCCCCCACCATCCAAGACAAAAACCAACAGCACATTAGCTACTTCTAGGCAAGCAGGCAACCAAACACAAACATGCTGCAGAAATACAGGGCAAATCCAGCCTACATCAAAACAAAAACAATTTCAGAGTAACTCCTGCAGCCTCCAGCAAGTCCTGTGAATTTCTTCGCTGTTCTGTTCAGGACTCACACCAGCTGACAAACTGCAACATCTACAGAGACAATTCCTTAATAGGAATTAATTAATGCCTGATGGGTCAGGAATAGGGCAGTGGGATCACAGACCAGGCAGGCAGGTGCAGCTCACAGCCCAGAGACCCTGCAGAGCCTCTCAGCAGAGGCTGCAAGCCACGGATCCACCTTCCAGCACACAGAACCTCCTCCTCGCACTGACTCCTGTGTGCACAAGGAAAGCTTTGAATGTCAGGTTCATAATAAAAGCAAAGTCAGCCTTCACAAGAGGCATCTTAATCTGATAAAGGACTGCAGCAGACACATTAGACTTCATTAACAGAGGTAGCAATTGTTCCCATTTCCATAATTCACACCCGAATAGTTAATGGCATGTAAGTATGTCTGGATCACACTGTAGGACAGAGACTGCAAAGTAGATAGAACAGAGGGCAGGGCAGGTAGGAGAGATGGAATTCCAAAAAAAGAAAAGCTGACATTCCAATAAAACCTCACCAGGAATCCAAACAGTGGGTATAGTGAGAGAATTGACATGATTTACAACAACTCAGAGCTGTGCTAACCAAGAGAAAAATTGAGTTCTTATTACTTCCTAGTCCACATCACAGTGACAAAACCTATGACTGCCACGTTACTTTATATCAAAAGTGTGAAGCCTCTGGCTCTTAGGGCTGTATTGTAGATTTTAGGTTTTACTCGTTTTGGGAGGTAAGAAGGCTCACTACTTTTTATGTTAACTTAATGACTATTACACACAAAAAGGACAGAAGAAAGTTTATTTTGAACACTGCACTGGACACAAGGCATTGAACCCATGGAATTCAGGGTTGTTTATCAAAATGTCTTTGTAGCCTTGACAGCAAGAAAGCAAAAAGGATGAATGAAATTAAGGCAGAAATAAGACAAAAAAGTAACTGTTCATATTAGGATTGATCCCCATTCCTAAAAAGCACATAAATAAATGCTGAAGCACTGGCATCTGTTTATATCCAGTCCTTTTTAGAAGCTGGGGAGATGGTGGTGGTGTTTGTTTTGTATTTTTTAAATTAAATTCGCCTTCTTGCACATCTGCCAGGTTCACTGACTGTAACAGAGCCTTTGTTCTGTCTCACCAAACACCAAATGTGAATTGATACATTCTCCTCCATACACACAGACAGACAAACCCTCCCAGAAAAGCATCTCAGAAATCCCCAGCATTCTTCAGGGGACTCTGACATATTAAAAATATGTTTTGTAAAAGGCAGGTCATCAAGCCTGACCCTAACAGCTCTGGGGAAAAAAACAGCAATGATTTGTCAGGGGAGGCTTTTGTTTCTAAACAGAAAGTGACATTCCTGTTAAACACTTTTTACATCTGAAAGGTTAGCAGAAATGCCACCCATGCACCTAAAGTCACCACAGAACCTGGAAACCTCTTCATTCCCTGTCCTTTTCAGACACCTTTCTGTTTCTCATGCCTCCAAGGTATCTCATCCAGCAACCACCACCTGCAAGTGTGGAAACGAGAGCCAGAAATACTCATTCATCAGTTTCCTAGGTAATCTCTTTCCCACACACGTACACAATTCCTTTCATGGGCTCTACCTACTCAGCAAGGAAGACACAACACAGCACATGCTCTGTCCTGCTCCACAGCACTGTCTTTGCAAAAGCAGTTTTAACTGGCATCACGTTTTGTTTCTTATAATACCCTAAAGTCTTGCTATCAGCATAAAGGGTCTGCTGTCACCATCACAGTCCTGTTCCTTTCTAGCTTCATGCCCAAAAAAACAAGACCACAAAAAAAGGCTTATTATTATAAATACATATATTTCAGTGAAACCTTTATTTATTCATGTGTAGGGAGTCTGGCTAGGTGCACCAGGATTTGTGCAATGACTGGGATGTAATTATAAGCCTCTACATTTAAAGCAGATGTGAAGAAAAAGCAACAGGTATCAGAACCTCAGCATATCACTCATATCACTTCCTAGGGATAAACTGATTAAATTAACTCTGACTCCTCTAATTATCTAGATTGAAGACCTGCGGATGTTAATTTTCTGTCACTGGATGGCTAAAGAGTTTACAGGCTCATTTTACAGTACAAAGTCAGTAAATACGATGTGTTTGCACCCATGATGTTTCCCTCTTTCCCACAGGTGGCATGCAACCAACAACCCACTTCTAACAGCAGAAACAAAATGTTAAAAGCACTGAAGGTACTTGAGAAGCCCAGAAGTGCCTAGAAGCACCGGTGAACCCATGCAGAGAGCCAGCCCCGAGTCACCGTGGACAACCCCACGGTACCAGGCAAAGCATGCTCCAGCTCCAGGAATTCCATCATCACCTCACCCTGACAACAACCGGGCTGACCATATTGACACATGCCACGTGCTGGGAAACATCACCGCTGCTCAGGCAGCACGGGCTGTGCCCCTGCCTCACACAGAGTGAAACTCCTGGCTTGAACCCTCCTCACCTCACTGGCCACCCTCCTGCAGCAGGGGTCAACAAACCACACCTGGCTTCAGCTCTAGTATGAAAAAAGCCACGTGCACCCCTCCACATTACATTGCTGATCAAACCATGCTCAGCTAAAGCAAGCCAGACCCTGCAAATATAACACAGCTCTCCAGGGGCTTAGCCAGGTGAGAGTTGTAACAAAACTCTCACCCAAAAGAGGTTTTCAGGGGAACAGGCTTGAAAAGAGGGAGGGGTGAGGGGATGGGAATAGCAATGGGAGAGTATCCTGCAGCAAGGAACTCGTACACTGCTTAGGATAGCATGGTGAAATATTTCTATTCATACACCAGCACACAACTGCTACCAGCAACTGAGAAAGTGGCAGATTAAACAAAGAAAAAAAAAAGAAAGAAAAAAACTGAGGCCCCCACTAAATACCAAAGCCCCCTCAAAAAACCAGCCAGGGCTTCTCTCATCTCCAAGATATATTTGCAATTCAGTAAAAGGGAACAGGCCACATAAATACCAAACCTGCCTTTTTTGCTAATCAGGCCATGATTACACATATTACAGATGAAAAGTTACGTGAATGGAATCTCCAAAAAGCTCACTATAAGATCAAAAAGAACGCTAAAATTATCAAAACCACGATGCTTTAGTATAGCCCAGAGAGCAAGTTCTCTTCAGTTTAGGCTTCTGCTAACATCCCAGCAGTGATTTCATTACATTTAAATTGCTTTCCCAGAAGTGGTGCAAGAAGTTCAAATTATATCAAAGATTGTGATAAACTCACATTTCATTCAGCCGATTCCAACCTTTTTCTAGCTGCAGCCCCTCTTGCAGCTTGATGGAGACAGACAATTCTTAATTTCTGGATGATAGAGTAGGCATGGACTTGACTATTCTGGGAATTGCTGTTCTGTGATAAAGTTCTGAACTGTGCTTCCAGAACTGAACTACATTCAGTACAGCTGATAACTAAATAATCACTGCTTTCACTACTGCACAAAATCCCCTATTTTACTACCAACACCAGTCACAGCAGCACGGACAAGGTGGTGATTTCTCTCTTCTCATCCTATTTGGAATGCCTCTAAGGGTGCTGACTCATAACTGACCCTGAATTGGGGCACAAACCGAGCTGCTGAGGCTTCCAACACCAACTCAGTAACGCGTCAGGCTGGAGCTCAGGAGGAGATGTGTGTGCAGCCACCTACGGCTACAGACGCAATAATCTCAGGGAGCAAAGGAGGGCAGGCAGCTGGTGGAGGTTACTGCTGCAGACATCCGTGCCCAGCTGGCCATTGTTTGAGAATTACAACCCCACAGCCAAACCAGACAACTTCTTGTGGTTGCAGCCTGTTGGATCTGAGGTAACACGCTATAAACCACCCCGCACACTTGAGCGTGGCCCCCAAAACGTGCTTGGACAAAAATGTAAAACACACATTGTTCCTCAGAAAAATTCTATTTTTATCCATTTGCTTTCATTCTCTCGGCTTCTGCACTACTTCCCACCACCAGCAGCACCTCCATAGGTGTTCCTTTATATTTTTGCATCTCCCAGTCTCTCCCATTTCCACTGAGGCTTCCCTTTAAACCATTTCACACCGTACCAGCACAAACCATAACATGAAACTTAGAGAGCGCATGCAACACTCCAGGTTAAATAAACGGTGTATTTCCTAACCTTCAGAGCTCCCACTCCAACCGAGACAGATGTGGGAGGGCAGCAATTCCTGACACAGGCTTCAGGATGGCAGCAGCCTCAGAAACAAAGCCCCGTGTCAGCTGACGCTGGCTCGTAGTAGATGCAGTAATATACACGAAAGTGACCACACAGGCAGCGCTCGCAAAGAAAACACCAAAAACCCAGCACCGGCTCTGGGCACGGAGGCACCGCTCACCATTCCCTCGGATGAGGTGACGGAGATAACAAAAGCGTGCGCTGCCCAAGGACAGGCTGAATGAGGAGGGGCGGAAAAGCACGGCCGGGAAGGCGAATGGGCAGAGCAGGAATGACCGCCCGTGCGAGGCACCACCAAACCCCGCCCGGCCGCGAGCAGTGCCCGGCAGGACGCGGGCCCGGGGGCGATGCGGCCGCCCCG